>JARQTH010000323.1:2124166-2627550 GCA_030142595.1 Trachelus iudaicus | reverse complement strand
CTCCTGACAATCATTATGTAGTTATCTGTCACTTAGTAATCTAGTCTAGTTGGTATTAATGGTACGTACACGACCTGAAGGATGACTTGAAAAATATAGATGAAAATACAACGGTATCGTCTAAAATGACAATATAATTTATTTACAGTCCAGAGTACTAGAGACTTCAGATAAGCAACAGAAAGGGAAATATTTAATTTCTTCGTTAGAAACGACGGTTGCACTTAAATGTTTTCCTGTACTGAGTGACGTTTCTCCACACTTCTTAGCATCAGAAAATCTTCCTTGTGTTAATCCAATAATCAATGGCATGCTTCTCTCCAAGATATTCACTGATATACTGGCAAAATAAGAAAAATATAAAATCATATCAACTGAAAATTACGTTTTAGTTTAAAAAAAAAGCCATGATAAATTGGTATCTCGAGAGACGTACCTGATAACAGAGGCATATTCAGTGCTACTTCAGATTGTGTCTCTTGTGTCGTTACAGGATCCTTAGCGGGCCATCCAGCTTCTTGTGGAGTTTGCCAGGCCATGTTTGATCTTCAAAAAGAATCTGTAATTACACATAAGCATATGCTAATCATTATTCTTTTTCTAATACAATATAAATTCTTCATCCGATACCTGGAGTACCAAAAGCCTTTGGAGAACCTTGAAGAACACTTTAAGCCAGTTCCCTGTTTTATCGACCCGGTAACAGCAAAACTGTTAGCTCAGAAAATCACCACTCTGCTGCAAAGGACCAACAGCATGACAAACTGTATTAAAATGCTAGGTCGTCGCTCATGCACGTTCTATCAGTATTAAGTTTAGAGGTCATTAGACTTGTGCCAGGAGTTGTGGTAGGGACAGACAAATGATAACGATATCACATGGTTATTACTAAATTATCTTCTCTGCGTGCTCTCGACATCGTCGTTTTGATGCTTATTTACAAGGAACTTTAATAGGCGTTCATTGTCTATTTGATACTGAATTTTTAATAGACGGATAGAGTACATGTGTCATGAACGATCGTGCAAAAAATTTTAGACTCTTATCAAGTCATTATTCATAAAGATCCGTATCAACAGAAGATATGATTATTAGGACAATAAGAATTGTTAGGGTAGTAGCGACCGTTGCTGCTAGGTATATTTTTTGTTAAGGTTTGGTTAGGCACGGCGCACCGAGAAAGGTACCGTTAGAAGCTGAATGATATTATCTTTCTTGAAGACATATTGAAAGTGCCTTAGTATGATTGAACGTCACGTACTCGAGCCTAAATACTTCGCACAAATCCCCATGCTTACCCCGGCGAAGAAAATAATTTATAATGAAAGATTCGTAATCGTCTGAACAAAGATTGTAACAGCAGCAAGTATGTATCTATGCGATACAAGGACATAAACTTGAATCTTCATCGTAAAGCCAGTAACTGTGATATTTATATACTTGTAAAAATTTTAAATAACTAAGATAAATCATGCATACGTATTGAAATTCGTACGACTGACGGAATGTCGAAGCTAGTTATTATTTGGAAGTAAAAATATAAAATTAATATTCAAAGTGTGTGCAAGAGTACAGTTCGTCAAAGTATAATGTCAGTCATATGAATATAGCGAAAATAAAATACATCCATTTCTTGTAGTCGAAAGAAAGATTGTATTGAAAAGTTGGCCACTGCTTGGTATTACACGGCTTAGGCTCATTTCTATGTAACAGGAAACCAGAGGGAGATAAATAAGTTCACATCGTTACGAAGGTCACGACACGCCTGTTCAAGCCGAACCCGTATGATTCTTGTTCGACAGAGAAAGATAGAGAAATAGATATGAGAAGAGAAAAAGGAAATGGGATGTATTTTAAAATTTACTTTACTGTTACCCAGAAAGTATTTATATTTCTTTTAGATCCATATAGATAAATTAGAAGAAAGTGCTTGTCACTGTATTAACAGTAAATTTCGAAACAACCTTTTTCAGGTTTCGTCTAGTCGTTAAGGTTCGGGAAATTGGCGCGAAATCAAACTGCATTCAAATTTCTAAGTCCGGACAAGAGGGACGCCGCTAGTGCACTCTACTGGCCAAAGTACAGTACTTGGATAGGAAATTAATTTTGCGAAACTGAAATTTTATTCACCATCGCAGAGCGAGACAAGTGATACATCGCTCGGTTATTTGCACTTTCATTGGATGATATCATCATCCAAGAAACAGGATACTTTCCTGCTTCCATTTGTATGGAATGGTGCACGTATAAAGGCGTAGGAACCGTGCGCGCTGGTGGATCCAATGACGCATATCCTTACTGATAATTAATAATTATTGAAATATTCAAAAATTATGTTTTCCCAAAATATGCTAGCATATTGTCGGTAATACTATAATATTGTGCAAAGCCTACTGAAATATTCTGGAATATGGACGTTATTAGCTAGTAGGGTATACGCCATTTCACGTTGTGCACGTGTACTTCCTGTTCATATTTAAGAATTTATTTTTAGTACGTCAATGCCTGGCACTTAAGCCTAGAAATGCACTCTTCCTTATCGTACTTCTAAACTACACGCTAGCGTTCAATGGATCCTATGCAATTTTTCTTGCTGTATCCTTTTTTGAATAACGCAATAATTCATGAGCACTACAAATTGATAATTAAAAATTGCAATAATTGCACATTCTTTTTCGGTTTAGTATATTCGAAAGTGCCAAACACGGCTTTTAAGACAAATTTTTGTATAATTTCACTCTGGTCCGGTATTCACTGCCAATACTATGAGTATCGTCGTGTCTCTGTTTAGCTGCTTGCAGTTGAGTGAGACGCAACCATTTCAAAGTACTGGAATTGAATTTTTATTTTACTCTCTGAATGGGTGTACCGCAGTGTGCGATTTTAGGGTCAATTTCTGTTGATTAGACGCTATATTCAGAAACTCTTGGTGATAATTATACAGAAATTAATCCATACCTGAGTAATTATTTCGTCGAAGATCTTGACGGTGTCGCAAGAAAGTGTAAAGAATTATAAATTAGAAACAGTTCGATCTATTCATGGATTGTAAGAAAGATAGTGAGTAGTGTTTTCCGCGCATAATCGGCATACTGTCATTCTCCAAAATATTAGCTACAAAAAATATCATTATTGATCCAAGCCGAAGGACTGAGACATGCACTTTTTAAATTTCACTCTATACCGTTTAAGTAGTGCTGTGAAAAGTTGAAGAAATAATTCAAAATGAATAAAAAAAATTGGTAGTTATTTTTTATATGAAATAATTCTCATATAAATTTAATTCCTTTTTACCATTCAGAAGCCGAAATGCATATATGATATCACATTAACACGGCAAGGATGTTTGCATTGTATAATTTGAAGTTATTTTCACTGCATATATTTAAAAAAAAAAAAACGGGACAGTCAATTCTTAGAAACTTTATACGCACGAAGATTATGTCTCTGCTTAGGACATAAAAATTTCAAATCAATTAGTTGGCTTTACTTAATAGCTGTATCTCCTTAATACCGCAGACCGTCATCGATGGCGTCGAGTGGATCAACGAAAACAAGGATATTTAATACGTATAATTGTCGAGAACAGTGAGATCTGAAATTTCCAACAATTTCATGCTCGGCCAATTGAGAAACGAAATGATCGCTTGATTGATCACCGTAAGACCGATAAAAAAAAAATGAATACTTACTGGTCCACTCCCTCGCTCAGATTTCGTTCTATTCCGTCGCGTTGCTACACACAATTTCTTTTTAACAGATTCAGCAGAATCAGTGACGAAGAATGACGATTCACGAGGATCTTTACCAAGTGGAATGATTGACGTCTCAGCTAAAAGGGAATAGTCTCCGCGACCGTCAATAAATGGCAGCACCTTGCTCGAGGAGCGGACTGGAGCGGACGACAAAAGTAATCTCGTCGGTTCCTGGTTTCCCATTGGAAGAGTTTCCTCGGAAAGGAAGAGATTAACCAATAGGCAAGCTTACCGCGTTATCAGAGCGCAGGCGATTCGGAACCACCTACGAACGCAGCCTCAGTCTACGCAGGTCAGCTCCGTGCGGCTCACGCTCCGCCGATAAAGGCACCCGGGTTGGCACATTCGAAGAAAATCCAAGTACGATAAGATGGCGTCACACACGAACAGTCTGGCGAAGGAGTAAGGGGGCACGAAGAGACAGGAAGACAGGCCCAGCCAGTGAGACAGCCAGGAACCTAGTCATTAAGGCAGACGGAGAGCTCAGGAAAGACAGTGAATAAGTGCGGCAGGGTGTCATGTACTCGAGTCGTGGTGACGACTCTCTTTGTGCGAGAAGTTTCGCGTGATCCTTTTCCTTTCGATGCCTTTGTTCGACGGTGGATCGTCCCGAAGTTCTTACTTGGTCCTGGCGGTGGTGTGGCGGTGGAGGCGGTAGGATCGGACCGTCAGGGAGACCGAGGCGCAGGAGTACGAGGTGGAGGAGCAGGAGGGCTCATCTCGTAGAGTCCCGAAGCTAGGTCGACGAGGACGAGGAGAAGAGCGGTGTGCACGAAAATGCGCGAGTTCAAGGTGGTAGTGTTAGGCTCGGGCGGGGTGGGCAAGAGCGCGCTGACCGTGCAGTTTGTGTCCGGTTGCTTCATGGAGAAGTATGACCCGACGATCGAGGACTTCTACCGAAAGGAAATCGAGGTGGATAACTCGCCGTGTGTTCTCGAGATCCTGGACACAGCGGGTACGGAGCAGTTTGCCAGTATGCGCGACCTTTACATCAAGAATGGTCAGGGCTTCGTCGTGGTTTATAGCCTGACTAATCATCAGACCTTTCAAGACATCAAAGCCATGAAGGAGTTGATAACACGCGTCAAGGGTACCGAAAGGGTACCCGTATTACTTGTGGCAAACAAGCTAGATCTGGAGCACCAGCGTGAAGTTGAAACAGCTGAGGGTAGCACTCTTGCGCAGCAATGGGGGTGTCCCTTCGTTGAAGCTTCTGCAAAGAACCGTACCAATGTCAATGAGATGTTTGCAGAGATTGTGCGTGAGATGAACTTCAGTCCAGAAAAAGAGAAGAAGAGCTACTGCTGTTGCAGCGTCCTCTAATACTTAATCAAAACCCCAGCTGAGCAGACTGAACCGTGCTAGGTAAATATGGGGTGCACCCTAAGACTCAGCTGGGATGTGCTGTGAACTCGACGACTTGTAAGAATAATTAACGACGTATGAACTCAGTGACTACGACTTGATGACAATGGCTGGATCAAGGGTGAACAATGGCATTGTCGTCTCATTTTTCTATGGAAAACCGCAGACAGCGACAGCTGCGGACAAATATTTTAATATACATGGATAGTATTATATGTAATATTATTGTAATATATAACGTTAGATATAAGCGGGCAACGAGAGGTGAATCGATAGTAAAGGACCAATTCGTGGCAGAGAGATAACGACACAGCATGGAGGGTGAGCTGAACTGCCCTGCGTTAGTTATTAATTGTTAACGGCAAAACCAAACTCGATATCGCTAGCTTCCTGCTCAATTCAAAACACCCGTTGTGCATTCGTCCATCCCGGCCGCACGCCGTTATTACTCACAAATTAGGTGCTGACTAATGAAGCATTGAAGTCGCTTGCAGATATTGAAGGAACTGCCGCGGCGGTCGGTTGGCCTCAATACCAGAAGGAGAGATACGTTCTCTATGTCGCTGGATTTAGGATAGAGAAGACCTTCGTCGCCGCTTTTTGGCAAGGTACCAAAAAGAAAAAGAAAAAATCACATTAGGTACGAATCTTTGTTGTAACTATTAGCCAAGAGAAATTAGACGGTCTGGTAAATCCAATGATTTACATCATCAAGACGTTTTTTTATTAGCAATATTCGTTAGAACATCTACGTAACGCGTTAGTGATGCGTTTTGGGCTGCGACTAAAGAGCACTTGTATTGCAATATATCAAATGAAAACTGCCCTTAATTTTACTGTTTGTTGAACAAGCTAGCCTTGGAACAATGGACATTTATACGTGGTCAGAGAATTGACAAACTTTTATAAGAAGTCTTTACGCTCAACCAAGCAATTTCTGATAAATTTTCACTTTCTGTTACAGAAAACTTGGTTAAATATTTTGAACGACAGACTGCGTTTTACTTCCTTTTACTGAACGTTCACTGTTCCTCTCTATTCACAATCCAGATGCAACGGATGCATTGTTCAACCATTGCAGTAGCACAGTCAAATATCTTGCACTGCGAAGAGACCTACCGAATAAGATGAGACACAGTTAGGGAATTCTTAACGTTAACATAAACCCAAGACACGTCAGAGTGGTGCAAGCTATACAGTGAAACACGCATTAAAGCCTAACTAATAAGTTCTCATAGACACATAAAAGCATAACCCGCATAGCGTCCTTTGGAAGTTTACGTTTATTGCACCAGAGAGGCCATCAAGATTAGATATGTATAGCACGAAAATATGACACATCAGGATTATTTCACCGTTAGAATATTTAACAGCACATTCTCAAAGGCTAAAAGATGAGAAAAGGTCAGCAAATTGTCTCGCAATTAAACGTTGCATCGATTCCTTGAGCTGCAAAAACTTTTAACCAGATTGTTCGTAACGAGATTGAGACTATCCGTTATTTTTTTTATGTTTACCATTGTGCATACAAAAATCACGTTTGACTAAAAGCCACGTGCGTTCGCTAGTAGCCCGCTGAAAGAAAGAAAGAAAAAAAAAAAAAGAAACAGAAGAATGATGACATACGTAAAGAAGCAATGGCTCCCGTGCAGTACTAGGTAGTAGGTCGTGTGTAATTTTTCTCAAGTGACCAAAATCATATTGTCCGATGTTAAATATCGCTTCGATACCATAGCAGTCATTATATTAGCTCAATATATTATTTAATATACTGTCGAAGTCATCGGCCGTAATGATTGTGCGTAACGCAGCTCGCGCGAACTAAAGGTTGTCAGTCATTGATTTCTTTTATATTGTTTAATGAAGAAAAACACCCTACGATATAGTCGACGTTATAGTTTTCCAATTTATTTATCATCCTCGTGCGAGAACATTTTTTTTCCATTGGCATGCGTGCCTACGCCTATTCGTACACGTGGTGCACACGTTGTTCCCCGTTAACCAGTCCTCTGAGTGCGTGCGGAAAAGTTTCGAGAAATCAGTGATAAAACGATTAAATGTATACACCGATGATAGAGCGTTGCGAATGAATTTACAATAAGGACAACTGAATCGCACGTCTATTGCCGTATTATTGGAGATTAGCGATTATCATTGATCAATCATTAGAAAATCAGGGTAGCGATTGAGAGCACGGTCGTGGAAATGCGTATCATCCGCACAGCGATCATCATCATCACAAGGCGCTTCTATCACGCGTCTGGTTATCAGCTGCGAGATACGATTAGCGAAACCGCAAGGGAAGTCAAATTAGTCTCGTAGTCAATGCCATTTAAACAATTTTTTTTTCTTTTATTCTCTCTAATTTTTTAATGATTAGCGCACACGATCTATGCCCAAATGCTCTTTGTAAAAAGAAAAAAATACGACTCGAGAAAGCTCCCGGTATACTCGCAATCGACTATTTTATCACTTGAAACACACATAGTCTCGCTGTGATCCCGTAGACGTAATTGCACTTTTGTAATTAACATTGATGATGATAATGATGATAATAATAATTATTAATAAAGCCTGTTGGGCATCAAAAAGGCCTCTTAATCGCTAACGTTCTCATTCGTTGTTCGACTTTTACGTTTTGCCTGCTTGTTTCGTTCTTTCTTTCTTTTTCTTCTCTTTTCCTCTCTCTCATATATATATATTCTTTCTTTCGTACCGTTGCATATTATCAAAATCATCGCGCACTCACGATGCACATTTTTTTGCCGAGACACTACCGCATCCGGATAGGTCTCCAAGTACTGAATACTCTGAAACAAAAAAGTCTATTTATATATTTGTACGAGAAATTCGTTAGCTCGTAGTCGCTTGCCCAAGTCGAAATTGCATAATATTTTTCTAAAGGTGCCGAGAGGAAAATAGGAAACGGAACGTTTAAAGGAAAGGAAGGGGCGGATAAAAGGAAGAAGCATCTTACAGTAACGTGAAGGCAAAAATGGGAAGGGTGGGGGAGGGGGGGGGGGTAAGGGTAAGAGGGGAATAATAATTAAAAAAAAAAGATGAAAATATACTCCTCACACTTGGGGAACTATCGGGAACGTCCAATGTCCGGATAGTTGTTGTTGTTGTTCTTGTTGCGCCCACGCCTGCGTCAGCCAGCATATCATCCCAAGGACCAGACTTTTTTTAAAAACTGTCTACTCGATGAATTACCTATTTGATACTTAGCGAAATAAACGAAAATATTGAAAGAAGTAAAACGTCGAGATCACGCGACTAACGAACACGTTCGTTATAATTAACTAATTAAGTATTTACACATTTGTTATGCAACTGGGTCACATTAATTGGAAAACACCACAATTTAGATGTATATCGGCCTTTCAGTACTACCTGCGTATGATATTGAGTACGAAATATGTTATATTTTTTACAATGTGAAGAATCTGTAAATATTATAGTGTCAAGTTATATATATATATATATATACACATAAACACACACACACACATATATATATAATAATAAAAGTAATTATCTCACACGTGAAAAGACGACGGTGAATAATTTACGGTGGAAAAATGTGCGTCACTCGAGAACTGAGCGATACACGAAGGATCTAGACTCATCCGGGGATCGTAATATTCTTCTTGAGAATTATTGAACTCTCTATCTTTCTCTCTCGATACGTTCGTTTGTTCGTTAGCTCGTCAGAGGAGGAAAAAGGAAAGAAAAATTGTTGCTATGAGAATTTTCCTAAAAAGGCGGCGTCCGTACTCGAGTCCGCGTGGCATTCTGGGCCATTTGCTTCGTACGGCAGGTGCTACGAGTGCCTCGGTTGAGAAATATTATATTTGTTTCACGTGCAGTTCAAATATTCCAATTGAGATTGCCAGCGCAATGATCTAGTCATTACGAAACTCCTGTGTTGACTCAAACGACACGAAGTACTGCGAAATAACGATTTTGAATAGCGAGACGTTAGAATCGTCCGTGGATAATGCCAATAAGACTCGCCAGATGTCGGTCACGAAGAACGTCGAAAAAGTCTTCGACGTGTATTAATCGAACGGCGCGATAGCAACAATACAAATTGCAAATTAGAATCGAACTGTCAGTTGGTCGTAAACATTGAGATCATTAGGCGAGAGACGCGACACGCACGTGTTAACTCGATGACGTTCCAGCAGCTCGGAGGCCGTCGCACATTTTTCGATTGTACGTAACTTTTTCACATTTTTTTTTTATTATTAACCATTGTAATGGCATTTTGGCAATATCGCACAAATATAATATAGAATTGAAACTTATTAACTCGTGACCGTTGGATGATCCTGTGCAATTATTCCATTGATTTCTCATTATTTATACGTACTTTTTGTGCACTGACTCTGCCCCCTGAAACGTGTATTGGCTGTTCCATACGATCATCCAATTGTACCTTTACTCTCTTAAACTTTTCTTTTTTAATTTCGTTGCCTATCGACAGCCGCTTTTCTTACGTTTATTCGAACTTTCGTTGCCCAGTGTTGTAATCACGTTATATTTAGAGACAACGTAAAATCCAAAAAAACTTTCAAGGACGGAACGGTATATCGGCGCACGGTATTCTTTGAATCGTCCGATATCGTTGTAGATTTATGATTTAATTCCATAGTTAAAAGCACTGTAGTCATTTATTAACGTCGCGACGTTCGATCGTTAAATTTATGTATTAATTTTCTTTGTAAGCCGTATTAAGAAGAGCGATATGACAATAACGATCGATTTAAAAGAACAGAAGAAATGAGTAAGTAATATTCAGTGTGACGATTGTAATATTTAAATATTCGTTAAATTACGTCCACGTCATTCGTATCCATGTGTATGTACGCGTATGACGGGTGGCTGTACTTTTGCAAAATCTTTGGACACCCAGTGTATCCGAGGTACGTTTATAAATTTTAAAAGCCGATCAGAGAGCTCTGTAATTATTGTTGAAAATTATTCTTTCTCTTTTGGCTTCTTCCATTCGATGCGGTTTTTATTATGTATACATTAACGGTGCAATATACACGGTGTACTTGTTGTATGCAAAACTAACTGTTTAGTTGACATTAGCTATATTACATTTCACAAACAGCGACGTACCGTTAACAACCAAAGAATTTTGTGGGAATTCTTGTATACACGCGTAGAGCGAGATTTTACATCGATGAACTTAAGATCGATCGAACTCTTAGGGAAAAACTATTAGGATTATTGAATGGGAAATATTTGTTACGAATTTGTATATCGATAGAGGATACAGGATCTTGTCTTTTCACTAATCGATACTGCACATTTTGGTGTACTCTGTCGTTCGATAAGACTTTGAAAAATTCATTGGAATCGCTTTATTGTTACCTCGCTTGAGAAATTTGAAACCTCTTTTTTTTTTGTTCTTCCTATCACTCACGCACGCATTTTGATAGTGATATTAATTAGGCTTATCGCGCGAGAGTACTCGAGCAGACGTTACCAGTTGTTTTATATAATGAACATGGAAAATATTGTACTTGAAACAAAGACTACTTTCTGGTCGGTACGACTGTAGCTGCTTTCATACCCTGGATAATAAAAGGGAGACTTTTACATTCTTTCGGTTAATAATAATGTTAAAGGAAGGAAAGCAAGATAACAGCACGTGATAGGACGAGGAAGATAGTGGTTTCAAATATGTTCAGCATTTTCTTGTTAGAAGAATCAATGGTGTATTTGAAATGATACACGTTGCATAACTGATGATCCCAAACGACAGTTATATTACACTGATAACAACGTCGTAGCAAAATTTTTATGATTAATTATTGCGCTTGTGATTTTAATAACGCCAAACAATTTTTTGTTCGCAACTTGAGAAAATATATGATACATAAAATTGTAAAATACTCGAGGTTCGTTTGTCTTTGAGAAAAAAAAATTTATAATAATTTCTTACACCTTTTTGAGTTCTTATGGATCGTTTCCAAATTACTCCTTAGCTGGTACACGTATGTCTTATCGAATATGATACATTTTTGTAATTGAATAATGTACACTGAGTTGGTGTAAGAAGTAAGGTTCAACGTGTCTTAAGAAAATATTTTATATAGCATTAGGAACAGTCTATTTATAAGACTTAGTGAATTCGTTCACTGCTTCTGAAAGTCTATTCATCGAATACATCTTAAGCAGCTGCTTAGTCCAATACGCTGTCTAAAGTTATTCTATCACTTTTAAAAAATTTCACTTTGATGTTAGCTCGCTGTAATGTTCTGGGAACAAAACTCTGTCCATCACCGAAAGACATTTGTAAACTTCTGGTGCTCGCACTGTCATGCACACTGAAATAAACTCCTGTGCAATGTGAAGTCTTCTAGCCTTTGTTGATGGCGCGTTGTCATAGGGCACAGACTCATGATTAAGCTCCAGACATTGATTCCCAAAATTCTGCAAAGCTCGAATCAACTCCTGCAGACATTCCTTTGCTGATTCGTTTCTGGACGTGTTGCTTATCCATACCGTTAGCTGAGTATACAAGTCAGAGAAGATGGAATGCCTTATGCTGTCCTTTAGGATTTGAATATTCTTTATCAAAGACTCCTTTACGAATTCGTAATCCATCATCACGTCGATACTGGAAAACCATTTTGTGAATTTAACTGAACATTTTATTAGGAAGGAGAATGTCTCTGGTGAAATGGAATTTGGATACTCTAGAGAAAGGAGACATGCTTCCATGGTGGTTCGCAGAAAATTATTGTAGGCATCCTTTTCGCTGATCCAATTAAAATATTCCCAATGGACTATTGTGGCTTCGCTACCCAATGTCATGTACTCTGCTTCAGTGCATCGGAGGATCAAGTGTCGCAGGAAGTCGTCTCGCAGGAAGCTGAAGTCTCTCAGGGATTTACATAAATTTTCATTAAGTTTTTGGTCTTCTTTAACTTTGTTCATTACGGTGAAACAACGTCTTTCGTAATCTTGTATTATTTCTGTGACGTCCACTCCATTTCTGGTCATGTACCACAAAGGTGCTAGATGTAATTTATCCACAGGTTCTGGAAAGTCTGATAAACGCTCAATAAGGTCATATCTTTTGCTTTGGTCGAGCCACGTTGCTTCATCGTTGAAAAGATCTTCGATTGTCCTGATGAATAGGCAGAGTAACTCGGTCCTTTGATACTTTGGAAGCTTAATGTCCTTTCGCAGAAAAGATATTTTCTTAACGAGTGCCGCAAGGAAGGCATGGGCACGTAATTTCTTTGTATAAGAATTTCTCATTGTTCGAATACAGTTTAGAAGTGACTTTAAATTAGTTACTGTAAATTTGTCGCTTTCCAGGTAAGGTATAAAAATCTTGTTGATTATGTCATTAGCCGTGTACAGTTGTCTGTGCACTAGAGTTTGAATTAAATCTGTAAACTTTTTCATATTCCAACTTTTGCATTCCTTGCAAATTTCCATTAAAGCATTCACTAATAGAGTCTCCTTATCATTGATGCGTATTTGCATGATTGTTGACAGAAGAAGTAAATCATCTGGTAAGATCATTATATTCGGATAATCAGGATGTCCAATTGTAATTTTTAATAAGGTTAGTATTATTTTTTTAGGATTCTGAACGATAAAAAATAAAATTACTCCAAGATTCTTTGGAGATTTAAAATTTGGATTGCGAGATATAAAATGTTGAAAGCTCTCTTCGGTGTACTGCGATTCCAAGTCTGCACTTGCATCGTATTTGAGAATATACTCCAGGACGATCTGAAACACATCTGGTATATTCTGAAGAAGAATAGCTTTCATGGTGACGGAGTACACTTGTTGTTTGTAACTTTCCTTATCCGAGTGCTTGAGCACATATGTAAGGAACTCTAATAAATTGAAGCAATCATTTCTATCCAGTAACGATAGGTTCTTTTCTACGTAACTGAAAGTTGACTCATCCCATTCACTGTATCTGTTAATTAGTTCCTTCAGACAATCTGGTTTTTTGTCGTTGGCACCTTGGCATAAGTCTTGCAGACTCATCGAAGTAGGTGTAATCACTGGCTCAGGTTTTGAAGACAATTGCTTTAGGCATTCAGATAGATGTTGAAACTGTTCTAGGTGTTCCATATCTTTGACAGATTCAATAAAATAATGACAGTCATATCCTATTGACTGTTGTAGAGACAAATTGCTCTTTTTAGGATCACGGAGCTCTGCCCATCCCAAGTAAGTATTGCAGTCAATTTCTTTAATAGTCTTCAAAAGAGCATTTACCAGTTCCTGATGAAATTCCAGTATATATTCATCCAATCTTGACAAATCACACTCTACTATAAAATTTCTACCAAACGTGAGTCTGTACAATTTCTCTTTATCAGAATTCATGGGACTACTGTCTTTGGTATTTTGAAAACAATCTTTTGCCACTTGCAGAGTTTTCTTCAGTAAAATACCGTATCGTTCATATTTTTTTAAACCTGTCAGCTCTTCCACCTTGTTAAACTTGGAGTCGGAAAGCATAGAAATCAATTCTCCTACATTAAGCATCAACTCTCTGAGACTCTCTACCTCGTTCAACATTTGCAATTTTATCTCCTTGGCCCTTATAAATATTTTATAAACATTCCTTATTAACGTAATAATGAGTTTTGATGCTCGTTCAAACTCCAACAGCTCTATACATCTCCTTATAATAGCTAGCAGCTCCACACAGAGATCCACAGGAACATACAGGATCGATTCCGCAAGAATATCATCGTATTCAAGATACCACAATACTTCCATGAGAAGATACGGAGATAGAGGTAAGCACATATCTACCAAATGTCCATTCGCAATGTCTTCGAACAACTGCTCTTGAACCTTGAAATTCGTATTGACAACAAGGTATTTAAAGGACTGTATACACCCTGAATCATCCTTCTTATTTGGATCGTTAACTTGGATACCATAGCGTTGAAAAATACTTTTTATGGAGCAGCATACATCCTCTATATGTTTTATATTATTCTCTGTTGTTCGTGAGGAAAGAAATTTTAACTGTCCGTACTCACGATCCTTCTTCATTAAAAAGATTTGAATTTTCGTGTACAAATCATCCATTGTTCTGCCTTGTGCCTTTATTCTTCCTTAAATAAATGCCCGGCTCTACCCATTGCGACACTTCACCGTCCTCTCTGAATAAACAATCCTCTAGTTGAAAATGCTAGTTCTTTCTATTTCTGACAACTCTTGTATACCGAGCAGAAACGAGTAGGGAGATGCACGAGGCTACGATTTTAGGCGATATCAAAATCATGACACTGAATCGTAGCGGCGCGTCTGGAAGTTGGATTTTGTGATCAACGCCTCCGTCGACAATGCGAATTCCGTCGTGGCCGAGCTAAACGTGAATACTAACGCGCAGCTTGGCGGGTTATTCACCGCTGATTCCCAAAGCAACCCTTAGAACGAGACCGGGAACTATAGAACGTCTAAAGAACTATCGAAAAAGCCTATTGTTGAAACATTTCAAAGACACTCTTAAGAAAGTGATTTAAATGAGGTATTTGGAATATTAAAATAATTAATTGAATCAATAAAGTATAATAATAACACTTAGAAATCGGAAATTCTGGCCAAGCATATTTAGAAGTACCGGAAATTGCCCAAAACTGTGGGCGCGCAAATTCGTAGCGCAGTACTTTTGCGCGGGGATCGATGGCTGACGGGGTCCGCCGCCGGCGACGTACGCGGTCCCTTACGTCTAACCCTCTGAGCTTGCTCGGGGGGAAGGGACGGAGGTTGTAGCGTTGAATATCGTCCCTCGGGATGTCCTGGCGGTACTCGCAAGGGCGCCGTCGGGTGCTACGTCCACGGTCTTTCGTTGCGGTGGATCTTGACTAGGGGTAGACCTTTGGCGTTTAACTTAAATTACCCCTTTTTGCGTTTTTCTTGTCCCTCGACCCGACTTCCTTTCCTTTCTGAGGGGTTTCCCCCTAGTCCTGTGCGCGGCAGCCACAGGACTCGGGAGTTTTCCTCAATAAAAAAAAAAAGCGGTCCCCTATCAGGCCTTGGAGAGGTCGTAGCTCCCTTGTGGAGCCGCAGGACCTCACGGAAATGGGCGAGTTGGGGCCCATTTCGCTCCTTTATCCTTCCTACTTTTTCCAGTGTCGCATCCACCAGTGCTACCCCCTTATCAGCGAAAATTCGAACGAATGCAAATGCATGACGATTGAGTTTATATGGATATTTATGATTTGTTATTAATTTGGTAATGTATTTTATGTGGCAGGATAAATTCTATATTTTTTCATTATAAAAATTATTGTTAATCATGTTAAGTAGACATACAGGGTTAGTCAGTAGAAACGCACCAGCAGAAGTTGGCCGCAAGTGACCGACGCGCCAGTGTGGCCTCTTCAAAAGATGACATGTGACTGACCGATTCCCATAAGCGGAAACTGACAGTTCGCATAACAATAAGCTAGGTTTTTGCAATATTTCAATAGTTAGGTTACTGAAATAATTAATTGATATTGTCATGACATAATGCAATATCAGTTAAGATTTATTTTCACAACAGATTGCAATTAAAACAATGTAAAGTTCAGAATATTCACAATTTTGATATTTCCAAGTATTGATCATAACTGCAATCAATTTTGCAATACAATGCTGCAATTGATTTAAAAATCAATGAAAGGTTTTTATTGCAAAAAAGTGCAGCAAAAAAATCTGTTTTCTGTGCGAACTGTCAGTATGCATTTATGGGAATCGGTCGCAGTCACATGTCATTTTTTTTTAAAAGGCCGCACTGCCGTGTCGCGGCCACTTGCGGCCAACTTCTGCTGGTGCGTTTCTACTGGTTTCTACTGACTAACTCTGTATGTATTCCGCATTGTTGCACATACATGCAGTGGTTACTGGAAAGTTGAAAAGTATTTAAAAAAACGAATAGAATAGCGATAAAACGAATGATTGAAAATTAAAAGATTATTTTTACAAACAAAACACTTCATATTATTAGAACTATTATTTTTTGTGTTTACATATCTACCACTTTTTATTTATATGAAGTCGTGAAAACTTTACAACATACATTCTCTGTAGATCCGCAAGATCGTTTGGAGTAAATGCTCAGTTGAAGTAAGTATCAATATTAGTTTGGCTAGATTTAAATACTTGTAGCGAGAGTTCCAAAGCTTTTGTAAATTCAGTAAATTATATTCTGTATATTATTATATTCGTTTCTGATTTGGAGTATGATATACTGTTGATTAATATTGTGGAAGGTTACGTTTTAAAAAATGTAAGTAGTTCAGAAAAGCTGATACCAAGACATATTTTTTAAAATTATTATTACTTCTTTTACATCAAATATTGTTATTCATAACTTTTCTCGTTGTAGTAATTTGTTCCGCTTATTCCAAATTTTATTATTAAGGTTATAGCTTTGTGGATACAGTTAATCTATTGTGGATATTTTATGTATGTGATATTTATACTTGTATTTTTATAATATGTTACTGTTGGACTTGTTAATTATGAATACGATATATATAATTCTGTTTCAGGTATTTATTAAAGGAGCTGTTGAACACATGAAATAGTGGATTCATGAGATTTGCAAGAAACATCAGTTTCGAACATAGAAATAGTAAACAGTTTGCAACATGACTGTTGTAAATGCAGCATACACAAGTGTAAAACTATCTTATTTTCGAAGAGAAAGAGAACATTAGTAACGTATTGAAGTATGAGATTAATACACAACTTCTGAATAATTACTAAAAGTGCATACTATTGATTGGCTAAAGATAGACAAAATATAAAGTCTGTTTTATTTCCTTAGATCGTCTGTGTCTTTTAAAGCAATACCAGATACATTAATTGACTAAGAATCTGTCGTAAAAGAGAAGTTTCTTATAGTACATGACAATGTACTTTTAACAAAAAGTACACAGCATCCATTTGCAAATGAAATCTCTAAGGGTATATGGATTGTACAATCAAAGAAAGAAGCACTTACTGATTTGAAAAATCAGTCAGACTCATGGAAATATATTGATATACACTGTTCAGAAGAGATAAAAAATATGTTAGCTGCATCAGAAGATACAAAAGAAATATCGACAGAGCAGAATTCAACATGCATCTCACAGAATACATTGCAAACCGGAAAAGGGTTACCTTGCTCTTCAACGGTGATTCTCAATGAAGAGAATAATTTAGTATGCCCTGAAACAAATCTAGAACACCATAACTCCTTGGAGAGAATTAAAAATACAAGCCTAGAGGTACCATCAAACATGATGAATTTTACACTTTTGGGAGCATTCATTCCCATGAATTGTCAAGTCATCTCTACAATTAACCAAGGAACACTCGTAACAAAAACTCCAAATAACAATGAATCCGTTGCGACGGATGAAAAAAAATCGACGCATTTCAATAACAGATGTTCAACATTAAATATCTTTAGGAAGAAAAAAGCAGAAATCGATCAAACCGATCCCTCTGCTGTAACAGCATTAAACTGCAATGTAATACAGACCTTGGCATCTCCAATACTTCAAATTTCACAAGGAACGGAAGGTGAGAAACAATGTAATCCCCCTTATGTATCTATACTGGCACCTATTCGTAAACGACCTGATCATTCCTATTCAGTACTGTCACCCATGACAAAAAAAAGTATGAAGTTCAACGAAACAGCTGTGAAATGTACGGTATTACCACAGTCAACTTTTATCTCAAGAAAAAAAAGAAGAAAAGGTAATTGCTTAAGAAACAGTGTAGCTTGTGAACCAGTGAATAACAAGTTAGTGACTGGAGGGGTATCTCTATTGAAGCCTATTTTTCTCACGAACTCTAACAAAGAACCATCGCAAGAGACAGTTTCCTTAAGCATGAAACAAGGAGAGCATCCAACGACTGTCACAATTAGTGATTCGGTACCTGGGGTACAGAATATCATAGGAGTTCAGGAAAGTATATGCTCTGCGGAGACTCAAAGTGGCCAAGAAGGTACAAGTGTATATGAACCAGCAGCAGTGACATTAAATTCAACAAACACCACGGACAACAAGACTACCCAATCAAAAGTAGTATCTTTGTCAAAAGATATATGCACCAACCTTGTCGACACTACTCATGATTCAACCGCTTTAAAAAATTCGACAGAAGTCAATTTAAACAAAATCGAACAGCCGGAAGTTCTTAATATAAATAATTCAAACGAAAGTGCATCTCCCATATTTATCTTTTCCAATATCAAGCAACCACTTTATAGCTCAAAGTTTTCGGATAAGTGTGACAATTCAGTCAATCTGTCAGACAAACAATGGAACTATCCGCTGCAAGCTACAAGTGATAGACCAAAAAATGGCCAATTAGTAAATACTGGTGCAGTTCCGATACTGTACAAGTCCAAAAATGGCTACAATTGCTATTATTTTTCAAACAAATCAGAAAGTATATCCATACCAAAAAAAACTGGAATACGATATACCATGTTCAGGTGCAACAGAAATCAGAAAGAACGCTGTAAGGATATATGGATAGCACCTAAGATTTCGACTGAGACAGCCGCTATCAGAAACAGTATGGAACTTCAACAAGCGCAGCTTCTGTGCAGTTGTGTAAATAGGCAGCCTACAAATAACCTCAACAAAGAATCAACAAGTTCATTGACACTTGTAAATTCGAATCAAGTTTCATGCCCACCCCCGCTGCCACTTCCTAAAGAAATAAGTATGATCCCCCCAGTGATAGAACCCGTGCAGGAGTATTCTGCAATTAAAATCATTGATGTAAGAACAGACATTGTTAATGATCAAGATGTAACTGGTGTGTCAAGCAGCACCGATGCCATTGTACAGGTAAAACCTTCAGTAACCGACAGCCAAATGATATCAGAGAACACCAATGATCTAGTAGAGATCCAGTCTCCTGAAATAAGTATTCTAGGTACACCAAAAAATATAAATGCCGTACAAATACCATCTTCTGAAACGAATACAGCTAACCAGGATTTAAATCCATCTGGAGTCCCAGATAATACTGATATCCAGTCGTCGAATTCAGAATTAATAAATTCAGAGTCTAGATTCTTACAGGCAGAGGTACCGGTGCCACAAACAGTGCCAGAGACAACGCAACAACAGAAGCCTGATCCGTGTCTGGTTGAAAAAGACAAGGCGAAGCCATCGGCGATGAAGAATATGCCAAATGCGATCGGAGCGCGTCAAACAATAAAGCACCGTAAAACAGTGTCAGAAAAGCGAAAATTAATGCTGCTCGAAAAGGAAGCTACGCAGAAGAGACGAATCGACATGCTGCAGCATGTTTTTAAAGTTTTGAATCACTGCGCGATGATGTGCGCAGAGGAGGACTTTGAGATATGGTTTAAAAGCGAGGAACCACCTACGGATCAGGATCTGGAGGACTTTGAAGGTCAACAGGAAGTCACTCATACTGTGACTGAGAATCCTGGTGAATGGGTCGGTCTTTTAAATGTGTTGAAGGTTGTACCGTCGAATGAGAATAAGACGCCAAAGCGGAAGTCTTCGAAGACTCAGCAAAAACGCAATGGTAAGAGACCGGAAGTAGAATATTGTGGCAGAGTGCAAAAACGCAAATTAAATTTGGATGACGATGCGACGGTAGCAGATCTTCCGGGAACGTCGTCCAAGATTCGAAAACTCGATCCCGACGTCTTGGTAAAGATCGAAAGTTCGTCCAGCACTGTCAGTTCCAAGGAACCTGCTGAAAAACTGGCACTTCCGGCGACGGAAGTACGGGGAATGCACATTATGACGTACGACGATCAAAGCTTGAGTGACGATGAACCGAAATACGTCGGGGAAACATTGAGGACCGATAAGGTCAATGATTCGCGGACCGGCAAAAGTTTACGACGACGAAAGACGATCTCGGGAACGTCCCAGAATTCGAGAACCCAGAAAAAGCACGAAACTCCTACTCACGTGCGTAAAAAGTTAGGAAGTTCTCGGAAACGGGTAGCCGAGAGCCCGAAAAAAGGTAAATCCGAATCTATTTTTGCTGAGGATATGATTGTGAAAATTGAGGATATAGAAATAAAATCGGATGTTAATGACCATGATACTTCGAAAGAGGAAGCAATTCGCGAAGCTTTTGGTATTCAAGAGTGTTACGTGAGACTACGTAGGTTAGAAGACCTGTATCCTTTAGGATACAGTTCCATAGACTTCGATGCGATATTTTCATAGTAGCCATTTCTTTAAACTTCTTATTTAGCAGGCGGTTAGTTGTTATTCCGTTAAAAAAAATATCCACGCTTTGTCCACGTTAATATAAAAGTTATAAAAAGATTACGTTGCGATTTAACGATGCAAAGAACTTGAACTTTTTAATGAATTTGTATTTGATATATTTAGTTGCAGTTTATATTTTCTGTAATGCTAATCAATGTTTTGCACACACAGATAAAACGTGAATGAAGAGACAGAACTGTTACCTAAGGCATTGCTTGAATTTTTTATTAACAAAATAAATTATATAGCATTATATAATTTAAAGACTCGCAGAATACACTGGTAAAAATATTTTATGGATACTTTATGTACATACGTCCGTCTCTGGTATAATAAATGAGATAAAACAGTTCTCGTCATAGTTATTTATTTTGACTTCTTTTTTTTTTTTTTTGTATTTACAGACAGTCACAGTACGCTAGGCCTGTATCGATAACAATATGGAAATAGTGCAAATTATGTTTATTGCTTTCAGCTCGCGTTCAGAGCCAATATTATTAATATTGAGATATCACGTAAGCGTTTAATCAAAAATATTTTCTTTCTCTTTGTCGTTCTGAGCCATTTTCAGTTTAAATGAATGCACTAGTGTGTATCTGTGGAGTTTTTAAGAAACGTCAAGATATCCTCAATAATTTTGACTGTGAACATAAAGGTCGTTTAAGAAATATTGACAATTGGGAAATGTCCGGAAGTAATTATGCAAAACAGACATCATTATCGTGGAGGTGGTGGATAATTATAATCAGAAAGCAAGGAACAACGCTATTTCTACATAGCTAATAAAAATGTAGCAATAAGATTTCTACGGTCACTTTTAATAATTTGAAAGGCTGCTGCACCTCCATATTGTCATGTAAAAATGATACGCAATGAATTATAATGACAAAATCATGTTATTGATAATGTTCTTAAGTATAATAAACATAGAAATACGAAAATGCATATATATACACATTTTATGCATACTATCCTGTAATTAGATTATACTTAAAATTATATTTCGTATATCTGTACCAGGCGGTATTAACATTTGGTATAAAAATGATAAGGATATGGCTATAAGGATTTTATTTGGAACTGCGTTTTATTGGTGGTTATATCAGTCCAAAAAAGAAAAATTAACATTCTTAAAACACAACACAGACGGAAGTAACTTGCGTAATAACGATTGCTATAAACGATAGCACCAACAAAAAAAAAAAAATAAAAGAAAATCATGTAAATTTACACTTACACTTTGGGTGCAGTTATCTGGGATCATTGCGATGCATGGAGCAATGTAAATAATTAAATATATAAAACAATTTCTTGTGAAATATTGTGTAAGAAACAATCAATCATAGAAACGTTATTTATCGCCAGATACAAGAAAGCAAACGCTTCTTTTTATAAACATGGAAATTCATTATCCGATGTGAACTAATTGGAGATAATTATATTACAATAGGTTTAAAAGTTTGTTCGTAGCAAAGTCATGATGAAATCTTGCACAGCGAGGAGAAAAAGATTGATCATTAAGCTTCGCTGCGAACAACTGTCATTCATACTACAGGGGAATTTTAAAGATTTTCTTTTATTTCAAACTGCTACAAATTCGTTCGTTTAGTTAAAGGGCAACAGCAGTATATTCCTCGAAAAGTATTTAGAAACAATTAAAGGATCTAGAGGTCTAATAATCGTCGAATAAACTAAAAGGAGTGAAAAGTAAAGAATAAACTTTTATTTTCCTTGCGATTAGTTACTTCAATTTGCGTTGTCACATTGGCACCTTTAATTCAGAATCACATTGAACATATACATGTGTTTAAACGAAAATTAGTAATATCCGAATAGGAATCATAAAACTGGCGACAGCCAGAAAAATCAAAATGCGGATTAAAGTAAAATTTTAAACAATCCTAATTTTATCGATAAGAAACTATGGAGTAACAAAAACAATGTAACAAGTAATAATCTCACATATCGTAAACACAAAGAAAGAATAGGAAATATTAATCGCGCGTTACAAACCCCCAGCTAAATAGCAGCGTTAATCAATCGTACGTCGCTATCAGTCTATTTTGATAATTCCCAAAAATTCCTCGGGAATCAAACACAAATCTTTATTTCTCTCGTTAATGAACGTTAATGTTAGAAATATTGAAATGCCAATTGTCAAGTTATCGTTGACAATTAAATTATTACAAAATCGACCTTTGTTCGACGTGATCGAATATCGTCCTAAAAAAAAAATTACAAGAAGCGAAAGAAAAAGATTACTGGAAGCCTTCGGTTTCAGTACCTATACTTTTCACTTACTGCAAAGGCCCAGCCCAGTTACGATTCCATCGGAATCAAATTAATTACGTGGGCGTAAACTAACAGCTACAAACATAACCTGAAATGACGTACGATTTTCAAAAACTGCGTTTGGTTCGACGTACAATAGCCAGAAGCTTATAACCCGATCCCTCGTATCATTTTCCATGCAATTGTCGAAGAAAAAAAAAAAAAAAAAAAACCAAAATCGAAAAGGCAAGAGTTACGATCGCAGGAGCATTACGAAAATGATAGTGCGGGATGACATACAAAACGTTAATATATAAAATAAATAGCGCTCTTATATGGAAAACATATACGTATATATATAAATACATACATACACGCGTGACAGTATGTATGGACTTATTATCTTTTATCTTTGTCTTGTTTAATAAAAGCATCACAGTTCGCGCGTCCACAAACGGCAAATCCAGTGCTCTGAAAGTACCTCAGAGTTTTGCAATTCATAATAACGAATTCGCATACGTAT
This sequence comes from Trachelus iudaicus, assembly GCA_030142595.1. Taxonomy (NCBI): domain Eukaryota; kingdom Metazoa; phylum Arthropoda; class Insecta; order Hymenoptera; family Cephidae; genus Trachelus; species Trachelus iudaicus. The sequence continues at coordinate 2,604,364 of JARQTH010000323.1, read as the reverse complement.
ATCGTCCGTATATCGTATACCGATTAAATAAATTGAAAAACTATTTCCCGGACAAGTATTACAGAAGCCGTCACTGGATATCGGTTTGTTCTACGAGGTCAGAGTAAAGAAAAACGCGACTTCGTAAGACTGTGCAATTCGCTTAGCTCTCTCTTGGCATTCGTTACATTCTGATTCTTTTGGCATGACCCGTCGTACCATATTTATTCACAATATATAAAGAAACTCATCTGGCGCACGATTCAACCGTTCTGACAATGACTGTTCGTTTCCTATATCTTGTTTTTGCATCAGTCAAATTATTTATTATCATAAATCAGCACCTGATTAACGTACCAAAGCTTACGCCTCGGGCTGGCTTATGAACAAAGCGCGACCTTCGTCCACCAATAATTCATCGATGAAGATATCTTCGTCGCTGCTCACGTCAATTAGTCGCAGACCCAAAACTGTATCGGCTGGCGATAGACGATCTGGACCGGATTCTGTTACAATTGATACGAAATCACGATCCACGACCAACTGTTGGAATCGAAGACAATCTTCGACGGACCAATCAATATTCGTAGGCTTTATTCCTGCGACAGAGTAAGATTGCAAACACCAGGATAAGAAGTAGCTACAGCTGTGTAACAGTGAAAAATTACTATTATAATAACTAAAGGACAGACTTACCCACGAGTCTAGCTCTGATAGCTTGATATGGCAGTTCCAAAAACTCTCTAGTAAGAGGTAGAATTTTGTCAAGGGTGAGGACCGATACGTCACCAAAGTCACAAAAATACACAGTCACTATTTGGTCATTTATAATATTAGAAATACATACGCTGAAACAAGAAACAAAAATTTATGAATTAAAATGGATTCAGTGCGAAATTACAATCAAATTATGAATAAGACAATTTTTTTAAATAACGCTACTTAAAGACTTACCGGTACCAATGACCGTCAATATGTTTAGCTGCATAGAGTCTACCCTCCTTAACTGTCTCTCGAGTCGTAGGCGGTCCTTGATATTTACTACAACGCTCCTGCAACTGGACCATCATAGCCTGTCGCAAGAAAATAAAAGCAACCATCGTTACGAGCAGCCTCAAACGATATAAAATCGTTCAAGTAAATAAAAATACTTGCTTGCAAATTGATCATGTCATTGAAAGGCTGCACAGTGAAGTTTCCAGGATGTGCAGCCATCGTTACATGCACGTCGTAGTATCCTCCAATGTCCGAAATTTCTGGTGGCTTCAGAGACTTCGGTGCATCTACGTCACCGTTTGTTACACTTCTCGAGATACTGCGCTCCACTCGCTTGCGAGAATGTGTATTGTTATTATTGCCATCCCCATCGGTTCTAGAAACACAATAAACATCAGTTTGAGATAAATAAAAATTGCGATCTCATATGCATTCCTTAAACTTGAAACAACAATTGAAACGTAACAATACCATACCTCAAGAGTTCTGGCTCCAAAGCCAAAGTGTTATTGATCGAAATTAAGATGTTGTCCGGTTGAATACGTTTAAACAATTCGACTAACGGTGGCGAACCTCTGTTACCTGGTCTTACTAATTTAGCAAGCAGTGGCTCGGTATGAGGAGCCAATTCGATCAACCTTGCCACCATCTTTTCGGTTAATTTAGAATTCTGTAGATTGCTCAAACGAACCTTAACCGCCTGTAAGTAAAAAAAAAAAAAATTATAAAGGATTAGACAAGCTTGATGAATTTATTGCACGGATCTTCGCAATCACTGTTTAAAACGTCTGACTCACCTGATAAGGAAATTTGGCTAAGACGTCAGACAGCTTCTCCAAGGAGAGAAGATTCTTCCTGGCGACAGTAGCAATTTTTCCAAAGTCAACGAGAAACACTTTCAATGGCTGCGACGTAATATCCACGACTTTAGCTCGATACCAATTCCCATCCTTTATGGACTGTCCGTAGTAAAGCTTAGTGGTGTCGATCACGCTGACGCTACTCTTCTTAATGTGTTCCTGACTGAGTCCGGTGCTGTTCAGACGATTCAATAAATGCACCAGATACGTGAGACTTTCGGATTTGGTTTGTACGTATACGTCACCATTGTCTTCAACGTGCGAAACGAAGACTTCGGCTATTTGCTTCTCCTGAAACGATAGAAAAAAAAAAAGTTTCACCAACTAGCTCAGATCCTTCAAGACATTTACTGAAACTCACCGTGTTAAAGAAGCTCGACGAATTCGCAAAATGCTCCATGATCAACTTGAACAAGACCTTGTTCAAGTTAACGTCGTCCGGACCTTGAGTATCGTGCAAGATAACCGTGGCAAAAGGTCCTTCCCGGTCGGTACCTCGACTCAGAACCTGAGCATGAAGAGTACGTGCTACCAAATGCTCTTCCATTACACTCACTATGCTCTCGCATTCGGCAAATTCTTCCAGACCAGCCAAGCACAGTCGTAAAGCCTGCACAATAAATATTAGTTAAAGTAAGAAGAGCCAAAATTAAATCTCAATGTTACAAAGTTGCCGCTCAGTCGTCCGAACTGACTCGATAATTAACAAACCTGCGCTGGAAGGGTGCAAAATCGTTTATCAAGGGGGAAGAGCTTCGTGTAATGGAAGGTATCCTCGTCTCCAAGATCTATAAAAAGTACCGTAGCTTCTCCAGTCTGATCGTCGTACTCCAGACACTGAACTCTGTGCCAGGAGTCGTCTTCGAATATGGCGTAATAATTTTCAACTTCAATGTGCGACTGGTTCGACGGTTTCATCTGAGCATAGTGCTGTTCCATTTCACTGGCCATCGTGGCAACTTTGTCCTGCATTATAATGAGGTAATGTAACCGGATGAAACGGTCATTGAAAAAATTGAATAAGAATTTTAAAAAGCTTACACTGTAATCGCTGCCCACGAGTTTTGCCCATATACCAACGGTACCGGTCACAAGAGTAACGAAAGTAATCCAGAAATTTTCACGTGGCAACTGAAGAGTTCCGGGCACGGCTACTCCAATTGGATTCAATTGGATCCTATCCATTTTCGACGTATATTCTTCAACCTTAATGACAAAATAATGTACATTGGCATTACTTCTTGGTCTGAAACCCAAATCGAGTGCTGCGAATGACATGGATATCAAAATACACATTGTTCGACGTTATCAGAGGTTCACAATATCCGTGACAGATATCAGTGCCTTCAGATTTCCAATGATAAAAGGTAAAAGCTGCCGTTCAGTCGATTCTAAATTACAGAAGAACCGTACATGTGCACGGACTTCAAAATTTAAGATATTTTTTTTTCTTCATTTTTTTTTTATTTCATATACTTTTTTACATACTCGTGACCCTTCTTTATTCTTTCAGCACGTTACTTCTAATGGGATCATAAATAGAAAACAGTTTCCTCCGGCTTTCGTGTTTACGTGCACGATACCCGTTCACCTATGTTTTTGGCAAAACAATAAAAGACATTGAATAACTGTGCAAAGATGCCATAGCTTTTGTCATTATGTGTACGCAAAACATCGTTTCCTGAATTGGTACAGACTGAATAAGCAAAAGTAATGTCAAGCAAAATTTGCATACAAAATCTAACAGGTTATTCAGGGAGTTATAATTAATAATATTGAGGTATGTTTGCTTTTAAGATTGTGACGTACATAAATAACTATCGCATGCATTTTCATAAAGCAGCGTCTTTCGCACTGTTGTAACGTTATCTTAAGCAAATATGAATTATTATGTTCACGTGTTATTTCAATGAGAATTCGAATAGAATCCAAAAAGTTTTCTGAACATAATAATACAGCAAGTGTCACGTTCAGTTGCAGGGAAGTTAAGGCGTCAAGTTTAATGCTACTTCACAGAGACAAATAAGCATCAAACAATTTTTTGTAAATCAACCAAAACTTGCTGGGTTTCATGAAGTTGATAAAACAGGCAAACGCAACGCGTTAAATATTAGAAGCACGAAACACAGCGGGATGGAACAATCACGTAATATTTCACAGTGATTATGAGAACAAAGGATAATAAAAAAAAAAGTTAATGGACCAATTGACAAGTTAAATGGCTAAAACTTGCTTTACAAACGATCAAACTTGTCGGTAACTGTCGATGGTTAAAAAAAAATATGCCTTTCGAAGGTTTTCTTTGCCAATTTCGAAATGATCATAGTAACGCCGCATCCTTGAGATTTTCAGATCAAATACTTTATCCAAGTATATGCATTTTTGTTAATACCATAAATTATACGGCCGCCAACGCTTGCAATTGAAAAGTCTATACTTCACGAGCATGCCGCTAAATTTCCACGACTTCGTTGTTGTAATTAGAAATTAATCAAAATGAAATTAACGATAAAACTAAAAACAGAGTAAAAGTAGAGAGAGAGAGAGAGAGAAAAAAAAATACGCAATAGTGAAAATCTTTACTCGCACACACAATTGGCGTTTCGTAGAACTGTGGAACCTACTCACATGATTAAATACAAATGAAAGTTTCTTGTCAGATGCGAATTCAAGGCCAAGCGCCGATCAATATTTTGATTATGCAACAAGGTCCTAAAAAGTTTCAGAAATACGGCAAGACCTCTCTTCCGGTTTTCTTTGTAAAAAAAAAAAAGATTGCCATTATTTCCCATCCTCGAGAAGAGTCTACTCCAACTGTGTTTTACGTCCAATAAAAACGAGAGTCCCTTCCCTTACCTTGTCTACGTATGGCACAGAACGTCGAAGGATCGTAGAGTTGTGGGCACCCTTGTCCAACATTATCGAGGAGCACTCCTCGATAATCGTCAGCCAATTTTCGGGTAGATTTTCATTGTGCTGCTGCTTGTAATAGACTGGCACTTGCTGCATGAATATACCATTGGGATGAGCCTCGATGATCGCGGATACCCTCTCCTTGATCAACGTCTTATCTTTCGTTTCAGCTATTCCCGTGAAGGGTCCGTACTTCTCCGTAAGATCCTTAATGGCTTGAGCAGCTGCCAGTCTCTCAGCTTCCTCCGACGTCTGCGCCTCGTTGGGATAGCTGCTGTATTTCAAGGAGCTGCCAACCTGAGTACAATATACGGAAAAAAATTAATTATTGTGATCAAATAATTGTGTAATTATATAAAATCATTCGTCTACCTTCACTTGAGCGTAAACTGGTACTTTTACAAACTTATCGTTTTTCCCTTTTGTCGTGGCTGTAATGAGCTTGTATTCCGGTTCGGAAAGATTGAGTGTACGAGCGAGAGCCTTCAATTGGTCTCTTGGATCGTGCGACCCAACGTGCGTGAAATTCTTTCGATTCGCGTCACCCTGAACCTGAAAAGGTACAAATTCGATCAGCGTTGAACGGGTAACCCAGTTACGTGCAGATAATAAATAATATTTTCTAAAGATCATCTGTCGCTTCGGGCGTACCAAAGAAATTGGCGTTGAGGTGACTCCTTGAATATTTCCCAACCCCGTTGTCACTTGCACCGGCGAAAGCTGCGGGGGAGATAATACTGGCTGTTTTTTAGTAACTGGTTTCACGATTAACCTTTGGCTCAGGTTTGAACGTGCTTTGGGCAGAGATCGCGGAGGTTCGCCTACGGCTCGTACAGTCTGCGGTAGCGGTTCTCCCACAAATGGCGCAGTTCTTGGATAAGGTTCAGTGACCTTTGTTTTGTTAAGACTTTGGTTTTGCGCTGGCACCGCGTTACTTCTTCTGTCCCACATTTGCTGAAATTAAAGGATGATTCAAATTACGAGCAAACATTCGGTTCACGGTGCTTCGAAAGTTACAAGTTTTTTTTTTTCTTCATGATCTCACCAGTAACGATCGTTACCACTAATAATTTCAGTCGCTGGCTATTATTTTGCCGTTGCGACTATATCTATATCTTTAATCTGTGATTAAGTCACGTATTTCTACAGTGTGGGGAGAGCCGCGTTATTGTAAATTTAAAAAAAACAGTGTGCTAGGTGATCGGTTACGTTGTATTATGCAAACTTGAAAATTTAAGGTCTTAATAATGGATGATTCAGATTTTTGTCATAGACAATAGACAAAGGGATGCGGTACGAAAGATTAGAGTCACTATTTCTTATCTAGATTCAATACAAGCATTTCTTTTGTTAAATTGAAAATCCAAATAATTGTCTAAAGCTCTTCGTAGATCTGATCTCTTCGCAAGTTAGATACGATACCAGTAATTTCATTAAAACTTGCATGAGCTGCTACTGGACTGCTGGTCAGATGACAACTGACTATCTCTAGAGAGAAACGAGGGGGTGGCAGAGACTTTAGTGCTTGAAGCATGAAGGGTCTGGAACTAGAAGAACAAAGGGTTGTGTATTTTTGAAAACAGACGCCGGTTTGTCTATCGAAGACAGCTCGAATATTTTTGAACATTTATGAGGGACAATCCTTTATATCTTTTGACCGATAAAAGTTTTCTACGTCTCAGACTTTAATTTTGGATCGTCAAGCTTCCATCCTTTTTATATAAAGTATCAATAGTATATATTCGAATTCGTAATAGGCAGTCAATCTTCGGACTCACCTTACTAGGAGAACTGGGCATTGTACCGGAAGTTGATCTCAAATAACGTGGTTTATCAACCACTGGCGACAGTGGAGGCTGTTTTATTGGAAGTGTCATGAGAGAAGGTAGATTACCGGTTGGTGGCCTGTAAAGTGTAAGCTCGTCAAACATAAAGCCCAAAGAACGCTGTACAATAAGGAATATAGATAAAACTAATACAAAGACTGGTAGCTAGACTGTAAGATGAATTTTCTTGACTCTGCTTTGCAGCTTACCGATCGTTTCGAAAAGTCTGATATTGTCTATTTGTACGTGGACTTCTGGATATAGCTTGACTCATTGCAGGTGGCACCCAGTTACTTGGTACTGGCCTTCGTTGAGGAACATATCGACTGACAGCCTGGAAAATATTGATGAGCGTATAGAACCGATCTTGCTATCCTTTGAACTTTATTAATATATTTCTGAGGTACCATTCTTCTTGGTTTTTTCTTTGAAGTCGTTTTCTGACGTGCAATCATGTCGGTAAGGTGAACAGAGTCTTTAGTCGGTTGGGCTTCGATAATTAAATCACCACCTTTGTTAACAGCCTTAAGACCAGGCACAGTGCGCAAGAACTCTTCCAGAGTTGAAAATCCCAGTTTTCGATATGGAATTTTATATCCATTGAGATTCTCATAGTCCTCTATCGAAGATTTATGATTGTATTACTAAGGTGTCATTAGAATTTCATTCATTTTTAAAGATATTACTCACTGTTGAGATTATGAATGGACACCCCTCCTTTTGCAGACAGCAAACATGCCCGCAATGTTGAGATGACATTGTCCAACGTTGCATCCGCCATGGCGAACAACCACTCTGTTTCAGCTTTTTAACCAATTTCTTGGTTCCCTTTTATTGCTTTCCTGATTCGAAGAAACCTGATACACAAAATATAGAATGTAATCTAATTTTCAATGTTGTAAATAATTATATCTGAATAGAAGAGAGAATAAATTTGTAAAGATTAAAATAAATTTGTCCTAAGATCCGCATACGTCAATTAATAAAATGCTGTATTCAACGGATAAAATAACAGTAACTGCTTAATTACTTGTAGCGAATACAGAGCTACGAGCACTTGTAAAAGCAGCCAATGTCTACTAATATTAAAGCGCTCACGTTATATAAGAGAACTTTCAAGCATCTACATTGAGCACAGACTGTTTTAGTTTCTGGCTCTCAAGCATGTGTAAAATCCCATTGCATTGCTTGTTGGTATTTTGGGTACAACCATTTTGACATATGACAAACCATAAAAAGTACAACAGATTCAAAATCTTGAGTCATACATTAATGATTCATTAATGCAATGATTATATTTCAATACGTTATATTCAATTCGAAGAACTAAAATAATGCTTAATTTATGCACAAATGAAAATTTATTTCCTTTATTTAAATTAACAAAAGTACAGCTTTCAAGAGGTGTTTTACTATAACTGTGCTCAACAGTATGATGAATTTGCTTATACATAAAGCTGTCACCAAGAGGCAAGAGATAAGTATAAGGAATGTGCTATATGAGCTGTTTATACAAGGCTTAAATTTCTCCTATGAAAGAGACTGGAGCTGCTGCTCAACTCTATAATATATTACCCTCTAACAATATTTTCAAATGCCTTGGCCCTTTCAAATATATCTTTCAAAACCTAATGTAAATACTCGACTGGACATTTTAAAACAAATACACCAAGAGGACTGCTTGTAGCAATGAATCAATTGGGCAAGAAAGAATATTGATTCTGTCCAGAAATGTAACAAAAGGAGGTCTGGAAAATATTAAGTCCCAAAAAGGTATACTCATATATATCTGCCTGAAAGGCTATGCCATATGGCTTAGATAGTTTAGAGAAACAAAAGAAAAAAAATCCAGGTAGCTACATAATAGTAAATAACTGTACAGACTGTTTTTGCCTTAAACTTTCTACTTTTTACATGTAGAGTCCATTGCACAAAATATATTCCAAATAGAATTGAAGTAACAGATTCAAAGTAATAAGAGCAGAGGAAGTCCAACTCAAAATCTCTTATGACCTTGTAATAGACAAACACATGTTTTTCCTTTCATTGGTTCAAAAAAAAAAAATATTTAAAATTGTAAAAATGACAAACAAGCAAGGTTAAGGCCTTTTTACAATTTACTATCTCTTGCCCTAACAAAAACTATCTTTGTATGCTTTACTGTCCTAGAGAAAGTTGCATCTTGCTTCACAAACACATGTTTCAAATATAATTCCATTCTTTGACATGTACAGTTAACTATGAATTTCATGAAAATCCTTAAAAAATACTAAATACTACTATATCTGATGAACAAATTAAAAAATATGAATCTACCAACATACACTGAAGTCGCTAAAATAGAATCTTGAAAAAACAATTATAAGTAAAGTGAAAGCAAAGTGAAATGAATTAGAAAGAGTATTGTGTCCATGTTAACTATGGTGAACAAAGAAAAAGAATAAAAAGAAAAGAACGGCTCTTCCGCTCGTTAGAACCTCTATCTACTTGTAATTTACTATTACACGTTCCATTGAATGTGAATTAGCAAGTACCCTTCAAAGATATCTATTCTTGTAACGGAAATTCAAGAGATAATCGTACCGAATCCGCTATGTGCCGCGCTAATCATTTATCTACTCAACGATAAACCAACGTGCACCGCGATGCAAGACAAAAGTGGAACAACTAATTTTACACTATCCGTAAGAGATCACGTAATAAAAACCGAGAAGAACGTAGAATTAAAATAATAAAAAAGTGTCTACCGAGAGTTCACGCTTGACCGATCCCAAGGAATGTCCTGACGACCTAATAAAGTTCCATTCGTATCGAATAAAATTATTTCACGTATCCAGCATAATGAACAACGATCGAAATCTACGTAAAACTTGAAAAGAGTAAAGTCCCAATCGCCTAACAGAACAATATATAACAATTGCCTACGGGAAAAAAAAAAACACAAGTGTTCTGACCCCCCAACAAAACGTATATACAGTATAGTTTCGCAACGTTCGAATCAGATACCTTCCCGGCTCCGAGAAGCTTCTCTGGGATCGGCAACCATATGCATACGTAAATCATAGAAATTGCATAAGATTACACAACAAAAGGATCTACACACGATTCGCACGCGGGCGTCTTCCCGCACTTTTGAATTAGTACGTAGAAAATTTGAGATACCTGGGTCCGTCGAATACTCAGATTATTCAAGGATGAGTCGGGAAGAATTGGTCGGATAAAAAATCGCCACGTACCTTTTGTGCAGCAGCGAGTACAAGTGCACACCCAATAATCAGTCTACGTATTCTAATCTTTCGTCACTCTATCTCTCGAGACTCGAACCGCAACTGAACTAGCAACAGATTTTGACATTTCCTCACGTTCCGATGTTTACGGTTGCCGAAAGGTCACTTCCGCCATAAACGTCCCCATTGGTCCCCATAGCCAAAACGGTGGCGCGATTTCCCAGCCAATCAGCTTGGCCTTTTCATTTGGCACGCAATAATGCTCCGCCCATAACTTTGTCCGCGGAGCATTCTGATTGGTGGATGGCTGCACTAGCAATACATTGTTGCCAATAGTTGAGCTGGAAATATCTTGATGCTCCCCCGTCTTCTTGTATTAATTCTTACGTCGTACCATTTGATACTCAAATATGGATCAAGTAGAATTAGGTGAAATCTACATTATGCATATTCGAAGACGGTTCAAGATGAAATTTGTAATTTTTTCATAATACAGATATATATGTGTGTCATGCTGATTATCACAATTGTTTTGTACGTATGCAATGGAATGAAACTGCATACTTCGTTTAAGACACTTTACTTATATCACGTGGATGTACAGTTATAATAAAAATAAGCGTCGATAATCACATATGAATTAATTGTAACAATTATATAGCAAAATACAATCGAACTATTAACGATCCATAGCATTTAACAAGTCTGCATGATTTTCATGTAACTTCCTCACGAGTTTAAAGTAACGTGGGAAAACTTGAGGGATAGTGGATGGAAGATGGGGGCGATAAGAAGAATCGATAATTATTTTGAAAGGAAAGTTTATTATCATAAAACTTGAAGAAAAAACCCCTTCACGAATAGCCAGCAGGTATTGAGTAACAGCTTCTTTCCTCGTGTCTCGCGAAGCGCGGCGATCGCCGAAGCCGTTCCGTAAGGTAATTAAGAAATTTTGCAGCGGATCACGACGTTCGCAAGATGTACGCAAAATAAAATGCTGTTACTCGAGACCTGGCGACTACGAAAGAAAACAACATTATTGGCGAATAATAAAAGAAGAAGAAAACGATAGCCTGACGTACAAAGGTTATTCCTTCTTGGAAGCCACGGCCTGCTTGGCTTGATGCGCCTGGAGCACGGCCACGGCCTCTTCGACCTTAGCTTTCAGCGACTCGTTATGCTCGAGCATGTGCAGGAGCTCCGAATTGTCGATCTCCAACAGCATTCCGGTAATTTTCCCAGTAAGCTGGGGATACATGCACTGGATCAACGGGAACAGACGCTCTCCCAACATTTGCTTTTGCTCTTGAGGAGCAGCGGCTGCCAGCATCGACGCGGTCAGCGGCTCCTGGCCTTGTATGTGGACCGCTTGCTGAACCGGTGCCGGAGCAGGAATCGTCATCGCTTGTGGTGGATTACGCATGTTCGAAGTGTACTTGTAGTTGGACGGTCGGCTTTGTGGCGGGACACCGACCGCGTTACCAGCCATCGGACGACCTCCTTGCATATTCGCACCCCCGACAGCTTGTTGACCTGAACAAATAGAAAGATATTTTCGTTACATATGAGTTTTAGTTCAAGTTCGTCGAATCGTGCATCCTCTCTCTCTCTCTCTCTCTCTCTCTCTCTCTCTCTGATAAATCTTTCGACCGAGGAAGCACAATTGGCCGAACTTGGATCAAAAGACACTACTGCAGTGAGATACGTGCTCGCGCAATAGCCAGGAAATAATTTTTCTTGTCTGATTCTAACATGCAATACTACTCTGGCTACCGCACATGATAAAACCTGTCTGCTGCACGCAGAATAAAAAAAAAATTACACCATAAACGATAATTGGGAATGAAAATATTGCACTCATCCATAAGGAATCCAAAATATTTTTGTATCACGTTCGAATCCGGGGATGGCGCTCATTCATTTCCAAATTAATCCTTTTTGCGACTTGTACGAAATATGGGAGAATACCACGACGAATAAGAGATACGTAATAGGATTTGACAAAAGGGATTACGGATGAGTGACCTACTACTTGGAAACCAAAATCTACTGACTCGTGAATCGTGAAGACGTCAAGCTTGCTTTAGAAAGACGTTTTTAGGCGCAAGCTGAAGCGAAACCCACTGGCTCGAGGCGACACTCTTAACACATTGCTTTCAAAGCACATACGCCGTGAAATATGCGGCTGACTTCCTAAAGCAAGGACGTGTTTGCGATTCGCGAGTCCTCATTGACACGAATATCCTTGAGTCGCATGCAGCAGTGTACTTAATAGTCGTGGCACGTCTTCTCACCAGTAATGGGCCTAGCAGAGAGGGCGTTACGCATAGCGCCAGCTTGAGCGGTTGGTGCACGAGGCGCAGTTCGGAACGGACCTTGCATCGCTGCGAAGCCTGAGCTTCCAGTTTGTGCGTTGGGTCGTACTTGATTCGGTTGCGCTGGCCAGCGTGGCGTGGTACGAATCTGTGCCATTTGGGCCGGCCCGTAGAATCTCTGAGGCTGAGGCATGGTAGGCACGAAGTAGCTCCCGGCAGTGCCAGGTTGGAAGATCTGGCCCATTTGTTGCATACGCATGTTGGCCATGCGTTGCATGTATTGCGAGGCGAGATGAGCCTTGCGGTCTTCTTTGCGTTGCGCGAGAGCAACGTAGAGCGGTTTGGATCCAACGATACGGCCGTTCATTTCGGTAACGGCCTTTGTGGCCTCTTCGGGTAAAGAGAAGCAAACGAAACCGAATCCCTTGCTGCGGCCATCCTCCATCATGACTTTCGCGGAGGTAATAGTACCGAACGGGGTGAATTCCTTGCGGAGACGTTCATCGTCAATGGTGTCGTCCAGGTTCTTCACGTAAAGATTCACACCCTGATAGCGCGTAAGACGCTCTATCTTGAGCTGTTCGAATTTCCTCTTGAGCTCCTGTTGACGTTCAGCCTTCTTTTGGGCGCGACCTACGTACATGCACTTGCCCTCCGCGACCTCCTTCCCGTTGAGCTCGTTCACAGCTTGCTCGGCCGCGTCCGGATCTTCGAAGGCGACGAAACCAAATCCGCGCGATTTACCGTCGTCCTTGCTCATTACCTTGTGGCTGGTGATTGTGCCGTACTTTTCGAACATCTCCTTGAGCTTGTCGTCGGTCATGTCTTCTCCGAAGTTCTTCACGTATACGTTGGTGAAGAGTTTGGCCTTCTCGCCGAGTTCCTTCTCGCGCTCCTTGCGGGGGATGAATTTGCCGACGTACACCTGGACACGATTACGGATAGATTTAGAAAGTCCGCACTTCGCTGGTTGGAAATTTTAATGGGGCGAAAGTTGCCATAGTTTTCTGGTGCCGACTTACCTTCTTACCATTCAGCAACATCCCATTGACCTTGTCAATGGATTTATTCGCAGCTTCCTCCGTTTCAAAGTGAACGAAGCCATAGCCTTTTGAATTACCAGTCTCGTCTTGCGCGACTTTACAGCTAAGTATGTTACCGAAAGCTGAGAAAGTGTCATACATGGCTTTATTGTCTATGTTCTTATCCAAGTTCTTGATGAAGACATTGCCAACTCCAGATTTTCTTAACGAAGGATCACGCTGGGACCACATTATACGGATAGGCCGACCCTTTATCATATCGAAGTTCATGGTATCGAGAGCACGTTCAGCTGAAAAAAGAAATATATATTATAGCATTACTGCTTTTTTTATTTACTAAACAAACTAATCGTGAGATTCCATAAACAGTTAATGTCTATTGCGTATCATGTTATTCCAAGTGCATTTTATTTTTAAACTCATATTAATGCTTTAGTGATTCGTCATGATAGAAAGGCAACATTTTCCACATTCCCTTCAAAGACCTAGAGATTAAAGCAAAGTGAAAGGATATATCCAACTGTCTGACATTCAAAATACATACACATCCTTGACACAGTGTAACTATATCTGGTTGTTGCTTTCATTTTGCAGACTCTTACGATAACAAATACGCAATATCTGTAGAGCAAAAAATAATACTCTACATCCATATAATACCGTTGTCATACCATTGTCATCAGCAAAAATAAATTTTATTAAATGATATAATGAAAACATTAATTTCCATTCACAATTATTGAAGCACCATTAACGTTCTAATGATATCATGTGCGATAAAAGTGGTCAATTAAAAAATTTATACGAGTGATTAAGAAGATAAGAAAGATATGTAACAATTCGTATTAATAATCGTGAACGTCATGCAGTCCAAATTTCTCCCACTACTTTCCAGAACTGCCACGAATATCTTCATGCTTTCGTAAACATGCATAATTCAGGAAAAACCGATTAATCAGCGTATTTTAGTATGATTCCTCCAAAACTATCAGTACTAAGGCGAATATAATTCCAAAAGCCAACTGCTATCGCATGAATATTTTTTTTTTTTTTTTTGACAAAACCGAAGTTGATAATCGGCGGCATTACATTTTTGCGTAGAAGCGAAATACCACATGGTAACACAAGACTAACGTAATGCAGAAATTTCTCTTTGCAACGCATAAACAATCAAATCGTACAAGAAAGAACGAACAAATAAGAGGAAGAATAAGAGAAAAATGACAAGGAAATGATGAAAGATCGAGCGGGAAAATAAGATGACATGCATGAGGGGAAAAAAAGGTGCGAAAGAAATAAGAAAAATATAAAAGAGAGGGGGTGACAGAATTATTGAAGAATAACGTAATATAGTGGAGTTCAGGAACGTTAAAATTTTTGAATTTAGACACGTAAACGAGCATAAAAAACCCCGTCAAACTAATTTCAAGCAGTGTCCGTCTCTGGGAGAAAGGCAGAAGTAAAATTCAATATGGACGCCTGGCACGATGGATAACACGTGTTGGGACGGCGTAAAAAGGGAGAGCTGGATAGTGATGATTCACGATTATGAGGTGTCAGGCATGTGGAATATAGAAGATATATAAAGATTAAGTTACTCACCGTCGGCCGGTTGTTGAAAATTTACATATGCATAGCCGAGCGAGCGTCGGGTGATCATGTCACGGCAGACGCGAATCGAGAGAACAGGACCAGCCGATGAAAATTTCTCGAAAAGCATCGCTTCGGTAATGTCGGAGTGCAGATCCCCCACGTAGAGGGAGGCCATAGGATAATTCGGAGCTCCCGGATTCATTGTCGTATTATTCCCACGTCGTGTTGCTTTAAAATGATGAAATTCCTTGGGGTTTCGGGTTCCTTGGTTCCTTCAATATGGCTTGCCCTCTTCCGACCACGTCGCTCCTCGTAACGCAAATGATTTCTATTTTTTTCCACACTTTACCGGGTTTCGCGGTTTTCGGCTACGATTTTTCGATTTTTTTGGTTTAAGTTTTTCGACTTTTTATATTTTTTTTGTTTTTTTTTTTTATAGAAGAGTTAATTCACGAATGGAGGTGGGTTGTGTGACCTATTTTGTGGAAAAAGGAGACACAACCACACGTGAACACAACTCTACTCTTAATGAGGAAGAGGCGTTGAAAGTAGTACGCAACGCGCTTATATACCCGGACGTAGAGCGTACCCTACGCCCCGGAAAAGTAGACCCAATCAACACGTGTATAAATCGTATCGTCCCCACTAAATACACTTTGATTCGCAAATAACTAATTGATATATTCATTAAAACCATTAAGTTAATATCATTTTATTTCTACTACTGCTGTTATTACGTTTTCTTTCGTATATTTACCAGTTTTCAAATCTGTACTGACTAACATAGTACTTTCAAAGGAACGCTACATTCTCATGATGGCGACCAATGTACAAAGCGCGCGGGCCGTTATATGCAAAGTTCCTGATTTGGAATAATATATTTAGATTGTTCCCTTGGTAAATTATTAAAAGTATAACAAATATTTTATCCTTCCCTCTATTTAGAGACGAAGTAACTATCTTTTTTGAACGTAAACATACGTGCTGTTTGAAAAAAAGGCAGTTTTCATAGCTACGTTTCGATTACGTATTTCAACTGTTTTTTGCGTACGACAAAAAACATTGTAATTTGTTTTCTATATTTACGCGGTATACGTGACGAGATATATTATTAAAAATGAGCTTTAAACAGCTGAAGGTTTCCAATTCTTTTAAAATGTAATTTAAAGATGTTTTAACGCCACAGTGGAACTACTGTTGGAAGCGCATTGATATCATAATTGGACATGAATCTTTGTAATCAACTTGTTCTTTTAATACGATATGAAGCAAGTAGTTTGTAGTAAAAAATATTTCCCTCTATTATCTTATATTTAAAAATCACGAAGCAATCGGCAGCACGATTTTAATAATGAAGTCATTGTTTGATTCAAATTTTCCGCTTCGAACGACATTGTAAGTTGTCAGCCATCACTGTTCGTAGGCTACAGTGTAGCAGACGTACAAAGTGCTCATCGGTGTAAAAAGGCACACACTCTAGAATGGCAGGAAAACGTGTTACAAAGCTTTTTGGTAATTATTACGCATATTTTTGTCTCTCAAGAGTCATACAAAGTATGAACGTTGTTGCGTACAGGATTATACGTGTATAATTTTTCTATCACTACTGTGCATACTTACATAACTGATTCAATCTTTTTCCTGTATAGGACCCTCTCTTAAAGAATGGGCCTATAATATGTCTGGTTTCAACAAGTATGGTAAGTATTATCAAATTAAATTTAACGTGTAGTTTTAAGCATTGAATTTAAACATTTATTGGTTCGCATAGGTTTGTTACGTGATGATGTCATTAACGAGACACCTGATGTGGTGGAAGCACTTCGTCGCCTTCCCAAGCACCTTGTAGATGAACGAAATTTCCGTCTCATCCGAGCTGCACAACTTGATTTTTGCAAAGTCATATTACCTAAGGAACAATGGACAAAATACAGCGAAGTAAGTATACAAATTATAAGCAATATATTACAAGTCCGAGCATGTCACACTGTTCTGCTGTATATTCTTATATTTGATAGTTTATATTTACAGTTTAACGATTGTCTTTTATCTTACAGGATGTAAGATATCTTGCTCCATACATAGAGGAGGTTCGGAAGGAACGTAAGGAGAAAGAAAAATGGGAAAAGGAATAAATCGATTAACGACACATAGCAAACAATTAATAAATAGTAATTATTCTGTCTCTATCTCTATCATGTATGCCTGTGTATAAACTAAATAATACTGTACTATATTGAAACACATTTTCATCATATTGACATTATTATACACAAAATACTGCCCTACTTACGATACAAAAAGGAAAAGCGAATGTCAAAAACCCTCTGACAAAGTTAAACTCCTTAAAAGTGACATTGCAAGATAAGCTTATTTCTAATATGTGCCACTGCCTTTCATAAATTACCTCATTATTAGTCATATATTTAAAAAAAAAAGCGAAGGATGAAAACTGCCAAATTATGTGACTCCAAAGGTAATCACACGCGCCTGTAACAGACAGCAGTGCTACCTTTGAAGTAAACCGGGTAGCCTGCTCACAGGCGCAGCATCATTCAAATCGAAAGCCAACGGTCACAAGTTAAACTCCTTGGAACATCAGCCCTTAAAAAAAAAACTTGTACAGCCCCAAAAGAACATAAAATAAACCCTAAAAATAAATTCAGGATCCAATCCACGAACCTTTTAAAAGTACCATGAAGGTGAAACTACCCAAATGGCAATAACGATGAAAACTCCATCATACGTATCTATACATATATACGCATTATACAGTATAGCATCCCTTACGCAATCGCTTATTAATTTCCAGCCTCGTTATAGCGACCGGACGTGTCTAGTCTCAAAATAAATCACGCTATATTTTATATAAAAATGCTGGAACCTTCCAGGCGTGAAACTGGTCTTAAAATTGCAAGGTGTTGCGTTATTGTATGTATGTATAGGATCCACAGGCAGTTCTATAAGGGGTGCAGATGGGTGGTACATACAAGCCAGTCTGATGGATCAATATTCGACCCCCCCACCCCTCCTCGTACATGCGATCAGTGGTGCCCCGACCGAAGATTTTTCCCAAACTGGGTTAACTCGCTCGTCTTTAATCGAGGGCGGTTGGTTCTGACGTGGGTTTGTCGATCGGAAAACGTCGATTGTAAAAGCCGTGCATTTTCAAAAGGAACGCGATCCGGATGAAACGACCGTGAAGTTGAAGAACGTCGGAGATCACGGTAGAACGATGGACAGTGGGGTAAAAGCGTACTTCTTTAATTTCATCCCTTGCACGTTTTATCCAGTAACGGTCGTCCATTCTCTTCGGAGACCTCTGCCGTCGCTGTTCGTCGCGTTCGTGCTTTTCTCTATTTCCTCGTGCATCTGTCGCTATGCCGACGCACCGGTTCTTCTTTCAGTTAAACGCGGAGCACAGTATGTACAGGTCGTGCGTTAAAAATACGTCGCGCGTGCTTTGTACATAGAGAAGTGATTTCGGGAGTTTTTCTTTTCTTTTTACGATCCTCTAAGAATTGCGCGAGTCGAACCAATTGAAGATTGGATATCCAAAGGCCAAGTCGAATCTAACGATGTTAACTTGCAATTAACATCATTATCATCTGAATATTGCATAATTGACAGTTCACTTTAGACTCTTGCTGTACCGATTAGCGCGTCGGGAACGTTTGAACGAAATTTTTGTGACTTTTCAGTTAAATCGTTCTAAAGAATAGTTTTACTGTCTGATCGGACTGTGAGAGTTCTATGAAAAATATGGTGTCGGTGTTGAACGTCTTGTCGACCAGCTACGGTACATTAAAAATAAAAAATGTGTTTATATATGTTTGTACGACAGTACTCGATAACGTTACTGTTAGACGTGCTTCACTCTCACTAATTCTCTTCATTCCTTTTCCGATATGTAACATGATGTAATTCCATTGGAATTATTTACAGATGTGGGAACAGCAGCAATCGGCTCGCTTTCACGCGAGGAAAACGATAGAGAAGATTTCTAGAAGTCAGTCGCGTCACTTTAGTTCGCGTAAGAATAACGTTATTTTATGCGTCACCCATCAATAATTCGTTGGAACCCTCATGATTAAATATTAATTATTAAAATTGAAGCGTCGAAGTCATGACGTTCAAGAACACGGGTGCTGAGCCGAAACACTACCTCCGCCACATGTACAAAGCTACAAAGAAGACAGAATTGACGTTACTAGGAACAAAATAAACGAGGAAAACGAGAAAGGAGAAAGATAAAGAGAAGAAATAATAATTGAAGTAAAAACTAAAGAGTATCTATATATCTATACACACAGACAACATATGTAGGACGCATATGCTATATTCTAATGAGCGAGTATTTATTTATGCAATTATAAAATCAACTCTCAAGACACACAATAGGATAGACGTTTCTTCCTCTGTACGAGCGATCCTCGTTTGCTAGTGAATTGATTGTCATAGAGAAGTATTAAAAGAAAAAGATTTAGAAGATAAATTAGAATAGGGCTTAGACCGTTGTAACTATAGAAAGAGAATTCTGAGGAGGCTGAAGATAAGGCATTAAAGTGACTGTCGTCCGTAACGAGCATGGCTATCATTCCCTACGAGGAGAGTTTGCTGTGGCTGGTGATTGTTGGATTCATTGTCGCGTTCGTCCTAGCCTTTGGTATCGGTGCCAATGACGTTGCAAATAGTTTTGGTACCAGTGTCGGTGCTGGTGTACTTAGCATAACACAGGCTTGCATACTGGCTACGATTTTCGAAATTGCTGGTGCTGTACTCATAGGATATAAGGTAAGCCTCCATGGCGTAATGTCGCGCAATTAAATTATCTATCTTCGACAGGTTGATCCGATGAATGATCTTCGCTGCTTCAGGTATCTGACACGATGCGAAAGGGTATTTTGGACGTGTCCTTGTACGAAGGACACGAGAAGGAGCTGATGATCGGTGCCTTGTCCAGCCTTGCTGGCTCTGGTATCTGGTTGCTGGTTGCGACGGCGTTGAGGCTTCCCATATCCGGTACGCATTCCATCGTGGGTGCCACCGTTGGATTTTCATTGGTCTGTCGAGGCACAGCGGGGGTGAGTTTACGCGTTAACAATTGTGCCAGAGGATATATTTAAAAAATAGGATGCTGTGTCAGTGGCACGTTTTAATAATTCCAGGTGAAATGGATTGCCTTGGCGAATATCGCAGCATCCTGGTTCGCCAGTCCGGTCCTAAGCGGGGTCGTATCGGGCACCATTTTTTGGCTCCTGAGAAGATCAGTCTTAAGATCCAGCAAACCCTTCGATCGAGGCTTACACGTTCTTCCTCTGGCCTACGGTCTTACGATTGCTGTTAATATATTGTCTGTGGCGCATGACGGGCCTAAACGTGAGTTCGTTTTATATTTTATCCTTGTCCTCCTCGTTCATTATTGTTTATCATCTTCTAGTCTTGATGCTGGATAAGATGCCGTGGTGGGGTAGCGCGATAACCGCCGTGACAGCGGGACTCTTGTCCGGCATCGTGGTCTATTTGTTTGTCGTACCTTGGCAAAGAAAGAGAATATTGTTATCCGACAATGCTGAAGACAAGACCACTGACTTCGGTACGTGCGAGAGAAAAGAGACTACGGCGCTGTCAGTAATCTCCCAAGCGCCGTCCGGAAGCGGGGTCAACGATAACACCAAAGAGGAGGCACCGAAGCTACGAGGAAACAATAGTGCAAGTCCATTGCTGTTGGCGGCTGGTGCGGACGTCGAAGGCGTTCAGGCGGAAGTGGAAGGAAAGGACGAAGAGCAGCCGGAAGTCTCGAAACTCTTTTCCTTTCTGCAAGTACTCACCGCGGCTTTTGGTAGCTTCGCCCACGGCGGAAATGACGTGAGCAACGCCATTGGACCTCTTATCGCACTGTGGGCTGTTTACGCCGAAGGATCAGCACGTCAGGAAGCTGATACTCCATTGTTGATTCTTCTCTACGGCGGTCTGGGAATTTCAACGGGTCTTTGGGTATGGGGCAGAAGAGTCATTCAGACGCTTGGACAAGACCTGGCACGTATTACACCTACAACAGGATTCACTATAGAGGTATATAAAAAATTTCATTAATGAGATATCCGTTTGATAGAAAATTCTTATATTGTTTTTTCTTTTTCGTACAGGTAGGAGCTGCCGTCACTGTTCTGTTAGCAAGCAAAGTTGGTTTACCAGTTTCCACTACGCATTGTAAAGTTGGTTCTGTTGTCTGCGTGGGATGGGTATCACGTGGAGGCGATGGTGTCTCTTGGAGATTATTTCGCAATATTGCATTTGCTTGGTTGATTACCGTTCCGGTCGCAGCTTGTCTGTCAGCTGGATGTATGGCGCTCTTCAGGGAATTTATGACTTTGTGATTGGATCGATAGGCGTTTATAAATCATTGAGGAAACACCATACAGTGCTACTATTGTCAATAAATTATTAAGAAATAAATTATAAAAATCTGGGGCATCAAGTTTTCCTTCTTCATTTTATACCTGTTGAAAAATCTAAAATCATTCGTGGATTAAATTCGGGTTTAGTATCAATTTACTGATGGCAAGGTAGAATTAATTTACAGTGTTTCAGTTTTACCGCCAAATACATCTACCTTGACTACGACTTGTTGATAAGGGATCGATACGACGTTCAGGTTGTTATAGAAATAAACTGACTGGACTGTGTAATCGAGTGTGAAGGCTCTACTAAAAACTCTTTGACAGTTTTCGGATCATGGGCGATTTGAATTATTTTTGAAATATATATATATATATATATACAGATGGTCGAAGAATTTTAATTTAAAAAATGTATGGACTTCCGCTACTTCCTGGATACAGTTGTCACGATTCCACAGTGAGTATTTAATTACGCCCTTTATCTAATTGTCTCAGGACGACACGCACAACCCATAACCTATTTCTTGAAAAAGGTGCAGGATTATAAATTGAAGCAGAAATTCAATTTTCTAAATGGTTTTCGTGTCCTGAGAGACTCGAGCATTGGAATCGGCAGAAGACCAATAGACACAGCATCCAGTGCTTACGCGGGCGATTTGGATTCTGTACAGTGGGTATTAATTCCCAGCTCATAATCGAATCGAATGCCCTGGATAAGTAAAACCTTATAAAAATATTTGATCCTATAAAACAAATACCAGGTACGATCCATCATTAACGTACGGCCGAGTACGTGAATACGCGTATCAACAATTCGTGCCACATTATGCCAAGTTTGCGCAAAAGTGTTTGTGCTTCAAAGCATTCTTTCGTCAAGGAATATTTAACTCTCCGGACGAGCACTTTCGTATACGCCACGTGAATATTGTTTACTTCCTGGAGGACGACACTATACTCGTATCCGAACCACCGGTTGACAATGCAGGATTCAAGCAGGGTAAACTGGTACGTCGCGAAAGGATTGTCAAAAATATACGTGGCGATCATTACCATTGGAAGGATCTGAACGTGGGCATAGACATCGGTAACGAAATATATTTAATTATTTTCTAACCTCACTGTTCGATTAATTAATTTTACCTTGCATTCAGCGATATACGGGGTTGTCTATCACACAGTGGACTGCGATCTCTTCACCAGAGAATTCCTGTGCAGTCAGGGTATTGACGTTGGCGACAAGGAAGAGTTACCTCCGGATCCTTACACTCAGTTTCGTGCTGCCAGGAGCAGAGCATCCTCGTGCGTGACGCCAGTCGCCGACGATCCTCGGCGTCGTTTTCTGGAATACGATGGAATGGTTCTGTCGTTCGACGCCACTTGGAACGATGATCTTTATCAGGTCATGTATTTCTTGACCGACGACACCGTGGCCGTTCGCGAGATTCACAAGCCGAACGACGGCAAGGACCCCGTGGCGATGTTGCTGAAAAGGACTAAGTTGCCAAAAAATTGGAAGGACGTACCGTCCTCGTATCCTGGAATATATATGGAACGTGGGGATCCGGAAGTCGTGGAATATTACACACCGCAAGATTTCAAGGTGAGAAATTTCGGTATTGCTTTAAAAATTGCTTTTCTGTCTTCGAACGTCTTTCAGATAGGCGATACTATTTTTATCTTCGGTCGACGGTTCTTTCTCCACGACTGCGACGCCTTCACCAGGAAGTATTACTCGGGAATGTTAGGCTTTGTACAGCCACCCAGAATCTGTCCAACTGTCAAGGATGAAAGTCCTTCGCCAAAGTCATCGCCACCTCCCCATATCCCTTTCGGTACGCCAGAAGATACTTTGGCCAGTTGTCTGAGCTTCATGCCAAAACCGCCCAAGAAGGACGTGGTGCGACAGTTGTACAATTTCCCAAAGAAACTGAGGTACTCCATGATAATGGAAGCTGTGCACCCGGAAGACGAGGATCGCGATTTCATACTCGAATATAACCTCAGCGACGGGACAATCCTGATAAGTGAAATTGAGAAACGTAACTCGGGACGCCGCGCCGGATGTTTCTTAAACTCGATGTTGGTACCAAAGCCAGGTACCGATAAGACCAATCCACTGTACTATACGCCAGAAGACTTTTACGTCGGTGCCAAGATCAATATTTTCAATCATCGATTTATCATCAATGGCGCCGATCTTTTCGTGTATCGATACATCGAAGCGAATCCGGAGAAATTTCCACAAGAGTTACGGGACAATATCAGAAATTATTTCGTCGCTAAGGGTCTGCTGAAAGACGACATTACCATGAGAGCAAAACAGATAAGGGATGACGAAGACTTTAAAAAGGATCTGGATCCAAGTTTACCGGAACCGCGCAAGGACTCGTTGGATCCAGAAGAGTGTGTGGCTGATTTTGAAAAGGATGCTCGAAAGAGATACGAGGGTGAGCATGGTGAACTGAGACCGCCAACACCACCACCTGAGGAACTATGTCCAGGATTAGCAAACGTGGACGAACCGGTACCAATGCGTTCATACGAGTCACAGGACGAAACGAAACTCCCATCGTCTCATCGTAGAAAGGAAATCAAATGGGCTGATCAAGTAATAGACTCACCTTTTGTAATTTCAAAGAAAAAAATCTCAAGTAAATCTAATCTCGAGTTTCTCATAATTATTCCAGATCGATAAGGACAGTAAAGGTCATCCAGTAATATCGTGCCAACCTGAATATCCTGGATGTAAGACAATTATTCCACGCGAATGCGCAACGCCCCACAATTTCAAGCAGCGCGACCGAAGATTCGAGGTACTTCATTAATTTTCTCTTGACCAGCAGTTCACATAGATTCTCCGTTCCAATTGATCTTTGCTCAGGTGGCTCAGCTGATGTACGAAAATGCAACGGAACCATCTAAACCAAAGTTTCCACCAGAAGTACCAAAGTATGAACGCGAACCTGGCAAAAACGTGATTAGCATGGCAGGGTCAGCATATAAAGCTTCGTAAAATTTGTCCTAACCTCTCAACTTGCTTAGTCCAATTTTATGAGAATGTACCAATTTTTTCTTCTTCCTACTCCAATCCCACGCTAAGACCTCAATGGCGAATATTTTACAATATATTTTTTAATTGATATTCAAAGTGTACTCGTTTCTCTCTTGACCTATCATCGATTTTCTTTGTCTTGTTATGCATATATACATGCACTGCTGGTGCGCTTCGAGGAAGACATATCAAGGACTTCTATTATCTTCATTTGTATTCTATTACGGTGCCAAATCAATTACGACAACGTGAACAGTCGCTGTGTTGGTAACAAAATGTCTGGTTCATCATCCAGATTCGCGGTTATGGAGATTGTGAGCACGCGGTACGACTTTACGTTTTACATGATAAAATAATAGGATAAAAATGAATAAAGTGTTAAACCTGCAGATCATACGTCACGTATGAGAGATTTAACCGTTGAGATTGGCCAATCCGATTCAAATTTTCGAAAAACACAGGCATCTAATTGGTCAATTTCGCGAGTTGGACTTCAGTTAACTCTGTTGAAGCCAACCCTTAATCGAAGCAAGGTAACTGATAATTAATGGAATTCGAATATTAATTTTTTAACGACCCTGATAAAAGTAATCGCGCAGTCGCGCCCTCTGGCGCAAGAGAATCAATAACAGATAGCATTAACAATAAGAATCGTGTCTCGTGAAATTCTTATCAAATAGTACAATAATAATGATCATCCACGTTACAATAGAGTAACTGTAATATTATTTCTTCCTGTTGTATAATAATCTTAAATCATTTGCTGCGATCCACGATTAATATAATAATAGGTAATATTATATATAATTCGCAATAGATAATAGAATATGTTTAAAATAATCAGCAGACAATAATTTCAATTATTATCCATCGATCGAGCGCGATTACATAATGAACTTAAAACTTCGTGGCAAGCCCCTGCACCTTGTGTATGTTCTTTTTTCTCTCTCTCTCTCTCTCTCTCTTCCTTCTAATTTATCATTCTTAATCAAGATGGGAGAGGGCCTTCTTTCAGTTGCAGGCACCAGATTATATGTTCATTGGAGTTTTCAAATGGTAATTAATTCAAACGACACTTGCTTACAATATCGTCCTTGCGTAGAATTTCTTCATTTTCAACAAAAGTACGTTCAAGCATTTTACAAGGGTTAGTCCACATTGTTATAGTTTCTTGTATCCTTCGTTCCGTGTCTTCTTCTTTTTTTCATCATCCTCATCGTCATCGTCATCCTCGTCGTCGTCATGATCGTCGTTTACTTCTTTCTCCTTTCTTCTTCACGCATTTCTTTTTCTTTTTTCTTTTTTTTTTTTTTTTTAATTTGTACGTTTATGAAACACCATTCCACAAATCGCACGCAACACCACACTTTACGCTTATTAAACCGTCTTTCAGGTTCACCCGATGATATATCCCTTAAAATTCAATTATTTTGCTCACAGTAATTATCATTACATAATATTAATGATGTTTAACGCAACGCTAATTATCATACGGATTAATCATTCAACGAAAGGGAATAGCCTTCAACGACGAGAGTCCCGTCACAGCGGTTAGAAGCCCGTTTGTAGTTTTTCAGGGAGGAAGCGTGGCTTGTTCTCAGGGATTGGGGGGAACATTCAGGAGTCAAAGGGTATTGAGAGGGGCGGGAGGGGGAGGGGGAGGGGGAGGGGGTCATTAAAAGTGGACGAGTGAGGGTAAAGTGATAAGTTGATAATTAGTCAGAGCGTTCATCCGTCAAGTTGAATACTATTATCAATAGTATTATGCTTCTCTCTTGTAATCGTCGCTACTGACGGGAACCTCCTCTGCCTCTTCCGCGACCACCTTCACGATCCTGGACAAAGAAGGGACTAATTAAAAAAAAAAAAAAAAACCTATTTCAGTTGTTGTCCCTCGTTAAGGTCATGATAAAAGTTACCGTGATCAGCATCATCATTGCTTTGGCATCTTGGTGAATTCATACGGATGACGAAGTCTCGGCTTACCTTGCGCTGATGTTGGTGTGGATGAGACTGATGAACGTGTTGATGTTGCTGCTGATGCTGTTGCTGCTGATGTTGTTGTTGCTGCTGATGCTGCTGCTGCTGCTCGCGTAACAATTCGCCGGGATGTACTCTGCCCCGATGATTATTCGATGGATGATGATGCGGCACAGGATTTACGGGTGCTTTACGCTGATCTTCCTCGGCCTGTCTTCTCTCGTAGTGTCCAAAGTCATCGAAGATACTCGTCGAGTGACGATAAGTGTGGAGTATGCGAAGAACGTGGACGCCCTTCGCGTGAGGTACCTCCTGGGCGTCCCTCGAATTTGTCACTGGCTTGTTCTCATTGTTCTCTAACCTAATGTGCCGTAGCTGCACGTTAGGAACGTCCTTCACGTAAATCCAACGCACGCGAAATTGACCCTTCCACTTGTCCTGCGACCACACTGAGCTGTTGCTCTGATAATCCACTGGCGAGACCATCTGAGCCATACCGCAGAAATGTCCGGACCCGTTGACCGAGAAGAACAAGTAGAGAGGCGCACCTTCACGATTTGCTTCTCTGTATGCCTGATCGAGTCTCTTATTTCCGTGTTCCGTGCTACACCAGATTTCATACTTGATGGACCTGTGGATGTCGTCTTCCGAATAAGACTTGATGACGAAGAACCTAGCTCCGGGAGCAGTCTGATCGAAATCCACAGGATTATAGTCGTTCTTCACTTTAAGTTCGTCGAGCACAGGGTGCGAGGGAGGTGGTTGCGGCGGTGGAAGCTGAGGTTGTTGCTGTGTCGGTTGATGTGGAGGTGGTTGAGACTGCATTTGAATCTGAGGCTGTGGCGGTGGCGGAGGCGTTGGTTGTCTGGCCCAGCACGGCGGAGGCGGTCTCTGTCTTTGAACGGGAGGTGGTGGAGGAGGTACAGGAGGTTGCACTTGTGGTGGCGGAGGAGCTTTTGGAGGTGGAGCTGAAGATTTGCCTTCGCCCCACGTTCCGATATCCATGTTATGTTTTCCAGGGACCATCGGGGGCGGAGGCATACCAGCCTTCTTCTTCATTCCTTGGGAAGAAGACATTGGGGGCACTGGCTTGGCCGGTTGACTTGCCACGCTTGCCCACGTTATTTTTCTGGGTTCCTTAGGGTCCAACTTAGCTTGGGAATTCGGCGGAGCCTGCTGCTGCTCCTGCCTAGGAATCTCTCCGCTGCCGATAGACAGTCCTTGCACACTCTGCTCGATTGTCTTCATTTCCGCGCCGCCAGGAGTCGGGTAATTCTCGTTACCCCTCGGCGGCTGGTAGTAGTCCTCGTAGCGTGCTTTACGAGGTGTACCCCAGGTACTGTAGTCGCCATTTCCATGGAAGTAATTGAAAGCTGGCTGACCGAATGTCCCGAACCCGCCACCTGCACTGGCTGAGAACATCCCGTCCATGCCGTACGCGTCATGACCGATTTGACCTCCGTAACCGGAGAGAAATGCGACCGGGTCTGTACCATTTGACCAGGTACCGTCTCCGGCACCAAACGCCTGGTATGGGAATGAAGTACCCGCATAATAGGGACTATAGGGATCTCCGGTGCCGATCGGATAGCTCGAATGGTGCTGGGTATTGTTGCCTCCTCGCCAAGAATCAAAGCCGGTATCTTCTGCGCCAGCGTGCTCCGCTTGCTGCTGTTGTTGCTGCTGGTGCTCCTTGGGACCATTGCTTACTGTTGATCATAAAAAAGAAAAACATTCAGCGATTAAGAAAACTGAATATCTTCCTGCTGATGGTACATCGGATGTATATGGTAGAAAATTTATTGTGAACTTACGCGAAACCATTATGGAAATCTTCACTGAACATAGGGCATGTGACTTTAGACGCTTATTAGAGATTTTGTATTATTAAATACTTTGCCACAACTGGAAATCTTATTATACATATAACAGCTGGAGCATTAAAAGGTTTAATCAGAGTCAAGTGAAATTTTATGATCTTATATTAGCTGAGAAACTTTGGTATTAAATACAATTGCCACAGACAAAAGCAAGGTCACTATCATATTGTACTACTATTGATGTAATCAATGGTAAGATATAAATATATAGCCATAAATTCCTATTGCCACGTAACAGCATTATATGATTGTTACAACATGTTCTGTAAGTTTATCAATCCAAATAATCTTCTACATTGAATTAAAGTATTGCTTTATTATAAATTATAATTGTATTTGGATATTAAACTTTACATATTCATGTTGAATGCACAAATCTTAAAATGCAATTAAATTATACTTTTACTTACAATCTATGCTATCAGCTTTAAGTTCAAGCTGATGTACTTAATATATCAAAGCCATATTGAATACATTTCATTCATATCACTGTATTACAGATGTACTATGTGTATATACATTGGTAAGAAATCTATTCCTAAGAATCAATTAATTTATAAGAAAGATAAAAAACCTCATGTTTAAGAAATACTCGATATTCATTAATGAACATAAAATAATAATGTTATTTATAAGCTGCAAATGTATGAAGTACGATTTATTAGCTAACATAAAAATTATCTCAATGTACACCTTAAAAAATATATTTTGCAATATTAATTGTTATAATAGCAACTGATAAAGAGTATTCCAGCAGCAACTCAAAGCTTTATTCTATGAAGAACAAGATGACAAAGAAAATATGTGTGTCTGAGCATCCTTTGAAGCAGCAGTTCGAAGCAACTGGTTGTAGTTAGTTTGTTACGCAAAAATAATAAAAACTATGACAGATATACTATCTAAAACACTCACCCTGGCTATTAGTCTGTCCTTTCATCCGCTGCATCGCGTAGCATGTAAAAACATCGAAAATTTAGATGGTATCTCTTCGGCAAATGGGTGCTGCTGCAGAGCAGCCTTAGATGGTAGCGAAGGGATGGACTGACCTGATCTGAAACAGCACCTGCCAATCCAGCTGACATAACCTGCCACACAGTCTATCTGTATATCCCAGAAGAGGGAACACCACCAGCTCCACGGTAAGATCGTGTGTTTTAATATCACACAGAACAAGAGGTACACACAACAGCGTTAGACGAGCCTGCAGGCGGGATCACACCTTGCTTAGTCTGTTGTCTTTTTGACCTGAGACCCTCGCGCACTGCACTGCAATGTTCCGCTGCGAGAGAATCTCAGGAATTTCACGTATTTCACTCCGAATTCGTAAATTCTTACAAATTTATCTCTTCGGGATAATAACTGCGTGACGTGCACTGACCTCCCGTATGTACCGCCAGTACTGCCAATAGTTGCCATTTGGAAATCCCCACTAGACATTCTCAAATCTCCCCATAGAATTATGGTTTTTCTCTACGAGATTCCGTTCTTTTTGTGTACGATCACTTTTGAAATACCGGCAAGACAGAAACGGCATAATTTCTACAATATATCATGAGAGAATCATGAAAATACCTTGTTTATGTTAACTTTCGTTCCACCAGCTTAAAGACTATTAAATTTAGAAAGAACAATACGTCGATATACGAATTTCTTTTAATAAATACTTCAGTATACACTTTTGATAAGGTCTGAAAGTTATAGAAAGTATGTTAAAAATATGAAAGTAATGCACTTCATGATTGTTCCGTATTTATTTCTTTTTATATTCTCTGATGATAAATTAAAAAAGACACGTTCTACGGATGATTACTTAAATGCAACGTATCCAAGTAATTTAATACCTACCTATTTCTTAAGCTTAGTTAATACTTCCGTTTGTTGCAGCACATTACGATTTGTGCACATAAATCGTATTTCAGGCTGAATTGAGTTTCGTTTCTACGTTGGATCAATGAAATCATTTAACCAACATGGCGTTGTATGTTGTCGTTTAACAAGTTCCTTGAATACGAAGAAATGTGCAGTTCGCCGACTTAATGACACTGGAATCATTTACTTTCTGTCGGTGACTAAAGTCAGCGGGTCACCATGGATATTCGTGGCATCGAAGTCACCAACCAATTGAGGGTGAACATAATTTTTGTTAATGTAGTAAAAGTTGTGACTTTCACATTCACTTTTATAATGAAATATATATATATATATTGTTGTCCTATAATTTATACATATGATTCGGTATTGTGGGTCGATTGAACTATCCGATTAAGTGGATAATTAGCGCAAATGACTTAACATTGTTATTTAAAGTATCACGCTCATGAAAAGTTTACATTGAATGTTTTATTTTACAGAACGCAGTGAATGTATTGGAAAAACTAATGCTTATTGTTTTGTTTAATAGAGTGCCATTCGTGCAAAACTTCTCGAGCTTGGTGTTCGGTATGATGAAGAGTTACCAGACTATATTCTGGTAATGGTTGTCAACAAGAAGTCTCGGCAACAGATGCATGAGGATTTGCATCTATTCCTGGAAGACAGCACTACTCCGTTTGTGGAATGGTTACATGATCAAGTTTTAAAAAAGTTACAAAAGGTCACAGTTGCAAAGAAGAAAACCACAAGAGAGTTTGTACCAACAGTGGTAGTCAAGCAGGAAGAGGAACGACGGAAACGTAAAAGTAGTGCCACGACCTTCCTAGATGACCAAGTTATAAATCCGAACGGAGAAAGGCCTCAAGATAAACTGATAAAGGAAGACAAAATCTCTGAGAAGTCTACCACAAAATCTTTAACATCTGATCAGAGCTCTGAAGAAAATCAAGGCAGAAATACTGAAAAGAGTATTAAAAACACAAATGCTTCTGATAGTAGATTAGAAAGCACATTGGTAGCAACAAATCGTGATATCGATAAATCTGTCTCCATAAAAAAAGCTCCAAGTCAGACCAATGAACCAAAGAATTCCTTGAATAATACCGTAAGTATATCAACGGAGACTCAAATAAGTTCAAAGGCAGTGAAAGTGTCTTCTAAGTTAGCCAAAAAGGACACTAACGTATCGGATAAGAGTAATCATACTGAGAAAACTTTGAAAGCTGCAAGTTCTAAAGATTCAGATGACAATGAAAAGTTGAGTGACGAGGAAGAAGAAGACATTGACGATAATGGTGGAAAGAAACTAAAGTCCAGCGTTAACAAACCAAGAATAACATCAGTGGTGTCTGTCAAAAATCGTCTCGGTATAGTATCTCCTAGAAAAAAGTTTGAAGTTCACAGAGATAGAATGGGCTTCGACACTCGCTATCGACAGTCTGAAAAACGCGTTGATAATCGCAGAAATAACTTTTCCCGTCAAAGAACCTTTGATAACGATGACGTCTTCCGCAGAAATCGTGAATTCGAATCCCGAGATCGAGATTCCGACAAGGTTAACGACGTTAAAAATCGACTGGGTATTTCCAAGGAAGAAAAATCTAGCAAAACCGTAGAGTCAAAGGACAAGAATTCGACATTAAAATTAAAGTTCACTGAGAAATCCGCTGTCACTGTCAAGGATCGTTTAGGCGTTGCAACTAACAACAAAGTTCAAAGAGATCCTACTGCAAAGTCTAAGGAAACAGTAGAATCCCAAAGAATCAGTAATGTTATGACTAATAAGAACATAAAAAATAGATTAGGACCTGTGAAGAATAATTTCAAGGCGCTAGACATCAGACGTGTTCACAGAGCAAAGACGTCACAGAGCAGTGAGGACGATGACTGTTTGAATATTGGTGGAGAAGATGAACTTGACGATGATGCTCAATCTGTTACACACGTTGGTCCACTCAAATCACACATAATAGCTGTAAAGCGAACAATGCCTGACAGAACCGAAAGGAAGCGACTAAAACTTCCTGAGAAATTTGACAAGGACATCTCAAGTGACGTTGAAGATGAGAGTAATGACGATGGTAAAATAGCGAGTAAAGTTATTGTTACTCCAAGGCCTTTGAGGCCGTTACCACCAGCACAAAAACGTGCTACTCAATCTTTATTGTTAAGAGCAGTTGCAGAAGCTAATCAATCTGTGGTTAAACAGAAGAATCCAGAGCCTGTGTTGTCGGTGAGTATAAAAGGCAGAAGATAAATATATCCGTTACATCATTTATATAAAATTGCAGTATCGAAGAACATTTTGCAGTAAGAAAGTTATGCAAAGTGTCTTTCAAGTATAAAGTTTGCACCGTAGGATTTTATTATTATTGAAGGTTTAGACAAATAAGATACGCAGTGTTTAACAGTTTTAAAAGGCTGATATGAAACGTTATTATTTTTATTACTCTACACTAACGTATGGAATTGTACATTGGAAATAAATGTTTGCTATTGATTGACCAACAAAAGACAAATCGTTTACCTTCACTCATCACTTATCCTTCGCGATATTCAATTACTTAATTATGAATATAGATGCTGCACACTATTTCTTTTCTATATATTTTGGCTAACCGCGATTGCTTATCTTGATGGCAAGATATTTATTTTATTAAAACCTTACTTTCGACAGGATAAGAAGCCACTTGTAAAGCCTCTCAAGCCAGCCAGTTCGCGAGAAGTAGATCAGAGTCTGTTAGTACATTTGAATGCTAGCAAAAGGTTGGTCATGCGGAAAATACGAGTGGATATTAATAACAAGAATTGCTTTGAAAATCAACACAAGTCTCGTAAGTACAAGTATCAAAAATAATTGTACAATTATAAATAATTTGTACATAATTCAATCATTTTGAACAAGACTCTATCGAGTAGATCAGACAAGTTCTCATAAGTAATTTCAACTTTATATCTTTTACTCTGTAGACTTAGCGCAAGCTGATGCTGATGAACAGAAGGGAGTATTGATGTCTTTATTTCAAAGGAATGACGATAATCAAAAATTTTTAGTTACATTAAATGGATATAACAATAATATTAGTAAACAAAAGAATCTTTCTGACGACGAGGAAGGTTTGGAAATGGAGGTAATAGAAATATGCGATTCCCTATTTCGATTTTGTTATGCTTGCACTACTGTATTATGTTAATCAATATCACAGGTAAACGAGGATGATGAATTTACACTTGATACTATACAGACCGATATGTATGTACAAAGTGAATCCTGTTCCAATACATTACCTTTGACAGACATCGAGGAGGATCTTGATATAAGTGAGGATAAAGGCACCGAAGAGAACAATGAAAATTGTAACATTGAAAATGTGGAAGCTACAGAAGACGTACCCAGGAAACGAAGAAAATTAAGTCCAATAGTATTCAACAGATCTCGTTCGCCAAGTCCAGCAAAAACAAAACCCGCCACAGTGGCTGCTCCAGCAGTGATTAAAAGTAACAAAAATTATATTCTCATACAATATAAAATTGTATATTCAATGTTAAACATATAATTATCTCTTCTCGGAACAGATGTGCGTCCTTCCGTAGACGCTACTTTGCCAGGAACAGTTGAGAAGTCCAGGGAAAAATGCCGTTATTGGCCCAATTGCACTTTAGGAAGCAAATGTGCGTTTTCTCACCCAGCAGTTCCCTGCAGGTAACTTTTGTTTTGGCAATTCTACAACTTTCATTAAGCGCAACGCGGAAAGTTTATGTATTTAACTTTTCATTCAATTGCAGCGCCTTTCCAACCTGCAAGTTTGGCGACAAATGTGCTTATAAACATCCAAAATGTAAATTTGGATTATCTTGTACGAAATTAGGCTGTGTATTTTCGCATCCTGCGCAGCAGTGCAAGTATCATCCATATTGTACCAAACCAGCCTGTCCGTATTCTCATCCCCCAGCAGTAACAACCCTTCCCGCAGAAGCTACAAGTCAGAGAGCCAAATTTACTTGGCGAAGACGCGATTAGAACGTTGAATCATAGGGGCGATGAAAACCTATGAAAACAAATCTAATAAAAAATTCCATATATCGTATCTTTATTGGAAAACGATCGTTTAGTGCGACAATGTTTTATCCAATTATCTTGATCGAAGTAACGTCGTGTTGCTCATGTAATCATACCCGCTAAATACTTCACTTGGGTAATTAAAAGTCACAGTAATTAACGAGCGATCATTTGCAGACGATAAGATTTGCATACCGATTAAGATCTCGTACCTAATCATGTGAATTGCCATTCGTGCACTTCTAGCATTAACCGAATGTATCGAATGTATCTAGGTGAACAAAGAGTTACAAATATGATACGTAATCTTAGGAAGATGTACGTTTATTAATTACTATTATTAACGGCTGTAAAGGTATTGAATATTTATTATCCTTCATCCAGCAGTTTGTAATTATATTCCATTTATGTATTCGACAAAAAACTGTTAACATACTTACGTATGTAACATTGAAATATGTATATTCCTAGTATTCAGATCTAGCGTTTAGGTATACGATAAGACTTTTCTTTGTTGCAGAACTTTTTTTTTTCATTTGCTACCATCAGTTAATAAAAAAAAAAGAAGAAGAATTCAACTGCCTTTCTATAATTTTCTTTTCACGGTATCTTTTGAAGATTATTTACCGATTAAGTACAAATAGGCAATAAATCGTTAATAAATTAATAATCGCTAACCTGTGACGCGTGACATTTTTATTACACCAATAATAACTGATAATTAAAATTATTTTCAGAATACCCAAGAAATACTGGAACGAAGAATGACATAAATGTACCCTAAATGTCAAAAATAGTTTTTTATTTTCTCCTGCTAGCATATGAACGCTCGTTCTCGATAATTCCCTTTAAAATAATTATTCATTTTTGAATATAATTTATACTTAAACCATAAATAGGTATTGAACAAATTGATCTACGTTTGTAAGATGCGAGAAAAAAAGATTGAGCGTCGCAAGTTTTGGAATACTATGAGCTTTAATTTTCATTATCAAAAAATATTTCATGTATTCGCTTTCTACATAGATAATTTATTATACCACTTTTGTTCGTTCCTAAAAATTTATTTTCATCTCTGCTCTTGAAACTATTACGTGCCACGAGTAAAAAGGACGCTTACACCACCGCCATTTTTGGAGAACAACGCACGACGCTACACCGGATACCGTTCTATGTACCTGAATAAATGGCAACAACGCAAATTTTATTATTCAGCTGTTTCTAGATTGTAAAAATAAGTATTAATGAATAATACTTGTGCCTTTATAAAATCATGCTGGTATTTAATGAGCCAAACGTTAATTTCAAACTTGGATTTATGTAGTCTGAATGATTAAAGATCTTTATGCTAAAAATACTGCATACACTCTTCCTCATGGGAGACACAAAACACGATGAGAGATGAAACAAAGATTAAGGCTGAAAAAGTAAACAGCATTTTCCAAAGACCAGTTGTAGAAAAGTTGAGAAAAGTAAATTGACTTCCTGTGAGTATCATCTGTCAAAATGAATTCGATTGACGCATTTAATTAGCTTTAAGGCGTCACAAGAGTAACAGGATTTTTGTTGTGGTTCTTGCTACAGACTGTACTGGTCTTAATTGTGGGAGCACAGAGAGGATTTGGGTCTGTGAAAAAAAATATCAAGATTATTATACGCGGATAATCATTGATCATGTAATTTTGCACCGACACGTTTGTAGCAAACGAATAATTTCGGGTAGAAAGACGTTTTTCTATCTTAAACGTAACAATTGGGCTGGCTTCGTTTTAAATAAATTCGAAGTTGTTTGCGGTACGGCAGTAATTCACATGCTGTAGATTATAGGAACTTTTAAGCTTTATTAGTCATTCGCTCTGTCTGTGACATGCATTTTCGAAAGTAGCTTGTTTGCGCATGATGCCAAAGAAGGGTGAGTCAGCAACGTCCCATTCTCACAGATGAAAAGTCTTTCTTAGAGTTTTCTGAAAATTTTTCTCAACTACCATCAACTTGTAATTTTATATTGCTTCTGCAGTGTAAAGATTTTTCACTGTCGTGTAATATGCAAAATTAAAATACGTAATACGTATAAGGCTAATATAAACTAACTTTTCTTAGGTAGAATTTAATTGGAGCAAAGAATTTAAGGATCTAATTTATCAAGTATCATTTAAACATTGGACGTTTGACTCTTTAACAACGTTTTCTCCGGCTGAAGCTGGAAAAACATAGACACGCGATATTTTTCTCCGGTTAGCTCTATTAGCTTCTTTAGAATTCTTGGCGTCTCTTTCTCTTTACTGATATTATTCGTGCAACGCGTTAGAGTCTATACTATTTACTTTCAAAGTTCCAAGAGTTGACGAACTTATAAAATTCATCTAAAATGCTCATCTTTCAGAAGTTTTTCTGCGAGGGCAATGGCGACAGAAAATTCTCTTAAAAATTGTGTCTTGGCGTAGAGCAATTTTACACTGGCTACGATTGGCTGTTTTGTACCAGTCAAATGCCCCCTCCAATTTGAAAAGGGCGCGTGTCCAATTACCGGCAAGGGTAGCACGCGACAGTTGACTATATATATTTGGGCATTTGGAGAAGAGCATTAATCATTCGGTGCTTGTCCTTGAGCGCGTCAACTACAGTTGAAAGAGGTTCTGAAAATCACCAGAAAATGGAGGATCTGCAGGACATCAAAAAGATCGAAGAAGATCACAGCAAGGTATGGCTTACAAGATTACAAAAATTCAATGATTGTTACTTGAAGAAATCAGTTTCAAAAAACGTTACTTGTCTTCGAGCAAACCACACATTCATCCTGCCGTTCTGTAAGCTTTCTAACGAAATCATAACTTTTCTTCTTTCCTCTCAGAAACGACTTGACGGAGCAGCCGAATTACCGGAGCTTCAAATGCACATTGATCCGGATGTTGAGTATAAATCTTTTCAAGAACAGCAAACGTGGGCTCCAATTGACGAAGAGAACCAGTGGCTCTCGGTTTACATGCTAGTGACACGTTCCCTAATCACCATGAGCCAAATAAAAGATGGAGTGCCAAACAAAGAGGCCTTGGAAAGTGCATGCTTAGGAGAAGCCGACGAATTCATGATGGAGTCCTTGTACGAAGCCGGCTACGATCCACTGTTAGCTGCACGGATATGCAGAAAGAAGAATTTACCGAAGACGCTGACTACTTCGTGGTCCGAGGAAGAAATTGTGAGTATACAAATTGGTGGAAGAAGATCTTACCTTATTCGTCAAAGTGTTGTATAATCTAAGAAAATTCTGTGCGTTACAGGCTCTATTCGTTCGTGGTATTGCACGCTACGGAAAGAATTTCTATAAAATCCGAAAAAACCTGTTGCCAGGAAAAGACATGGTGAGTTAAATATTTCGTGGCAATTTGTTTTGACTTTATGCATCGAAAGACTGGCGAAGAACGAAAAACTTATTTTATCTCCTGTTTTCTTGTCGCAGGACAGCATCGTCGAGTATTACTACAAGTGGAAGAAGACGAAGTCTGCCCAGGCTGCTCGTAAACGACGCAATTCTAGGTTTTACAAGGCAAAGCCACGAACTGCAGTAAAAACTGAGAAACTAGTTATCAATGCGCCTTCCGTCGCCGGGAAAATGGTGACTCGCAGCACTCGTCGGCAAACTATTGCTGGCAAGAAAATTATGCCTGCGATTCTATTGGACGCCGCCACGAGACCCAGGAGAAATGGGAAATCCCTGCCGGGCGATAGAAACGAATCGGTTGCGGTATCTGACTTAGTAAATAATTTAACAATTTGACTAACGACACGAACGGTGTTAAAATCTCAGTGATGGGACTGATCGTGTTTAAAAATTGTGATATACGATTCTGTCCATACGCGTTTTTATACGTACTTATTATTAATGCTTTGTACATATGTTATACTGTTCGATAATACTTTATTAATTTTATTTAAAGAAAAAAACACGTTATTCTCTTCCTACTTTCACTCTTCGTTCTATACTTCGTATCTTATGAAATAAAAGACAGTTGGATCTGAAAAGTTTACAGAAAGTATTACCTACGTTTTATATTGATAATTGACTTTCTACGATCTTTGTACAATGAAATAGTGTCCTCCAATAAATTCAGTTTACCTTGAGGGAGCTAGTAATCCGTTCTCATAGATGTTCTCTGGACGTTTGAATCACAAGATTTATGGAATATCGTACGTATCGAAGATTATATTTTTGTAGAAATTAGACACAACACTCACCGAGTTATACAGGGCTGTGACAGTTTAATCGTAATTTAAATATACCGAAGTAAAACGTAAACCCGTAGCTACGCGTGACAGACTGAAGTTGCTTATTTCTAGAATAACGAATTATACTTCGCGCGTATTAAAACTTCCCTCGGCTTTAACCTATCTTGTAACGGCCTCGTGCGTTACGATAAATACATTTAAGCACGGAATTGAGGTTTACCGTCACTCCATCGACAGGATGAATGAGGTTAGTACCAGTGTCGTTTAACTGTGAGATAAATATCGTTAGCAGCGGACACAATAAATCTTTTACTTCACACTAGGTATACGATCAATTCACCATTAATTCATTGTCCGCGTAAGAGAAGATTTCGTGTGGACGGTCATTTCGCAGTTGAATAGACAGTCAACAAATACAGAACTAACCTTAATTTCTATATTCTTCAAGAAAGTGTCTCATTAGTCAAGTGAATTTTTTGATACGATAAACTCGTGATATCCGATTTTTTCGAGTGGATCAAAGTCCCCGGAGAACGCGTGGTTATGGTTAATTATTTGACAGACGCCATAATGGCGGCTGTGTAGATCGCAAGAAATGTGCGTCATAACAACTGTTATAAATTTTCGATTTTTTCCAATTCACAACAAACGTGAAAAATTAAATGCTAATATATCTGCCGTTTATTTTAGAAGCCTGAACGACGATTCAAGTAGATCGTGAATCGCGTGTGCGTATTTACGACAAACACTAATAGTACTAGCTACTCTTCCTTTCTACTTCCTCTTTCTAAAAGCAGTGTAGCCGGCTCGTTAAATGCCATCGTATAAATTGTTTTGGCCAAACAGGAGGACTCGAAATAATAATTCGTGTACCTTTGGTGTAGCGCAAGTGCAGGGTCGTAATTTTTGACGAGTCCTATTATAGTATACCAAGTGTACAATAGTTGGCCGCCCGTTATGTTTCGGGGGGATGTTATTATACTGTAACTAATTTCGCACTTAATGCCTTGTGGATGGCCAGTTTTCCCCCCTATTCATTTACCCTCGCGTTCCCAACATTTTCTCAGGTACCTCTTCCAACGACCACCTTCTCTCTATTATAGTCGATAAGAGAAATAACGTCTCTTCGAACTTTACACGGCAATTATTCGCGTTCTACAATTCTAAACCCTTGGCATTGTTTCCTTCGCCAAAGATCTTTTTTTTCATTCATCCATAATTCCGACTGTTCTTCAAAGCTTATATACTTTTTAGGATTCGAGAATGTTCGCCGAAGAGGAGCAGAACATGCAGGTTGTCGTTGCCGCGGAGCACGCCGCCAGAAAAACCTCAAGAACGCATATAATGGAATTGCGTTCGATTTTCGATACAAACAACGAATCGTCCGGTACTGGATGCGCCGTGATGGCGCAACAAGATGAAGAAGTAACGGTCCATCATGGAGCGCATGGGATTCTTTTGAACTGTAGAAGAATAACAGCCGTTGGTCAATACTCTGTGCCACAGGCAGGATATTTGAATGCACCGCAAGCTCTGCTCTCTGGTTCATCTTATATAGGACACACGAATCCCTTAATCGCATTGACCGATCAGTCTCACATAATAAATATGAATATTCAGGGAGCAGTTCCTAATAATGTTAACGCAACGAACTTCGTGTGCACGAACAATATGGATCTGAATAGCACTAACGGGTATCTCAATACACAGATAGTATTAATGCCACAATTTAACAATCAGATTTGCCAGCCAGTTTATATATCAAACACCGGAAATGCGATTGCAGCGCCAATTATTCAGTCCGGAGGACCAGAGGTTGTTGTACTGTCCGATGATTCTAATGAGAATGGAAAATGTCTGGCATTGCCAAGCGATGCTAATGCCGATAACGATACTTCCCGAGAGCAAATCTCGCTGCAGAATTCTGTAAAGGACACAGAAAATCTTGACCAGGAGATTCGTAGTACCTCCAGCACTACGATGGACAATAATGACGGAAGTAATGGTCTTTCGGAGTTCATTAAAATATCCAAGCCAAATAATACTATATCCACGGATATCCAAAGTGATTCGGAAGTCGCGATTCTTAATGATATCAATGAGAGTTCAAGTATTCCAAAATCTAATGATAACAATGAGAGTTCAAGTATTCCAAAATCTAATGATAACGTTAGTAATATGCAGGCACTGAGTCCGCTGAGCGAATCGTCCAATTTATCAAGAGCATCGAGATCAACTAAGTTATCGTCTAGTCCAAGCACTCTTAGTCTAAATCGTGACGATTCATTTTTATCAAGACCGTCGTGTTCCCAACAGTGTGATAAGAGATTCAGTGAAACGCTAAGCATTGAATCAAACGTAAATTTCAATACATCCAAAGACAAGGTACTCGCGGATAAGGAATGGTCTGAAGGTGGGTCTTTGAAAAATGTTTTAATCGAGAGTTTATAATTAATTTGATAATATTAGCGAAGATAATCGAAACTTTCTTGCAGACATTCAAGACTTTGATTCGGACAGAAGCGAGGAGAGTAACGATGATCAGAGTTCTGTAGATCCGGAAAGTCAAACTAGCTGCACGCTGGACGACACTACGTCCACTGTTCTTGAAAATGAAGTAGCTGATGATCTTGTTGAAATACTTACCGGCTTGGATTCCTCTCCTCAAGAGGATCATTGGTTAATTCATTCTGAAAAGGTTAGGCGTACAATGTCCGAACAGCCGGAGTCGTCTGAATGTAACTTTGATCGCGATAACGCGTCAGTCTCTGCTGATAAAAATGAGGAAACGGAAAAAAGAAATTCAGAATCCAGTTCAGAGGAAGACGCGTTACGCTTAAAAACGTTGAATGTCAGGATGGAACCATCTGAATATAAAAAGGATGCTTGTTACTTCAAAGAATTTTTGAAGTTGGATTATGCAAGCAGCGACAGCCAAGAATCTAAATTACCAATGCA
Source organism: Trachelus iudaicus (assembly GCA_030142595.1). Classification (NCBI taxonomy): domain Eukaryota; kingdom Metazoa; phylum Arthropoda; class Insecta; order Hymenoptera; family Cephidae; genus Trachelus; species Trachelus iudaicus. The sequence goes on along the minus strand of JARQTH010000323.1, from coordinate 2,563,182 downwards.
ACAGGAAAATAGTTATAGAGATGTCAAACTTGAAGACGGCAACACGTCTTCGGAAGAAACTAATATGGATTTACGTTTAGATTCTTGTTATCATGGTTTATTCAAACGTAATGTCATGCGTCAGTCGATTTTGAATCCTTTGTACTCTAATCAAACGCTACTTGAAAATGATATACATGCGATGTTCATATCGGTTAAGCACGAAAGAGAAGTGCGTAGAAAAAGGAATAACAAGGGAAGAGAAGTCGTGATACGTGCGCCAGCCAATATAACGACTGGAAATAGACCAGATAAAATATCTAGCACAGAAAGTTCTGAACGTGCAAGAAGAAACTCTGTGCTTTCTACAGATTCAAAGAGTCTAGTTGCACCATTCGCTTCTTCCGGTGTGAATAGAAGTACTGCGATTACAGATAATACCAATGTCAAGAAACGAACGAGTCAATCAGATGAATTGAGAAATCAAAGTAATCCTTATTCGCGTTCTAGTAGGCCCTCGCGCAAAAAGCGTCCTAGAGAAAGGAAATCTGTGGAATGTAAAATGAAAGATTGTCTTGTCAGTCAGCCGGACGATCTTCTTCGATATTCGTCGCAGGATGAGCGACGACTGGAGCCAGAAAGTCGCTCGCGGTTGAAAGTAGGGAACGATGAAAAGTTGGGACAACCGAAGAGCAACAACTCGAAGAATTCGTCGGGTTCTTTTAAACGTTTGCAAAATTTGGTGAGCGAAGCAAATTTTTGGCTACAAGACACAACGATTCGTGGGAGAACCAGAAGTCAAAGTCAAAGTAAGCGGAAGGAAGTCAATGAAAAGAAGAATTCGAAGAGAAATAGTCAGGACACGATAAGCACGAGTACTGTGGTGAAGGCACCAAAAAATAAAAGTAAACGGTCAAAATCCGAAAGTCCGAAAATAAGAAATTCGAGAAAGTCTGATAGCCCGAAGAAGTCCGTTGCGAAAAAAATAAAAAAGTCATAAAACAGATCGGCGTCGATGACTTCAAGATTGTGCAAGAGATGACGTAGTCGAGAATATTCTAGAAGAATGTTCTTTGTCAAGTCCAAAAAAGTATCACAGTATTCTCTAAGAAAAGTATTACAATCACGATTGATTGTTCACTAGTGAAAATCAATCCCACGATTGCAAAAGAAGCGCTAAAGCGTTGAAACGCTTAAAGAAAGACTTGGATCCAAGTAACAAATATATCTCGAAATAATTAAACCAAGAATAATCTATGATTCTCAAAACGTTACAAATAATGTGTTCATTATGAAATAACAATACTTAATATTTTTATAGTTTTCATTGCAATATCATTTTATTTTCATTAACACTGATTAGTATCTAGCGATAAGGCTACTAAAAAAAAAAAAAAAAAAAAAAAAAATTAATGTTGTATTTACCCTTAAGCTTTGATTAAGCAACTCGCCATGCTTTGTACGTAGTATATAATATAGCTACTTTCTTTTTCGTTTCAAAAGAAATTATCACGGTTAATTTCACGTAAATAAACGTGCAGCATAAAAGACACGTAGAAATTAAACGAATTCATTTGATTTTATTTTATATATATATATCTATATATATTCGACTATATTTTACAAGCTTCGTCATAAAGTGAACAGCTTTTATTATAAATCCTTTTTCTTGGTTCTCTCTTCCTGCGAAATTGTATTTCAAGTTAATGACATAATGCATGCAACCTGTTATCTACACGTGCAATAGGTGGGAACGGTTGTACATACCTGGCACTGCAGCATTGAATTTTCAAAAGTTCAATTTAAAAATGAAAGTACAAAAGGTATTATAAAGCTAAGGAAGAACGAGCCGAGACTCATAAGGAAATGATAATATTGCTTTATTTCGTTTCGTTACATCTAATTCTTAAAATTCGTCGAGCTCAAACTTTCATTACGACGAATAGTACTAGAATTATCCTTAATAATACTCTTTGGTTGAGACAATTGTCTTTTCGAATTGTCTTCCTCGCGTTAAATATCTCTAAAGGACCACATTGTACGTAAATCGAAAAGGAGCGCCTCGGGGAAATTGTACCTTTGAATTATTTTTCAATAAATTATTTTCTTGTAAATTTCGTATCTTTTTTTTTGTTAACGCTACGTTCGCCTCTTATCAAAAATTAATTCATAACGATTCACGGTGATCGTAGCTCGATTTGATTAAAGTAGGGCTTAGGAAAATACAGATGTAATCAATGGCAATTTTTTAAAAAACCTTTCTTCAAATTACATCCGATATTCCCTGTTCGATGATAATACGCTGCAGAATTTAAATTTACGTATTTAAAAAAATATTAATATCCGATTAACGTGGACAGTGCTGTTCTTTCGTTACGTCGTGCTGACTGAATAAAAGCAATTTTATATTGTTATCAATGGCGAGTAATGATCATGTGAACGATGGAGAGGCGGGAGCCATTACGCATTTGCAGCCGAAAAAGAATTTTTGAAAATTACTTAAAAGCCTTTGTGGCAAATTTGCGTCCACGCTGAGCACGAGCTTTGATAAATTGTCATGAAAATTTTGAAACTCAATTCTTGACACAGTTAAAAATATTTTTTAAAAAAGTGTTTACTCCGCTCAATCAATATATTTTAGCGCAGAGTTACGTAAGAAAATTGGATAGCATCGTAGATTGTTTAAATAAATAATTTATAAAAAAATTACAGAAAATGTACAGCGGCACCTCGAGACAAGCTCCTTAAAATATTCTATTTGTCTTTTAAAACAGAATATTTGTCAAAAGTAATTCTCACGTTACAGGATGCACGGATATCGAGCGTACAGGGATAAAAATAAATGAAAAACAAAGATGAAACGATCCTTTGAGAAAGAGAAGGATCTTTAGACTAGAGGTTCAAGTTCAGCAGTCGTTATCGTGCTCATGCACGAGAAACGTATCTCTGTACAGAGAACTTGGCGTACGGTGCATCATGGTGACGTATGAACTTCCTGAAGCAGGAGTAGCAGCAGGATTAGGCGTTGGAGCGAGGAGTGGTGTGCCCTGAAGACTGATAGCCAGTGGTAGCGCACCAGGGGTGCATAATCCCATTGCACCCCGTCCGCTTTCGGTGACCGAGCGATATCTTGGCGGCCTGGTTGACCTGAAAAAGTTTTATCGAAGGTTATCATTACCCGCGAGTCGTCCCCGAAAATACCTACGGCCCTGGCAGCCAATCCTGAGGCCTAAAAGTGCACGTGACGTCAAACTCTAAAATACGTGAAAGCTTTTACCTGGAGCATCTGCACTTGAGCAGACGTATGAAAGCCGCCCTGAAGGTTCTATTGAAGACTGTATAGATCACCGGATTGATCGTGGACGAGACGTATCCCAGCCAGAGACACGTATCCACCACGTGTCCCGATACAGAGCAGCGCGGACACGCAGCGAAGATGATGTTCAGTACGAAGAACGGCGCCCAGCAGAGGACAAAAGTAAAGAACACCAATCCCAGGACTTTGCTGGCCTTTTGTTCGGTAGCCACGGCATTAGCCGCGAGTGATCTTCTTTTCGTTCTGCCGGCCAGGAACCTGGACATTCAATTTAACAGGTAATTCTTATCTCCGTTCACGACCCGCGATTTCCCGCCTTCATTGCCAGCAACCCGGTGTAAGCTTGCCGGAGGATTGAGGTTATACCTGTCAATTCTGTTATCGTGGTTCTGTTATTTCGAAGATAGAACGTCGTAAAGTCCCTGGCTGCTGCATAATGTCGATTCGCGAAAGCGTGCTAGCTTATTATCCCGGTTCATTGTTCAGGACGAGCAACGGGTCCCGGAAAAGTAGTTTATCAAGGTTATGTTCGCTCACCGGGACTCGTTCAATTTTGGTTACGTGATTCTTGTCAACCGGCATATTTGACTCTGAGTTTGGGATAACTGCGACCTTATGAGATCATTCTCGAGAAAATAGGATTCAGATACTTTTCAAGGTACTAATTCGCACTTGGCATGTTATACTAGAGCTATACTAGGTACACTGTAACTTTAGTAAATTGAACTAGTAAATCTAGCCAAACAAAGCGACAGAACTGTTTCTGTAGGTTTTCATTTCACGAAAAACTTTTTCAGCCACGCCGATTTATCAGTCGTCGGTATTAGCAATTAGAAGGCGACATGGTCTGTAACGAATGAATCTGAAGGAATAACAGGAAAAGTAAGAGAAAAAAAATGACAGATAAAATTCGTAAATATATGAAATCCATTTAAGAAATATCTATACCCTCGGGTTGGTGCAGAAAATTCACTTTTAAAAAGGAAGACAACTACCCCATAATTTTAACCTTGGCCCAAAATCCTTCTCTACTCATTTCCTCCGTGACTCGCGTAAAGTATATGTGCACGGCCATTCATTCTGGTAGCTTGCGAAATTGCAAAATAGGCGTCAGGACAAATTTACACGTAGCCTGGGTGGCGCTCAATATATCTGTCATGGCAAGATTATGCCGTTAATATAATGATAAGTGCCATCGGGGATGAAAATGGGAATTCAAGTTGCACAACCTTTTATCTCTTACATTTGTTATTTCGTCCAGGTGCAATAAAACGCCTGACCTCGCACGATATCTATAGTGATATTACGTGTAAGATTTCTTTTTTTTTATGCAACGGAACACGGAACATATAAGCGGCGCGATTTTTAATTGTATATTTACCTAATTCCATTGGATCCTTCAATCAAGAAGGAGAAAATCGTTTTTAAAACCGAGCGTTTTAGTAAACGCTTCTATACGATTTTGGCTACGTCTCGGACACAGCAACAATACGGAAGCGGTTTCTAGGGTCGATAAGGATTTCACGGAGCAAGAAACGTGCTGAGTAACATCGAGCATACCCCGTTTCGTAATCAGCAACGGCTTATGTGAAAAAAAACAATTGTTACGTGTTCCCTTGCATCGTAGAATGGTCTTTAGCGTCCTCGAGAATTTTTTCTTTCCATGAACCGCAAGTTAAATACAATTGTCCTTGTCGCGACGTTACATTAAGGTTTCTTTTCTTTAAGTTTTTTGTCTCTATTCTTTTTCTTTCCTTCAGTGAAACATTTTCCTACCCCCTGAGCGCTACGCCTATGGGGAGCACTGAAGGAATAACCACGAGCCCTGCATGGAAACTGTAATCTTTGTCCATTCCTCGGGTCTCGTTAGACAACGAAGATGAAAAAATATTTTCCGCTGTCAAACAGCTGCCCCATCGTACGCAATACACGACACAATAAACATATTCGATGTCGCTGCGACTTTACGACAGGCAGTTCCGCCTGCGTTGGATATGTAATATTTTTATAGGTTATCCTACTTCTACCATTCCTGTACGTACGTCGTGCATTATTGGTGGGATTAAAAAAGAAAATATCCGTGGACGTCAATAAAATGCAGAAACGTTGCATCACGTTACTCCGTGTATCCTTGTTCAGGATGTCCAGGCTTCAGGATAAGAAAAGATTTTATTGATACCCATTAACCTGCAGTATTCTCTAAGGATTAGTGTGGAATCTCACGGGATTCAAGATTAACCAAGTTGAGAAACACTTGTAAGCACGTACGACTAACACTTTTCCCTTTCAGGGTGTCTCTGCTGGCTCAGGCTAATAAACAATATACCGTTAATTCCTACCTGAGGTTAAGTGTCGTCGGTGTGACGTTCAGCTGGAGCTTGAGAGACCTCAGCGTGAAATTTCGTGTTTCCCGGGCAATGTTTTCAGGAGTTTGAGTCCCTTGGTCAACTTTCCCATTCGTCCTCGTAACCGCTGCACTAGCTCGTTCCGGATTTCCGGCACCATTAACCGCGAAGCTTAACTGTGGCTGAGACACGCTCATCCTCATACTCGTACCCCTATGGTTAGAGGGTTGAATATGATTTAGTAAAAATTGTATAATTCTCTAAAATATCACATGAGACATCAAGTTGTTCTCTGACACTACCCCCAGGTAAGATTTTCACTTCATTCATTTAAATTCATCGCCTTCCTTCTTCGAACAGAGTGCAATCAGATAATTAGAATTTCAATGATAACATCAAAAAGCATTTCTTACCCCAGTGACCTATACACGTTTTTGTTTGTTCCCAGGTCAACTGTCAGGTGTAATACTTTACAAAGTACACATCTGTAATTTACCTGCTGCTCGCTGCATTGCTTCCAGAAGTTCTCCATAAATGTCGCGTGGACAAGGTCGAAGCTCTGGAAGACCTCGACGAGGTAGTCGACGCTTTGGCTGCGGCAAAGCGACCCCCCAGTCTGCGAAACTGGTCGCTCTCAGGATGCTCCGCGACGAAACGTGCTTTCTTCCTCAGGAGCTGCACCGTGAGTACATAGGTCGCCACCATGACGATCATGGGTATGTAGAAGGCTACTAGAGACCCGAAGACGAAGAACGCCCTGTTGTTGATCACGCAGAGACCTGGTTCCGGCATGATGTTCAGGGGGTTGATTAAGCCTGCAAATTAATTTGACGTGTATATTAATCATTCTAGGAATGGCCCACGAAATACAATCATCTCGATACCCAGTCTAGTTCTTGATCTGCACCACTAGAGGGTGCGAAATTATATATTTAGTCTTGCACGGGAAACTGTAATCCCGGAGATGAGCATCGTGGGAGGAAGAAGAAATATGAAGTAGACAGAAATTGGTCTTTACGGAGATTATAATGGCATCGGTACTGAATGCTGTTTACAGTGCCTGTAGCAGGTGATGCCTGTCGGTAATGAGGTTGCTATATGGATGGTTAAAACAGAGAAGGAATTTATCAATGGATATTACTGAATAATGGAAATTTCAGAGATTATCGTGTTTACGAGTATAGGGAAGTATACGATGTGGTTAAATATATCAGTTGGCTTATGTTATTGTAGGATGGGACGGTAATCCTGTTAACGAACTTAGATAAGCGCCCCTAGCGGCGAAACTAGTAAGCGCTGGAGAATTCACATGGGAATATATCGAAGGAGAAACATTGAAAATTATCAAGTAATACAACCCACATGTAAAGGGTGTCCCAGTTTAAAGTTTTTCACATGATATTCCCATTTACGTGACACGTGCACGTTCCTGAAAAAGTTCAGTCGAGAGGGCGAAGTCGACTGAAAAATTGTCGTGTAGCTTTTTGAAATTCGCTTCAATGCAATTTTTTTGTCAATGCGCTCGGTACGTCTTTTGTAGATTATATAAAAAATGAAGGCGACTCGAGGGATTATCCGGAGGGGGATCAATAACCGATTAACTTTTTGTTAAGCTCAACGTCAATCACCAGCAGGAGAAAAAGTGAAGAAAACATTTCAACGTATAACGCCAAACTTATCCATCATCGACGAGTGGAATTTGAAAAGAATTTTTGAAAATTCTTATACCTGAACATCAGGGAGACTTTTTTTTTGAAAAAGAAGCAGAAAATTTCTCTCCAGCGAGATCGAAGCTGCTGATGCTCATTGTGCTGTGTGTGGAAGGTAGAAAGTTCAAAGTGCACTGCAGCTAAGAATGTTGCACGGCTCTTTGAGTCGCCATTGAACTACGGTTTAGCAAGAATGAGTAAGGTAGTTACAACTGGCTATGAACCTCTGGCGTATAAAAGCTACACTTTCCGATTACTGCTTCAGTTTTGTACCTTCAAGACCCTTTAGCTCATAGTTGCACTTCCCGAAGGCTGGCAGCCTGTAAAAAAAGGCGCTGGACTACGTCATTACGGAGTTTTACACTCTCCGATGCTAGTCCACTAGACTGTAAGGGTGAAATTACTGTTGGGACTGTTGAAACGAATTTAAAAAGCAATTCAATCAGAATATAATTTTTGCTTGAATATTTAGTCTCCTCAACACTTTTTTTTCTCTCTTCAACATTCTTCCCATGATTATATCTTGGCAGCGAGAATCTTTGAGTCGATACTGGATCAGCACATTAAAAGTTATTCTAATTATTCTTAGCCACAGTTGAGATAAGCTCCAGGATGGTCCAAACCGGAAGTACTGGACGACCTAAAGTGTTATTCAAAGAATATTTAGACAACTTACCTAATACTGTTATAGAACTGGAGACCAGCATAGCCAGCAGCCACACTGCTGCAATTTTAAAGCCGACCAGTCGCTTCGTGGAGATATGCCTTGTGTGCAGTGGATTACGAATGCCCAGATAACGTCCAAGAGAAATGAAACACATGTGCATTATACTCGCAGAACACGCAAGTACGTCACAGGTTACATATATGTTGCACCAAACCACACCGAACGGCCAGTAGCCTGAAAAATACAATAGAAAGTAGTCAAATTAAAATATATCAGGAGAAAGAAGACCAATTCAGTTAGATCATGATCATATTGAATTTCTACGTAGTTTCTAATTAAACCTGCAAAATTATTATTAGATTGCTTAACCTTATCAAAGGACTGCACAGGGAAACTTCATTTCCCTTGGCATGATACGTCACTTTATAGGGACTTTAGACAGCGGAAGTTGATCATCTCGAACAATGGAAAGTAGTTCAGGTACTCGTCTTCGTCTAATGGGTGTTCAATAATTCCAGAGCTTTATAAACTTTCACGCAGTACCTTGATTGTGATGAATGGTAGTAAAATATCTTCTAGAAATTACGCCGAGTATAATGATCAATAATTTAAAAATTTTCGATCGCTCTCATACTAATCCACTATCGATCAGTGCGTTGATAATTCTGTGATCAACTATTTTCCTAATCACAAGTTGTGCAATGTCCTTTAAACTAAATGTTAATGGGGCGAATAAAATGGATGCTCGCGATAATGAATTTCGTAATAAACGAACAATTCGAACGCCATAGACCCTCATTAACATTTTACCTCAGGGTTCGCAGGTCAGGTAGGAATGTATGAGGAATTTCATATCTGATTCGTGGATAATAATTATTGGGCTGTAACGTGACGTAGTAATTTCATTTGAAGGAGGGTATCGCTTTTGGAAGCTTTGGGAAGCAAGTCTGACGCTTTATTGGATAATTTAATCATAGGAAGGAATCAGCCTGAATAGCCTAGGGGGTTAACACTATCACGAAATATCAGAGGGTAGCTGATAAAGCGCTGGTTAGACGTGTCAAGGTTATATATTTAAGATATATATTTAATATTGTTTCGATTACCGTGTAGATAGTCGCTCTAAACTGTCGGATAGCCGAGTAGCTGTGTATTTTTTGCACAAACTCAATTTCGCACTGGCAAAACTTTGCGGGGCAAAAGCCCGAAGAAACTTTAAAATAGATTTTCGACATTAAATCAATTCTCTGAAAAGTTTTTGACCGCTCGGTTAATTATCGTGACACTCGCCCTGAGCGCAGCTCCTTTATACTTCCCGTATAACCTGGCTCGTTTAATTACGTATTTTTATTGTGTTATCGATTTTTCGTAATCTAGTCAAAATTCACGTTTAACGTGAAAACCTGGTACAGCATACTGGGTGTCTACTTCATCGTGTACTCTCGCCACGCGCAATTGGTTTTTCGTGGGAAATTTGGACTTTGCATAAAGTTCAAATTTTTGTAGAGGATTTAGAAAAGATATAAAATTTTACTATATATACGTTTTACAGCTATTACTTATTCTAACCTCTAAGCCAAATCGTTACAATAAAACAATGAAGTCAGTCCGATCAATCGCGTCTCTCTAAATACTAGACACTCTTCACGAAAATTTTTGAATTCTCTGCTTGACAATAAAAAATCGAAAGTGAATCATTAGCGCTTACTACATTTAACACCCACGTTTATCTGTTATCTATTGTTATCGCGAACGAATTTTTCAGTGATTACAAAACCTTGCATACTTAACTTGGAATCGTGCCAGAGTATTTTGAAAGTGTATGTTTTATACAGATAGACTGAGTTTCGCAAGCCGTACGGTAATATATGAATGTAGAATCGTGACGTCACAGGTCAAGTTCACTGCCAAAGGAAAAGCATTTTGGGATTTATAAGTTTTTATTCTTTCATTCAACATTTTCGGATCGTGAATCAGCGTAAGGTCAGCCCCTTTAGATTGGTCGGTTTATCTTCATTCGGATATGTATGAAGCCTTCGACAAATCCTGTTCCATCTTCCGAAACGATGATCCGGTATACGTGGTGGTTCATATATGAAATATATATATGCATATGCTTATATACCCGTATGTGGATATAGTATCAGCATATAGTATCTCTGCGTAAACATAACGAGAATGAAAGAGTCTGTCCGTACACACAAATATATATATAAACTTTGTGATTCGATAAACCAACCCCATGAGAAATCAGGTTGTCGGGTTGCCGGAAATATACGAATTTTTATTTCGCCACGTTCGTACAAACGAGCTTTTTAAAGTGGACTACCATCAGCCATTTTATATTCCCATTCGTCCTTCTTCTTCTTCTTCTCTTGTATCTGCTCGTGAAATCCTATTTTTGAATATTCTGCTCGGTCGACCATCGGTCACCAAGGAAAGAGCCAACGGCCAACCTAACCTCTTTCTTAGATAGTGCTTGTCTTATTTTTTAACCTTTCGCTGTCTCTCTTGGTCTTTCGTGTGCAGAACTGTTGTCCTTATTTCCTAATCCTTCGGCGCATCCCTGCGTATGTCTTATCCAAAGCAGTTTCAAGGTGCAGTATTTTCAGCTGGCTGAGACACGTGTGCTTTATCGTGTTTGCTCAAGTTGCCTTTGCAGCACGTAGTACGTGGATTTTCATTTTGAATTTACATATTTTCCTGACAGTGGTTTATCCTCCGTGCTAAATAACCTTGAAAATGCACTTTTGAACTGTTGAACTTTAACAAATTGTTCTCCAGGTGTGCTCGCCGATCCTCACTAACATCCACGATACTTGGGTACAAGTGTCACTCTATCTAAAATTCATTGATTCGATTATACAATTATAATGGATAAATTACAGCAATTCCCTTAACAGTTCTAGTCGACCTTAAGAGCATTCTTGGAATCTGATCTAATTAAGCTCCAGCCTCTTAAGGGCACTGAGAGACTAATAAATAGGTCCATTTCTATCTTCCTTTAATGGCAGAACTCTTTTACACGTAGCACGGATATACTAAACTGTTGACTGTATTCAAATCCTGATAAAAAGAGAAAGGTTTAATTCAGGCACATAAATTTCAAAAACTACCTGAATTATTGCCGCAATCTTTTACCTGTTTAGTCGAACAAATTTATCTCTCACATTCGAATTTTGAATTGCGCCGCTGTAGGTAACGGTTCTATCCAAATAATTCGTCATTGTTGTCACGAGATGGCGCAGCCGTCACGGCTTTCCCGCATGCTGCGAATCTCCGCCCTCGGCAGAGACCGCAGAGCCACAAGAAGGACCGGGGGACAACCCTTTGGACGAGGATCATTTTGAGACATGGAAATGCAAGCTGCGTGGGCGTAACATCCCTTTACCTTATATCCGCATCCAAGCCTTCCCGACCACATCGATTATCAGGTCGTTTCTAGCCGAGTTGATCATAGTTCTGCCTACTTGAGATTCCTTGCACGTTGCTTAACTTCCATTTGTTTCCTTTGACGTTATCAGATTTATATATATATAAGTTAAATATATCAGTTAAATGAGAAAATCATTGAACATAAATAATTACAACTTTACGGTTGTTCCCTTCGATTCCAAACGCCAGTCGACGCAGAGCCTGGAATCTCAGTTTGACTGACTTGTGTATTTTCATTGTGAAAAACCTGGTTGACGCTTTTCATCGAAATTTTTATTATACCATATCAAACTTGATAACGTTAATGACTGCTGAACTGTATGCGACTAAAATTAACTATTTTTATCAGGCCGATCACGCGCGAAAGTTTAAATTGCAAGGATCACAAAGTATACGTTTCCATGTGTTAAACAGACTGGCATACGAAGTAGTGGAACAGCGAGAGCTCAAAGTGAATTTGAAAGTTTTTTTTCAAAGGAAAAAATACGACTTTTCGACATCTATGTACATCCCAAAAATAACTACTTAAATGTCAGTTTCTTTGATTCTTCAAACGCGCCAGAGGTTATGGCTACTTCAAAGACTGTCTAAGGTACAGTGCCCACTTGTCGAGACTGTTGCTCACGGTACGTTGAGAAGTAAAGAAAAGAAATCAGTGAATAACTTCGCAAAAAGTTGTTGGGGGAAAAAAAATATATATATAGAAGTTATACCGCTTCTTCTGGAGCTTCTCGAAGTTTTTGGGGTTAAGTGAGTGATGTAAAAAAGTTGAGGGGTAAAAAGTTTACTAAGTGGTACTTGAAGCAGGTACTTCAAGTCAACTTGTAGCATCCATGTGTCACATACATACATATATATATATATAGTGGTGTATAAGACAGGTATAACCAATCTTGATTTCTTCTTCCAGATAAAAGATGACGTGTCCATATGAACGTCAAGCAGCGTCCCTTTATTTTACTTGACATCTCTGCCTGGTGTAAGTATTTTAGCAGCGCAGATACATTCGTACAAATTTGGGACACAAAATGGCAGTCTTACAACTGGAAGCAGAAGATATTTTTTTTCCCTCCTGAACTCAGCGGTTGATTCACGAAAGTATCACTGCGATAGGCAATCCAGCCCATAGATTATGGCCGTCATTAATCGTCATTAGTCAGTGTCGTATCTACCTCGAGTTCCCACTCGATGAGAACGACGCTTTCTTCGTTTCTCAAAAACCCCTGGTACAGTATACTGTGACTATGGCATACCGTGTTACCTTATAATAAGTACAATGAAATTCCTCGCAATTTACATTTTCTTAGTTTGTGGAAGGTCAGGAGCGGGCACAACTGAAGACTGTGACCGTTAACACCTGCAGTAGGAGGAAAAATGCCACGGCCGTTCTTAGCACGTTATTCGTATTTCGCTTGACTTACATGTCTTGGCATTAAGCTATGAGAGAGTCCACTCTATATCTATAGACTGCACGATCTTCTGACGTGTTCGTGAAAGATACATTCACCACCGTATCGCGTTTTATCGCATCGTCCACGTTCGAAGGAGCGCCATGCATAATTCAGTTTTAGGAACTGTCAGCGGGGCGTCGCCAGAAACAAAAATTACGGGATTCCTTAAATAATTTCACTTATGAATATGATACAGAAGAGATGCCTCTCTTTCGCTTCTCCATGTGCCGTTTCTCTAATTCCCTAACGCGCAAGGGATGCCGGGCCGCAATGGGGGTTACTCCAGACAGGTGAAATTGAGGCTGTAAATCCAAACCGATTCAAATACAGATCCCTCTTTGCGTTTTACTTGTATCCGAGTAAACACGGGTTGAATTTATGCGAATTCAACCAGCACGACTACAGTGAGTTTAGGTAGCTTTTTGTTAAATGGGCTGCACCTCGGGGATAACTGTGTATATTGACGTTTGAGAGAACATTTGTATGGACCGTGGATTATTTTTGAAAATCCTGTAGTCATTTATATTAACAGATAAATATATCTGTACCATATGAGTTTGATTAAACTCAGGCACCACTTGTGGATACTGTTAAAATAAAACTGAGGTATTCCCCTTTTTTTTTTTTTTCAAGATTCCACAACCCACTGTCTTCCTGTCTTTCGGGAGAAGATTATATCCGGATGTGGCCATCTTGTACAAGAGATTGATGAACGTCGCAGGGACAATTTCCATGGGATAAATCTCGAACTGTTGCCAATTTTATATTCCCCAGCAGCCAGGTAATGACACAATTAATTATACATTCCGAGTGCTCAATCTCATCCAGAGAATGCTTTCTTCTTTTCCTCTGTCTCCGGGCCATTAGGAGCTACGAAATTTAATCTTGACTGATTTCGATTTTTCTTTTCCTTTACAGTCCAAGTTAACTGCAGTCCGATCCCCAAGGACTTTACGACGGGCAACAAAGAGTTTGATAGCCAGAGATTGCAGAAAAGATTTTCCATCAGGAGCCAATTAGTAGCAGCTACCGAAGGCTCCTGATTGGTGAACTCTTCAAGAGTCCATCGAAGACACTCCAGTCTGCTTGAATGCCAAAAGAAGCGGAGGGACGAGAACTTCCTTTTTGTCGGACGTACCTCTTGCTCCAGTTGACAAACTCAAGTGACAATTCGAACGAAGAGGGCCAAGCTGCGTTTTAAGTTTAATTTCCGAAATCCCAAGATTACTTGAGTCGCTTTGGGAGGTATTAAACCGGTTTTCGGTTGGCTCGTTAAACCATCTCCAAGTTTAATGTCTATCCCGTAGTAGAGATGAGGAATTTGACCTTTTTCTTCTTCTTTCAAAAACAAAAAATTGTGCAGTTTCAACGACTGGACCCATTACCATTACCTTAGATGTATATATGTATTATATATACTGGGGTTCAGTCATATCCAAAAGTCCAAGAAAATCCTTTAACAGAATACTTACTCGGATAAAATTAAGTCTCACTCCACTATAAGAAGGGTAGTTTTCTCCCTTTACAGCCCCAACTGTTCCAAAAACTCGTTTATCCCATCTAGGACCATTTTACGATCCGCGAATGAATCTTTGAAATAAAAATACTAAGTGGATTTCCGGGAATTTTGCATTAATTTCGAAAACGACCTGAACGAAGTTAATTAAACTTTTTTTTTTGTAATTAATGCTTCTTTTTCAAACGCAACTCTATGGCACAGCAATGCCCGTATCCATCGATTATTAATTTGCGAAAGCTGTTATATATACCGCAAGTCTCTGGTATTCGCAACTGCAGCAAAATGTCAGACGTAATTGGCCGGAGTGTTTCTATAAGCGCAATGCAATGCATTTGCAAAGTGCAATCGTACATGAGATTTAATTAGAGCATCAGCTAAATGGAAATTCATTGGCTTCCTGGCCAAACTTATACAGCAGTAGACGCGAAATCTTAATACGAATGTGGGTTGTCTCTTGAGATGCCAAGAGCCGATTGATTTTATATAATTTGAATGAAATTATAAGCGTAAAGTTATGAGTGCACAATTTAAAAGTCACTGATGCATTTAACTATGCGACGCACTGATAATATTATACCAGAGTGTATTCTGGGTACGTTATTTTTGAATTTTGAGTATAACAACGATTAGTCCAGAAGGGTCTTCGCTGTGTAACGAATTTAATTAATTTTCCATGAGTTCAATTTGGGCTCAGGTCCGCAATCTTGAATTTGCATATATTCGCATGAACGTACAAGGATTCCTGTTCTGTAAATACATAACTTGTACTACGGCATGCAGACGCAAGATTGTACAGCGTTATCAGCAACAGGCTCAGCAAACAGTCGAAACTATTATTACCAATGGCTGGGCAATGCTTCGTTAAGTAATTAATAAAATTGAAGAAGACGATTGGTCGACAAAATTTGCCAATTAAATTTCACTTGCCATTTGCCTGTAACTTTTGATTTCTCAATGTCCCAATATAACGCAGTGTGTGCCATTTCTTGAAAATATATTAGACGCGTGTTGGACGATCCTATAGAAATTTTTTTTCAGTGCTATCAAGTGGAACTCGCACGAGGAAAGGTCAGCTTATCGTAAAGGGAAGATTCTCCATGAGACCTTAAGGCGCTTACTTATGTATTCAAATAAATTCGACATCCTCTAAGCGAAGCATCAATTCGCATGGCGGAGTAATGACTCGTGAAATTCGATATACGATCCGCGTCGTTATTCAAAACCGATAAGAGAAGCAACGACGACTTTTCACGGTATCGAAAATTGTTGTCGCACTGAAATTGCAATTTCAGTTAATCTCCCGTTCGATGAAATTAGCGAGATTCACTTGAAATTCCTTTGCGAGCTTTATCTCCGACGTGTCTTCGGCAGGCAATATCGGTTTGCCGTTATCAAAGGAATTTCCAGGAGTTCCGCAGTCCATCGAAAAGCGACGAGGACGCGAATCAGCATTTCACTTGGTTGAGAAATTTTGACCAGGAACTTTGTGTCGTCCAGTAGAATTCAGTGTCTGCGACGTAACTCCTAGGTCAGCTGGGCCATGTCGAATCATTGGACAGGAATCAATGAACATTCTTGAACGGGTCAAAGTTCAACTGTGAAATGCAGTAGAATATAATTAGTCGAAAAAATTAAGGTACTCCATCCGTAGGACCGAGATTCGAATAATCTGAACGGTATAAAATATAATTTAATTTATACGTACCGACTGAAGTTGGCTCTGTATCAAAAAGTCACATTCAGGCGCCACCCTGGTAACTCGAATCCCAAAACAAAATGGCCGATCCTCTCGTGTTAAGGTGAACTAGATTCTTCGGCGATCCTCATGAAATTGTCGTAATCACTATGTGGTGACAGTTTCAACACAACGGTATACCGCCTGAAGTTGGCTCTGTATCAAAAGTCACATTCAGGTACCACCCTGGTAACTCGAGTCCCAGAACAAAATGGCTAATCCTCTCGTGTTAAGGTGAACTAGATTCTTTGGCGATCCTCATGAAATTGTCCTAACCTATGTAGTGACAGTATCAACACAACAGTATCCAGTGAGATAAAGGATCCTGAATACAAAGTCGTATTCTCGCGGCGTGCTTCGATCCGTCGTAAGAGTCGGAAAAGAAAAAGAAGAGTCCTCAGCATTAGTCCTTAACGTTACCAGCGTAAAACCGGCTCTTCGATGTCCTCTCGCTATCAGCCACGGAGTGATACTCGACGCGGATGGAATAATAATTGAGCTGGCACGTGAAATAGGTGGAAAAAAAATAAGGATCTTCACAGTCAAGCTTGACAGTATAGTTTCGGGTTTAACCTCAAAGACAAGTGAGAATAACCTCCCACTGAAATCCCATGAAACAGCCAAAGATCCTGACACTGCTTTTAGCCATTTTTTTTATTCAGAAGAAAATGGAGTATATTTTCAGAAAAAAAAAAATGGCTACCAGTAAAGATTTCCGATGACAACAAAAGGCTGGACAAAGGAAGCTCAATGACCAATAAATCCGAACGGATGTTCAATCTTGAAGGTTCGCACTGAAAGCAAGATGGCGGAAAGGGAAGTGCTCGTGGATATCTACACGGGCGTCATTAAGTGCGAGGGGCTGCTCGATTAGTGGAAAGTTCAATTTTCTTCATGAGCTTTTGCTCCAAGTTTTTTCCTCTTTCTTCTCTCTCCCACTCCCTTCGGCCACGTCTTTTCTTCTTCCTTTTCCGGCCGTCTATTAAACGCTACCGGGCAGGTCTTATCGTGGCCGCGACGGCGTGGGTTATCAGTGGCGAAAAATGGTAATTAGTCCGCTCGGATATTTCGGCTCCAGGGAATCTCTCCGAGTTGAATAAAAGCTTCGTGGACGATACGAAAGGCTACTTTGACTCTGATGCTTCAGGGTATCAGGAGGTTGTGATTCGATTCGGTGACTGAGTTACTGAAATAAAAAGAAAATAATAATTGAAAAGAGAATCAACGACTGGATCGCATTATCGAGTGGATCTTCGCAACGCCATCTTTTTCCTTTATCTCGGATAGCTGTACGCTCTTTGCGAAGAGCTGAAACTGCCAGTCGAGGTAAATCGACTAAACGGGAATATAATAAAAGAAAATAATCAAAGAAATCACCGAATGAGTATCAGGCGCTAGAATCAATCGCTTCAAGTTCCCGAGTAATGCAGATTTTGCCATGTAATCCGTCCGGCGCTAACTTCAGACCCGTAGTCAATCCCGAATGGCTTGTATCATCGGTATGAAATTTTTCGTAAGATTTTACGAGCGTATAAAAAATTTTTCTCCATTCTTCAAAAATCCAAATTCCTTTCCCCACCCTAATTATAATTATCCTGCGTACCAGTTACGGGGTATTATAACATTTATCCGAAAATCAGTCACGTCTGTCGTTTCAATGTAGCTCACGCTATCCAGGAAATGTATTACGTGACGAATTCTTTATTTTTTATTACACGGGGGGTGGGGAGGATTGCGTACCAAATTTCCCTGTTAAGTCAGCAAAACAAATATCAAAATTCCACGTGTCACGTGTATACCCTCGACTGAAATTAATAAATCCAATACACACGACTTTTTCTTGCCTACTCCTCTCTTTTCGCCGAGGACAAAGGAAAAGAAAAAAAAACCACAGCCCCTGATTCCTCTTCCGTATCGGCTAACAACCCCTTCTCGTATCAGGGGAATGAAACTCTCGAGTCAGCTAAGTCAGCCAAAGGGCTTGGGTAAGATTTCACAATGGCATCAAGGATTTTGTATATCGATTTGCTTCATTGAATTTTCCCCCTTGAATTTACTCCCTTTAAAAAAAAAAATTTCACCCCGTCGCAAGGCCAAAAATCATTTATCACGTCGAACTACACTGCTGCCCCACATTGAAAAACCCCACAGGATCACGCTGAAACGGCAGCAAGAGTCCGTTAAAGCAAACAGGGGAAGCAAATTTTTTCAAAATAAAAAAAACGTTCACCAAAAATTTACCCGAAGCGGCTCAAAATTTTCATTCGTTACGTCACAGCGGCAAAGACAGATAAGGGTGTCTATCGAGGGTGCTACCCAGAGGTGAATCACTCGGCCACTTAATACAAAGGGTGTTTAATGACTTCAATCGAATCAGTCTTCGGTCAAATATTGACAGCCGACTAGCGCTGAAAGCTTCGAATGAACGAGCCCAGACCCCCCTCTCTTCACCCCTTCTTCGTTTTCGTCCCTCTTCAACCACTCTTTCTTTCTGCCCCCTCTCCCCAATTCCCATGACACCCTCGCTGTTACCATAGATCTCTCTATCGGGTCCTCTAGCAGGCACTCTGTCACCCTTTGAAAATTGATTGGGGACTAACTAATTTTCAGGGTGTGAAATGGGCCCTTGACACCCCCCCAAATGAAGGGACGGGTGCAGGGGCTGGCAAATTGTCCAAAACAAAATAAAGAGCTCTCACGAGACCGAGCGTGTATCAAAAATTGAAAATAATTTTATGGGGAAAAATAAAAGGAAAAAAAAAAATATATATTTCTTGGAAATTCTTTCAAAACAACCCTTAATTACGTATTCGTGTCGTGCGCGCGATTCGTTCGGGTAATTCGCGGCTGAGACCGTTGAAGGGTCGTTGATTTAATCATTGGCTCGTAATCGTGCTGGCTTTTAATAAATATTTCAAATTTTCGCGGGAATTACGAATTCCCATTACTATTATATTTGACGCTTAACGCTTCTGGCTCGTGTTGTTCGTTGAAACGCTAATCACGAGCCAATCGCAAGGCTTTTATACCATCAGGATAATTAATTACCGTACGCATACGTGAATAAAAAAATAACGCGAGCATTTTCAAAATTTTTTTTTTTCACGACCTTTTCAAAACCCCTTTTGCACCCTATCACCGTCGTCCACGCGCTACGCGGCACGAAGGTTTATTATATCTGCCTCGTACGAAGCTCCAAAGAAGCTCAGCCGTACTGCGTAACTTGGAGGATCAGCCGCGGTCTCTTGTGAATTTCGATGCTCTGCTGTATATACGTACAAGGCATAATTCACCGTTTAAGGTACACAAGTTTACACGTACGATGTTACGTACGAAACAGGAGATTCAACAGACTTACATAAATTATTACATAAATATTTACGTAAAACAGACATTTTTTAACAAAATATTATTTATTGCGTTCAATCGATTCGAGTTATTATAGGAATCCAAAGGGCATCCGAGGACCCAGGCTGAATAATATATTCAATAATTTCATTTCCGGCAGCTTTCGTTCGTGAATGACTAGTGACTTGGGCACGATTAAAATTGCAAGCCAGCCGCCTATCCCATGGTAAGACGAGTCAAATTCCAGTCCCGTTTGGAGCTCCGGCAGTGACCTTGGTTTGACGAAATTATTGCATGACCTTTTGGGTGGCCTTGAAAATTTCAATGAAAACGTTTCGCCGTGTCCTCGTCCGTCTCTGTATGTAATATAAATTAATTCATAATTGACATTTGAGTAATAAAGCAGCGACCAGCAGCATGGAAAGGAACCAAAATTTAGCCCGGACACAAACCATCCAACCAATCGATACGGCAATATTATTCGTTACAGTAAGCTCTTTACGTGATGCTATAAATTAATACTTGACCCCTTCGACCCCAATGATTATCACCCTTCCACGAGGTTAAATAAATAAAAATAAATTTATTAAATTCGATCCCGTTCGATCTAACAAAAGAAATAACGGAATTCAGCGTAACGCCCACGAGAAAGGAAATTTGAATTTCCCGGGCTTAAATAAACTTTTTCATTGAACGAAAATTTAATCAGCCTGAAGAATCTTTCCGAAAGCGATATAGGATACGTAACAAATTCCAGGAATAAAGATGGCTGATTTCAATGAAAACATCGACGTTAGGTACGACGAAATTATCCTTGACGCGTGTGTAGGAGATTGTGAGAAAAGTATTCGCTTGTACAGTCGACAAGAGAAACTAGTCGAGTGTATGTGTACCTAGACGCTCGTAAGGATTCGCCATCTTGATTAATAACTTGCCAGACGTACACAGTATCGTTACAGAGATTTACCGTAATCCCAAGAATTTTGGGCAAGTACCTTCGCAAAAGACGAAAAGTCCTTTAACGTCATGACTGGAAAGATGTTTGACTTTCCTCTTTGGTAGCCGTTGAGTAAACCGACGAGCAAAGGACGACAGAAGTTTGTGACATTGAGAAAATCATGAGTGGAGCATATAGAATTTTGGAAATATATATATATATATAGAGAGAGAGAGCTGGTACAAAGAGAGAAAGAGAGACGGTAGGGGTTTCCTTAAAAGTTCAACATGAAAAGAGAAAAAGTAAAAAAAAAAAAAGGCGCCCACGTAGATCAGTCGGGTATTTACGTAAAGTCCGGAGCTTCTTTTGGATTTTACAAAAGAGGGATATTTCGAAATCGCAGAGAAATACCGTCTATGCGTTCATGCATGGAATGGCAAAGGGGGATCTGGAATGATATTAGCCTTTGAGAAATACCGCGCGTGTAGTTCCATAAACGGATTTGTGGTCGGAAGAGTGAGGTGGGTGAGGCTAAGGAGAAGATAAAAAGATATATGTAAACGCACGTAAATACACAGAGATAAGTCCATGGATTGACAGTAAATGAAATAAAAGTATATGCGGTAACGCTTTAGCATCCACCGGATATAAAATGGTTATAAAATCGGAAGTAACCTCTCAAGTTATTCGAGTGATATACTCGGATGGACTTACCGGAGTGTTTTTCTTCGAAGTTCGACATTTACCTGTTTTGTAGACAAAAAAGAAAGCGCTCTCGATCAATAGAAATATGTTTATACCTGCAGAGGATTATGATTCTTATATTTCTTCAGCGTGGAAAAATTCCCTGACGGTTTGCGCGGTTTAACGGTTCTCTCGTTGCGCGCGCCATCCTTTGCTATTTCACTGAACTACTCGCGAGTCAATGTAATAACGGCGCGCTCCATTTCCGTTTACTCCGTCCTGTTTTGTATCTCGGGTCTGGCGGATTTCTGGACGGATAGAGCGTAGGATGATTTTACAGTGATATGGGAATACCGATAAATAAATTTAAAAGAGTGCAGGAGAGCGAAGTGCGGGAGGGTTATCGAGGAATCTAGTAGAATATTTTTAGACTCGAGTTTATACGGGGGTTATCGAGGAGTATCGTACAGAGTGAAGTCGGCTGGTTCATATGATTTCTACAGCAGAGACAACTTCGAGTGGTAACAATGTCTCTGAGATCTTTGGTCAAAAGAGCGACTCGGTTAGACACGATTGTCTCAGAGGTTTAATTGCAAAACATGCATTTTTGTGCGAAAGATAATTGAATTGTGCTTGTAAAAAAAATATATAGCAATTATCTATTCGCTGTCCAATAAGATTGAACGTCTCTGCCGAAAAATTTGATTTCGGCTCGTTTGTCAAGTAGTTTGCCTAGTTCTGTCTCGGTGAGAGTTAGTGACTCAGAACGAACACTGGATTCCACTGACAATTATTGATTATCGAAAATAACCATGAGAAATCCGTCGGAAGACGCTCCCCCATAAAACGTCAAAGCATCCTGTGCGTCGTCGAATTGTATCTGACGTCTACCTAGTGTGGCTTATTCAAAATAAGCATTTTTATATGACGTATGAATACCAGCCTGTCGGGTGGTTATCAGCAAGAAATTTCATATGGATGTGATACAATCTGACGCCGATTGGTTCCCGTCCAATAACACAGAATGGAATTCCTAACCTCTTAATCGCAGATATATTTATTGTAAGAGCTCGTTATAGATTCCGCGTCGATCACTGTCAACCTGAAACACGATTATTGCCAAAACGACAAAGAAAAGGAATTTTTCAATTCACCTTGGTACACGTCAGGTGATACTATCATTTATAAATCCAATATGGCCGCGGGATACACAGCGTCGGACAGTACTGTAGGATATTTTTATTTTCCTTTTTCAAATTTCCCGCCTCGTCCCTACACACATCTTGCACGCAGTCGAATCCTTTATACAGAATTGAAGCTTTTTGAGAGAATTTTCACTTTCTAACCCATGCAACGTCGAGCATCGATCGTAACAAGTCCGAAATGCGGTAACGAGGAACAGTCTTCATAGTTATGTCAGAAAAAGATCGTTTGGCGACTTTCCAGTCACGACTGCGACTACTTTTTCAATATTCTCATATCCCTCCAGAGTAAAATTACGATAATAGGCCCTTCTCCAATGTTATGCATGAAGAATGGAAAAAGACTAACCTTTGTCTTCCCTGATTCGGTCCACGAATTCTTTCGTATGACACCATAACCTCCAATTAACATTTCTCGTATTAAATTGCAGCTTGCAGCCGCAATGCTCTAACGCGAAAAAAGACTTTGTAAATTGTGAAGCGAGAAACTAGTTGTGTAACACGACTGCCCTGTCAAGGGTATTAACGAAAGGAGGAAATATAGCACAGACAACAGAAGACCACACAGCTGCGTTGAACCCAAGGGCAATATACCGGGGAGACTTACACTTGGTGTCTGGTTTCTCCTGAAATCCAATCCGGACTGAAGGATTGCGCAGAGTGGCAGTGGAAGGAAATCGGAGAATAGTTCGTGAGAGAAGTAGAATATTTGAAATACTCTTTTCATTTTTAATAACCAAATAAAATCCCTAATACCCAAGTCAGAGAAGTGTGATCGCATTGAAGCAATGGTAAAGGAGGTACAACGTGTCAATGAAAGGTAAGTAAATCCTTTTGAGAATTTTATCAACATAAAGACAAAGAGCTGCACGTAGATCACGAGAGAAATATTAAGTGGAGTAAACAGTAAAAACAGTGGAAAATTAACGAGACAATAAAAATATATAATATTGGAAATCAATAAAGAATCGATACCTCGCTACGGAAGAAATGAGATTCCAACCTAAAAATCATTTTTTACTTTATTCTTCTCCTCTCTTACTACACAGGATCAAAAGTACGGACACGAACCAGTCGTCTCCAACCAGCGACGCGGCCAATCTGCAAAGCAAACTGCGAGACGTTACCGTGAACTTCGTTATGGTGAATTCACAAGCGGCGAAAGCTCCAACCTCGACATGGAGGAGTGGGGAAACAAAAGAAATACAGGATAAAAAGAAGAGAAGAGTTAGTCGTAAAGAAAGCAGAGACACAAAACGAAAATGTCGCTTGATGGAAATAAAATCCTGACATAAAATACAGGTGTGTATATATATATATATATAATTCCGGTAAAAAAAATCGCTAAATTTAACAGTCATACAATAACAGTCTCTCCGCGACCCGGGTCAACCCTGAACTTGATCTGTGCCATCCAAGTACAAATTTACACAGCTAAGCAAACTTTGCCATTCCATGATCTTGTCGCTAGTGCGAGTTTTCACGTAAGGCCATTTGAACTTGTTGCGCCGACATGAAGCGACGCACCCGATGCTATTTCCCTCTCTGACAATGAAATGTTCATCAAGCTGAGAACGGGGGGTCGCTTCTTATTCAGGCGAGTGTAAAGTGGAGATGATTGTGACAGTTAAGAGACTCGCAGCTACAGTGGCAAGTAAGAAAGTAACTTTTGCCTTAATAAGACTGAAGGAATTAAAGAAATTGGATCACCAAGCCTCTTTTTTTCAGTTTATCCCGGTAACTACCCTTGGGACTGGGTTGCTTTAAGGGTGGACAATATTGACTACGTCAAGTAGAATTCTGCTTCGTGCAATAAACGTTCCTTCATGGGATTTACCCGAAATCGTATTACCGTTATTCAGTGTTCGAGTGCAAAACAGCCGCATGGCCGAGAGGGGACGAAAGGGGGTGAAATCTGTCAAATTTTCACCCCAGCATTCCGAACGAGGAACAATTTGCGTATCATTACAGTCATTCCCGTTCGACACGGTCTGGATCACGATTTAACGTACATTTAACGTGGTTCATGACGCCATGCAAGGTTAAAAGGATACATCAAAATTTTTTTTTTTCTGGGATAAATGACTGATACTGATTCCTTTATTTTTATTTTTTATTTTTATAGCCGAATAACAACTGGAGCGAGTCACGATCTCGCAGAGCAGTAAAACCGAGTTTGGAGCTTTTAAATGGGTTTTCATTTGATCCAGAAATTGTCTTGCCACTTGAGCGTTAAAGTTGTTTTTTTATTCCCTACTTTTTTTGCTCGTTCGTTATTTGCTCGTGAAAAAAGTGTCAGTCGATTCTGGAAAAAGAGTTTTCAAGGTACGGACTGTATTTCGTAACAGCGTAAGCCGAATGTTTGAAAAATTCAAAGCCAACGATATCCAGAGGAAATTGGTAAAAAAAATTTTGCCAACGAAAATCCACACTTTGGACGACCGACTGCAGGAGCAATTTTTGGTAAATTTAACGTCCAATATAAAGATATTCACGCGTAAGATTCAGCTCGAATAAACATCCCTTCCACAGAAAACACCGTACGCAGACGGTTCGTGAAAGTGGCACTCCTGAAGAAGACATTTCGATTTGCAACCTGACCTAACCTCTCGCGCCAATTGGATTGTCTTATCGTTCAATCGCAGGCACCGAACGCGAATCTGAATAGCGATCTCGAGAAAAAGAGTCAGAATCAATTTCCAAAATTATGCACGTTAGACAGATGGAATCAAATTTTTTTTTTTTCCTCTTCCCGCAGCAACGTCACGAGCGTCAGCCCACTGCTGCCAACCAGCCCTTGGCGGCTTGAAAGCAGACAAACGATAATGCCACCGTTAATTAAATAAGGAACGAAATTTGCGGATCAAGGGTTTCCCGTGAAAGGAGTTAATCGAATAAAAGCTTTGCCGAGCGTAACGAGGACCGATTTCAGCTCGAGGAACGTGTCGAAGGTCGTTAATCAAAAGCTTCGCGAATCACCCGGGGCTTTCCCGCCTTCGTAAAGGAACTCTCGTTCGAACGATTTTTAACGGTCGCGCTCAGCGCCATCTACCCGGAACATCTTGAACTGCGTGTCGTCAGCCGTTATAACCATTATCGAAGCGTCTGCTCGAGCTGCCCACTGATTTTCGAGTTAAATGCGGGCAGCTTTCACGAAACCAAATCACACTTTTCGCCGATCACGTAGCCGATACGTGAACCGCGATTGGCTGAAACGGCAAAATTCTTACAGGAAAAAGCTATTCGCGCGAACACGAAAAATCAGGTCTCCGGTCGGCTCTGTACGTGAAAGGTGCTCTTGAAGTTTTTCTCAAAATTATCAATGCCCGAGTGCGCCCCTTTGAATGCCTCAGACCTTTTAATACACGGTTACGTTACGTAGCCCTTTCAAGAACACGTCTTAGCGCGCGCATATAGAAATTTCCTTGTTGTGGGAAATGGGCGCGTGGTTCGTATGAATATAAAAAAAAATATTTTTCAAAAAATTATCTTTCATCCAGGTCAGGCTGTATGACGTATGCGAGCTTACGCGTGATGTTGCGCTGTGAAATGAATGGAGGCGAAGAAAAGCCGTGGCAGGAGACGACAGCGTTTATTCCGTTGAAAAATTCTCGAGTGTTCTGTCCCCTCCCCCCTTCCCACCCCTTCCCCCGGCCCAAAGTATGTCTTGGCAGAGTGGGAAGATCCGAGCGTGGCTTTCACGCCGGGTTTTCATCGAACTCCTACGAATTTCGATTATGCACGTGAGTACGGTCGAAAATAATTTTTGATATCTGACCAAGGGGACACGCGTCACGGGTGAAAATTGTCTTTACGGAAATTACAGTGAATCGGGAAGGTGTGCGATTATACGAAGAAAAATCGGCAGAAAATCAAACTGGTCTCTGACGGTGAACAAGTCTGCATTCTGAAGGAAAATATAAATCATTTTACCCAAGTAACATCTAGATTTTGACTGTCTCGTAAAAGACACGTACACCTCTTATAGCTGATGTGTAAAAAAAAATATACATGCATCATACGCATGTACGACTTTATAATGAGCCGAGGGAGAGGGAAAAAATAGTCTAAAATTAATTTTTGACGCTTAATTTATCGCGAATAAAAAAAATACTACAGGACGCATGCGCGATAGGCCCCTTCTCCTCCTGGCAGTTGAAAAAGTGCATTTAAAATGGTTGTACCGGCATAAGGATGCACGATGAATTTGCAATTGTCAATTGTCTCTCAGCGAACAGAATTAATTAGTCCGAGTGCCGCTGAAGTAGGAGACAAAGTTTTCTTTTTTTCTTTTTCTTTTTTTTTTTTTGTTTTCTTTCTTACCAAGTGGAAGTAATAACGGTATTGTGAACGAGTCATGCGGAAAGTTAACACTGACAAGCGCAGCTTGCACTCCACTGGTATTCCAGATGCAGCCTAGAGTCGCGCTGAATGCAGTATGCGTTTCGGTTGCAGCGACGAGTCGTTCAAAATTCTCACTTCGGGACGCTTGACAAAAGGCAAATACGTGCAAGAAAATAGGACAGAGCGTCGCAGTCTTGGTTCCTTAATGCATTCTCCGGGTCTCACGTTTCAATACAGAATTTCTGAGTACATTGTATTCGTGTGAAAAGAAAAGAAAAAGAAAAATTCGCTCTTCCACTCGCGTACGACTCGACCTCGCGACTTTGTCGATAATGATTTACAGGATTGTCGTGCCGACAGGAGAAAAGCGTAGAGAGTGCCATTACGAGGATATTCAAAATAACAGAATTTTCCCGCCCTTCGACAGTCCAGAACTCTGTTTCGGGTAGAAAGGATCATGGAACTCGTTAAGAAGGCTTTTGAGAAACTCACTCTAATCGATAATCCTTCCGAGAAAGTGAAAGGAGCGCGCCATACGTAATTTTCGCGTTTTTAGATTTTCATTCAATTTTCTCAAACGTCTTTTTCAATTTTTTTCCGCGCATCTGGCGCCATCTACCCGCCAGACGGAGAAACGGTCGATTCGTTCGACGGCTGCCTACTCTACAGATTAACGTTGACTCGTGCAGCACCGATTTTCGAGTGAGCAGTGGGGAAAACTTGAAAAAGAAAAAATTAATTCCAGAGCCGCCATTGCTGTCTAATCACGTCGCCTTACCTGGTCAAATACATAAATACATTCTTAAGATCTACGAAACGGGGTATTCCTGACCTGGTTCTAATGGTTTATTGACTTTGGCCGGAATTCACAACTCGCCGTTTCACTGAGAATCGGCCTTTACATACACCTACGTATTATATATAGAAATATCGATGCAGGATAAAAATTTGCTAACATATACGTTACACACATATATATATATATATATATATAGATCTTCCGGATCCAAAGGAAATTCCCGAGACACTTGGTCTCCGCGAAAATACATCTCCTCAATGAACGAAGGTTGCCGAAGTGTTTCGCGATGATAAACCAAAAACGCATTTGGCCATCTGCCATTTTTCTTACGATAAATCAGTCCCTTGGCTGTTTGTACCTCACGCAAAATTCTTCCATCGATCCACAAAGATTTCACAAGCTCCATAACAAGCATAGGCGCTTCTGTTCGATCTGCCATAGCCCCGAGAAATAAAACTAATCCAGTGACACAGAAAATCCAAAAAACTTACCCAAAAATCCAGGAATGGCACCAAGCGGCATAACGAAGAGACTCACTAGAAGATCAGCGACGGCCAACGACAGCAAGAAGTAATTCGTGACGTTGTGAAGACGCCTGTCAAGCCCAACCGCCAGGCAGACAAGTATATTGCCAAGACCCCCAGCAGCTATGAAGACGGCAACGAAGAGGAAGCTCCAGTCCAATCGACGACCCCTGATGACCCAGCTCGGTCGAGGTGCACGCGAACAGGTGACCCCGAATTCATCCGAAGTGACGTTATCGTTATCGTTATCGGTCGGCGAGCATTCCAAAACCTGAAATGAAAATTTTCACAAAATTATATCGCAATCACCCCCAACTCTGCCAGCAGAGTCCGAATGACCCCAAAGCGTAATCAGTAAAATGAGATGATAAAATTTTGAAAAAAAAAAAAAAAAAAAAACAACTTCGCTTCAACGTCAATAATAAAATTAGTTTACCCAAAAGAAAATAATTTTACTTCGTCTACCACCACCACCACCACCCTCCTCCTCCCCCCCCCCCTCGCCACCATT
This sequence comes from Trachelus iudaicus, assembly GCA_030142595.1. Taxonomy (NCBI): domain Eukaryota; kingdom Metazoa; phylum Arthropoda; class Insecta; order Hymenoptera; family Cephidae; genus Trachelus; species Trachelus iudaicus. Next base: position 2,534,677 of record JARQTH010000323.1, on the reverse strand, counting down.
CCCACCCCCCATCCCTTATCACTCACCCTCATTCATCATCATCCCATCCGAACCTACCCTAACCTCAATCACGAGTATTCATCCGCGACCCAAATCAGTCAGAGACTCTCGGCTCCTCTTCAATACCAACAATCTGGTCTTGACCAATAATTAACAACGATTCACACCTGGTTCCAGCTTCTCTCGATAACAATCGATATTCCATTGGTCTAATCGGACATTAATGGCGTCCTAAAGTAAATGAAAAAATGAAAAAAAAAAAAAAAAGAAAAAACCGCCGACGTACCTCGGCGAGTACAGCCGAGTCGTTGCAGTCGTGAAACTTTTGTATCTGCGACAGGAAGACGCCCTGGACCTTATCGAGTCCGCTCAGCACCAGGGAAACGTTAAGGTCGCAGTCCAGATAATCGCAGGGTCTGCACAAGAGGGTAGTCCCGTATTCGACGGTGCAAAAGTGACTCTCCCGGTTGGCCAGGGTCAGGGCGCACTCCTGGAAGCAATCGAGGAAGGTCCCATTGCATGCGACCTGGCGCAGCACTGCAGTCAGGTTCGTCGTTATAAAACCGTCCGATTCGAGGTCGGCAGTCAGCATGTTTGCCGGGCTTCGAAATTCGTCACATATTTCCCGGCGCTTTGCGTTAGCTGACGTCCGCCGAGAAATTAGCCATCCTGTTCAGAGATGAGATACTTCCGGTTCCGTTTGGCTTCACTGACATAATCCTCCCAATCGGCCTTAGGGAATTTTTCCCGTGCTAAGGACGCGCCCGAGAAAAATCTTCGTTTTTAGTCCTCTTCGCTTGGATGCTGGGCAACTCCTGTATCCTTTTGCCCCTTATCCTCCTACTCCTCCTGTATTCCTTTCGCTCCTTATCCTTCCGGTGACTTCGGTATGGACCAGGTGACGGTAATATTGTAGTCCCTTCAGTTCGGTCCTGAATCCATCTGTAACATACGTGAAGATGGAGAATTTAGATTGAATGTTTATGCGGTTATAGGAGTATCTATATATATATATATATATATATATATATATATATATATATACGTTTGTGCGTTAAAGAGCCATAGGTGATTCCACGGCAGAAGATTGATTGAACGTAATGAGGGTTATTGGAGACTTGAAAATCTGGGGGAAAAGGCTAATCGGGATACTATGGGATGAAATTAAACTCTCATTTGTCACTAGGATTCCTAGGGAGATTTAATCGTTAATTTTTATGATTACCGAAACCGCCACGTGCCAAATCTTAAATCACCTCAAGGATATCCTGAAGCTCTCAACCACCATCCGCGGGTCTGATACGAGAGTATCTCCTTAATTGCCAGATAATCAATCGTCCTACAGATTTTTACCCCCTCCCCCTCCCCCCCCTCGCTCTTCTTATTTCAGCCAAGCTCGAGCTCTACCCCTTATATATCATACATATATATATATATATATATATATATAACGTCGACAGAGATAAAATCAGCAGATCGTGTTCCGAGCGATTGAGATGCTCCTGATAGGAGGGGAACAGGCTGGCAAACATAAGTGACATCCAAAAGTTACTAGAATCGTCCGATACTTATCTGGTAACTTTCTATCGAACTTATGGCCGATTCACTGTTCAAAGCTAATTTATATCATTAATATTATTCCCTGTGGGTCAAAGGATTTTTTTTTTTTTTTTTCACTTTTCAGGCAAACGACAAACGGCGCTGCTGGGTTATGAAATTATTGGAGTATCGAGTGAATACTTTATAGGGAAATCAATTTTGCATAAATTTTTCCCTGGTATCACCATATACGGTATACTTATAATTCCCAGAGAAAATTGACTTAACGAGCAAGAGGATTTTAACAAGCGGTTGCATGATATTTGAAAATTCCAAATTTGACTTTGATAATGAATTAAAGTCTGCCGTCTTAAAAAAAAAAAAAAAAAAAAAAAGTCTACGGAAGCACTTACTAAGGGAGAGATCGAATAAAGTATATCTGCCTCGTCCGTATCTTTTGATACCTGCCAAGACTAACTGGATATAAATTGATTTTGCCCGGAGGCGTACAACGGATAATCAAATTAAATCGTTCGAGCCAACAGAAAGTATGAAATTAGTATTGATACGCGTTCGTTAAGAAATGTATAACCGTGCCAAGGTGAAAGTGAATTTGTAATTTTGTATTTATAAAAAAAATGTCTATGGGAAAAAATAATTTTTCTTATCCTCCACAGAAATTATTTTCAAAATCGTTACTAGACCTTTGATATTCTTAAGATTTACAAATTCTTCGCCAATTGCATCTAGCATGAAATTTACAAAACACACACACACATATATATATATATATACATACACTCAATTTGGTATGAAATTCAGAGCGTACCGGAAGTAAATAATTCATCCTACAGTCGAGTCACGAATGGCAAAAGATGGCGGTCCGCGTGATCGACAAAGGTACCAGGAAGCCTTCGTGTTTTGAATGTAAAATCAAATTAGGCCAAGACGACGGAATAGCTTTATGTAAATTGCGCGAAAAATGGCGGGACGGTGGAATCAATTGTAATTACGAGAGATTAAAAAGTTACGGCGTGACTGAAAAATTATTGGCTTTTCACCGCGCAACAGCGCCATAAGTATTCAACGTCACTTGCGTGTATCTACATTTTCATACGTATACGAGGATAAGGAATAAATGAAAAGAAAAGAAAAACTTCCAGCAGCAAAATCACTTTGCAAATAAATAGCAAAACTCACGTTCAATGTGAAACTGTAAAAGGTTGTGATGGGGCTGAGCCATTAAACTGTAGAAATTTAAGTTTTACTCCTGGCCGCATTAATGCCCCACCGCCTTCGTAACCGAAGTTCCAAGTGCCTGCCTATCGTTAAGAGCCTCACGCTGCATGGAAGCCAGCCCACACTTTTTTTCTGATACACGTGCGTCCCTGATGAGCTTTTGGAAATTTTTAATTTTTTTGTTTTTTCAATTAAAATATTTTTTTCAACATCGCTTCTGCACGGGTATTCAACCCAATTCGTTACTATAATTTTTTCGACTAATAACTTCTCGAATTTGGATAAAAACATTTTCCCAAAATAATTTCATTTTTTACCCTTCGATCTCTCGTATCCCATCTCTATTATATAACGCAGCTGATTTGCGTTTAATTAATTTCACGTCAATCATACAGACATACCGTTCGTTGTACACGAAGGATGTTGAGACAGTGAGACGTGGGTCTGATTACCCAGCAATAAGTGACGTCACGCTCGATCGAACCAAGACCCACCGCCCGACAACGATTTAATCCTAAGGAATTCCGAGTTACGAATTTGAATTTGACAAAAGAAATAATTTTAAAAATTTGGAATTCTTCACGATATAATAAAAAGGCCGCGAAGAAGCTTCTCAAGAGAAATCTAGTAAAATTGCGTCTACAGGAAGTCTCGCATAGATATATTGCGGAACATATTCGTTACGAGGAAGCTCGAAACTTCGAATTTTCAATGAAAAGCCCCATATCCATGCAGCATTGGATTTCGAGTGGGAATATCGGATGCACTTGGATGCACGGTCGATATGAATGCAGCACTTTCTTTTTTCGTACGAATAAAATATTTCCCAATGTACGTGCACCTCGTCGCGCTTAAAAGCAGAAGAAACTCGTTACAAAAGGCCTGGATACACTGAAAATCCATCTTCCTGTCGCACTAGTTCGTCCGGAAGCAAAAATTTTCCCATAAAAAAAAATTCCCTAGAACAAAGAGACAGTGCCGTATGGACATTGTCACTAGATTTTGGCCCAGACGCAAACCACGTTTCAAAAGTCCGTAAATTGGCGCGAAACGAAAAGCCCTCCATGTAAGAGTATCTTCATCGAAACTTGTCAAAGATACATTTTGAACTGTCCGAAGAATAACGTCCGGCAGCAGTCACCCAAGCGAGAATGAGAAATGGCATTTATTTTCATGACGCGTGCACGTCGTAGAATCGAGAAGAATGTGGAATACGAAGGGAACGCAAGGATTGTTATCGTGCACGGGGTATAATAAATCTTAATACTCATAGGTGTGGAAGGAAGCGTGTAAGCAGTGTGAAAAGAGGGGAGGAAGTGAGGCACGGAGAATATGTGAGAGATGAGGGGTGGGAGCGAAGTGGAGGGGGTGTTGCTGGAGAGAAGAGGTGGGGGGAGGGAGGGGGGGGGCAGGAGGGAAAGGAGGTAGGAGAGCCTCGGTAGAGAAGCACAGCCAGGACACCGTGCTTTCGAAATATTAATGACTTCGGCAGAGGAGCCGGTCCTGCATTCATCTATCTTGGAAAAGCTCTTTGTTTTAGAAGAGAGAGGGACCGCCTCCGGTCCTCTTTAATCAAATAACAATCATAAAGGTGGAGGGGTAAAGTAAATAAATTTACTTAACCGACGTCGCTCGCTCTTCATTTACGTCGCTTTACGAATTTCTCTGGCTACAAGCTGGCCGGGTGATAAAATCAAGTTTGTTTTTCGATTTTCAACCTCGAACGAGCCGCCGCGTCGTTTGAATGTAATATCGTTGAAAATATCAAAGACGAATATTAAAACCTTGGTCTATCGCGTCGTGTACAAATTTTTGTTACATTTCTTTTCTTTTTTTTTTTTTCCTGTGAAAACCATCATTCGCTTATCACTGATTGTAGAGAATTTAACGAGAGAGAGAGAGAGAGAGGGATACGTCGCGTGGCGGTGGTCGTGGTCTATTTTAACGATAGTAAAAATCTTGGTTAATCTTATAATTTTTATTAATAAAATTATCATCGACTCCCACGCTACACACACTCCCACGTAACCCTGGACGCAGTGTACCAAGCACTGATCTATCCATATGTTATAAAGTTTAAGGGCCAAAAAGCGTTTATCAAAAAAGAATTTAAAAAAATCCAAAATTTATTTTCTTTAAAAAAAAAAAAAGAAGTTAAGCCAAACTCCTGGATACACTCTGCGCGTGGTATCTGTAATTTTATAAAGCGTTTGTCGGTCGTCATGAGCAATATAATCATGATTGATTACACGTTATCACGGTTATACATAATATATATTGTGCACAATAACACTGATGATATATAATAATCGTATATACACCGAGTGCAGCCATATACGTGTAATTTATCACAGTAAAATATATATATATATATCCGAACGTATATAAAGAGAGCAGCATCCAATTTCTCAGACAGGGCTGCTGGATTCTTCCGTTAATAAAGTGACGTTGAGGTAGATGCAGCACGTTTTTCAATTTAGTACTTGGCCCGTGGCACATAACCCCAGAGTTTTCCCAGCCGGCAGCCACTCTCAGTTCTTGAAGGCTTGTTATCAGCCGGGATTTTCCTTGGTCAGATATTTCAAGAAGGGTTATCATCCCCATGGCCTATGGCTATCATCCCTGTGATCGTCCCTACAGCTCTGGACCTTCGGCTCGAGCAATTTGCCGTCCGCCGCATCGATCTCAATAAAAAAAACAAGCCTCTGCATGGCTTTTTAAAATTTCACAGAATAGCTCAAAGTTTGAAGCTTCGATGACGTATACCCGATCGGCTGTTATCGCCGTAATTAATATTGCTGATAACGTTCTCAGGAAGATTGGATAATCCTGCCGCGAGATTCAGTGGATCATCGTTGTTGTAAGATCTTGGCTGTCGAACTAGGTCGCACGTAACGCCACAGCTTAGAGCGTTGGGTTGATGCGAGACGTAGGTGGGTTGGATTTAATAGAGATGAGCTTTGTCCCAAGTAAGATGAAATTGAACAGTTAAATATTTTTTTTTCATTGATGCTGGTATCCCTCATGTAAATTTCACTCGGGTATATTCCAATAATCTGAAATAAGATACAATTAATTAATAAAAATGTTATCAGAGAGCCCATTGGGATTTTCAATTATACGTATGCAAATTTTTTTTTTTTAAACTCACCCATACACTTTCCTGGCTCCGACAATGAAACAAGTGTGTGCCGCGCGCGAGAATTAAATGGCCGAATCGAAAATTACCCAGCAGAAAAGAAAGGATGCAATTTGTTAATGACTCTCGAAAAAGAACGGCGAGGAACACGAGTGTAAATTCGTGCCGGAATTATGCGACCGGGGAAAGGAAATTTTCTAACCAGAGAATTGCGAATTTTCGAGCAGCTGCTCTTAAGCCCCGACGATATTTCACCGCGATGCATGCGATGCAGTTGATTGTCGTAGATTACATTAAAACCTTGTTTCCCCGGGAGAACATTATTTTAACGTTTTTCTTTTTTACTCATTGCCACTAGTCCTTTTAAAAAAAAAAAGCATCACTCAACACGAACGCACGAGCACATCTTATTTATTTCACATTTAAATATTTTACCTTCATTCGCACTGTCTCGTAAGTAAAATCCGCTGAGACGCGTAAGCGCGGATTTCGCAGAAAAATTTACGTAGAAATTCGTTTATTTGAATTTCCCGCCAAACTTTTTCAATTAATTGCTTTCACTTATTTTCATCGATTCCCCCGAGCTCGTGCGAATTTCTGCAAAACTTCCAACGACATTCGTCACACGTCCACGTATACGTAAGTCGTGTACACATGCTCCGGAGAAAATGAAAAATAAAATTATCGTTTTGTACGATTTAAAAACTTTCCGACGCCTCAAATAATATACGGCAGGTAAAGTATTTCGTTCGGGTTGCGCAGTGACGTAATGCGCAAGTCAAAATAGCAAACGTGATTAATTTTCCGAAGAAATTATGTTACGGCTTCCCGGCGTCACGAAGGTGCGTATGAATTGTGTAAAAATATTTAAGGCGCACAAAACCTGCCAAACGGCTAACACATCGAACAACGTAGTTCTTATGCTCTCGCTTGTTTGCTAATCTTAAGTGATTCTGGAGTCGACTCCATTAGTCGAACCGCAGCGTAAAGTACCGGACGATATTACGTATTGCTGAGCCGCGCTTCACTTTAATCTAATTTTCCGGGTTACTTTCGGTAAAGTGGACGAGATATTGTAAAAACGATAACACAGTTTTCACTGCTGCATGATAATACGGCAATTGGTAGACTGCGCGCGAGAGGAATCTTTTTGAATTTTAAAAATGTGTAAATAACGATATCGTACGTAAAAGAATTTTTTTTTTTTAATCAAAATTTTTATTTCCTATATCACGTTACCGTTTGAATGATACAAGGCGCACGCGGCATGAATGTCCAATTAAAATTAAGTATGATCGAATTTGACTCGTTCGTGCCTCGAAATATTTTTGCTTTATCAAATTGTGTATTCGTATGAAATTCATTGGTATGAAGAAATATCGATTTTTTACAACTGGGGGTGCGAATCCGGAAAATTCACATATGCGGGTACGAGTTAAGTACATACGTACATTTTCTACGGAGTAAACGGTATGTTGACGTTACGTTAAGTAAATAAGTCTTATTTAGATGGAACACATTGATGGCGAAAGCTCTAACAGATTCGATCTCACGGCAAGTAGAACGACCATGGAGTAACGGTTGGAGTTTTCTATTTCTGAATGAAATCTATTCGCGTGATCTTTAATCCTTTGGGCAGATCGTCCTTCGTCCTATTTGACGTGTCGTCTGCCTATTTCATGTATACCTGGACTACAGAGAGACAAAGATAAAAGTGAACGTTACGCCGGAATCAAGTATAAAAATTCGAATGGCGTCTCTAACCTGAAAATTGGTTCCGGTTTGTCACTGAAATCGAATAACACTTGACCGTAGCGGGATGGGGAAGGTCGAGGAAAATCAAGGAAATTCCAGAACAAAGGACGACTTCTGTGTATCGTTTTGGACGGTGACAAATGGAGCTGACTACGTTGCTTTACGAGTTACGCGTGAATAGAGATGTGTGTATATATGCACAGATAGGATAGTAACAACGTGCTTCGCACAAAAAAGAACATCTAGGCAAAAGTTTTCTATGGTTATCGTCCCGAGTGACCCTCAAATTTCAAATATCTAACTGACGTAGCTTGACACACAATAAATACCTTGACAAAGCAGCAAATATCAAATAGCGTTCGTGACAAGGGAGCATCCATTCCTGACGTGCCTTTTATATACTAACTACTTTTCACTTTTACACTCCTACCGCCAACTCGCTCTCGATATCCCGAACAATTATCATCCATTCTCGCACTCGCAGTCTTTATTCTTCCGCTAAATAACGCAGATAAAACCGAAAACAGCTTAAACAACGCACTAATTCACGCCGAGTTACCATGCGCGTCGGTCGTTTCGTTCTTCACGGCGACTACTTGAGTCGCGTATTACCGGCTTCGAAACTCTGGTGCTGCCGTCGTCAAGCGAGCAACTGTAGACGTTTAACGTCGTGTTAAAAATAGTTTTAAACGAAGAATATTCAATTGTACGTTAATATTAATTAAAATTACTATTTTTTCGATACGTACGCAATTATTCTGTCTTATATCATAATGTCCCGATTTTATTTGTCAGAACGGCGGGATGTTTGAACCTAACGTGTCCCCTGCGTGTCTCTGGCTCTACAGTGTTTACTGGTCTACGTTCACGGCTCGTTAACTCAGGAGCATCTGGTCGAACGAAGCACGAAAGTCGGAAGGCACTTTAAAACCGTGGTAGAAGCTCCGGACGGAAAACTAAAACGACGGCGATATTAACCGAGCCGTAAGGATTCATCTGTGTCGGCATGCGAAAACTTGTTACGACTTGACGTAACAACGTGTGCATCGCGCGAATAATCCACTGGGTTTTACTAGCAAAGTACGCAGTTACCCAAGCACGTATAAATTCGGTAGATACGGATAAACCCATATAATACCTTAGATAAAAATGCCAATACCGCGCATTCATTTACAAATTCCTACTAATACCATTTTGGATGCACTGTAAACAAGATATTTTTTTCTCGCAATTCTCATTTCCACATTTTACATACAATTTCAAACGCAAACCCATACAACGAGGACGTAACAAATCTCGAGTTACAGTTTCTTCTTTTTCTATAATTACCGAAACATAATTATGAGCTTTCATAACGATAATAATACTATCAAACAGGTGGTTTCAAACTCAACCTTACTTTCCAGGTTAATACCGTTTAAATGTGATAATTGAAAATTGATATTTTATTAATGATATTATTATATTTTACTTAACGAAGGACGCGTATGCACCAGTAAAATGGCGGCTCTACAGACAGTTTCATCTCGAGAGTACGAGTCCATGAAACCGATACGAGTAATCCGTACGGGCTTTAAATTGAAATTAACGAAAGCCAAAATCGGATAATTTAATCATATGCATTGCGTGTAGCGATAGGGAAATTCTATAGGACTCGCAAATAGATTTAGAACACGTGAGTAGTACAAAAAAAATTCTTACACCGTATCACGTACTTTACTTATCAACGCTTCCTACAGCGTATCCCAGCCCATATGCGTGCACGTGTAAAATCGCATGTCCCAGAATCGATAAGCCGTTAAAGCTTTGAGTACGTGGAAACATGTAAAGCGTAAATGGGTTTCAGCCAATGACGTTACCTTTGAACATAAGGTTATTTAACGAATTCTTTATTGCATACGTAAAAAAAAAAAAAACAGAGCTTGGCAGTTTAATTACAGACGTCTCGAAAATGGAGTATCCGAAAAGTGCGAGTAATCCGACGGGTCAAAATGGTTTATTGAATAAAAATTATGAAAAATTTCATAGACGATACAAAGTAAACCGACGGCCATTACGAGACAGAAAATGAATCCCCAACAGATCTGTTCGACCGATACGATATTTTAGGTTAGAAATTAATATATTAAAGTTAATTAACAAATTTTTCTTATTACTTTATTATGCGAAATTGTCGAGATTTTTTTTTTCTTTCTTTTTCTTTCGTCAGTCTCATCTCATTAATTTCAAGATGACTTTCTGCGGCTGCTACCACTACTGGCCTGATTGGCACTCGGTCCACGGCAGCGGGTTATTATTTCGTAATCAGACCGTCGTGATTATTCGGCTCCGTAGGATTATTTCCAAAGTTTATGCTTGCAAGCTAAGCTTTCAGTATAATTAAAGCAGCCTCCACACTGTGGCCGGGTGCAACGACGCGTCCAGTGAAAATATTGATAAGCCTAACGAACGGCTCGAAATTAAGCCGTGAGAATATTGCACGAAATTTATTATGCATTGAAAATTTACCATCAAACTTATTAAGTACTCGACAAAGCGATTAAATTTTCGTCTAATGATCAAATATTATTTTCATTGCCAAAATTTGGCACGATTAATTATACAAATCTTATTAATCGGTGCTCCCGTCGAGGATTAATATCTTTCAATAAACTTTCAACGGCCAATCACGATATCCGTGACGTCACTGTCGCACGACTATCAGACGCGGCATCTAATTCTGCGAATTACGCCAAACAGCCTGTTACCCCCCACGTTAAAGGGTTGTCCCAATTAAGATAAGAGAGGTTCCAAACCGAAAGGGATTCGCATTCCTTAACGATAACAAGTGTTTCTCGAGTCTTTTCAGAGTCTTCGTTGTGACAGCTGTAAATGGCATAAGAAAGTGTATACCGGGTGATTCGATCTAAAAGCAGCCACCCGAAGCCGGGGTCCATTCGATTTACGCAAAAGTACGAACCCCGCGCTATCATATGTATATCATACGTAAACGCATGCATTTACTGATACAAAAAATAATTATCTAACATTTCCCCGTTAACCTAAAAATTCATTTTTTTTTTTTAAGCATTAATAATTCTCTTTTTATATCACCGGAAACAGGTGTTCACGTTGCTCGTCTCCATTTCTTTTTTTATTTCTCGTTTTACAATACAAGTGATATAGCACCTATAAATCCAGAACTAGGCAAGTTATACGTAGTGAACTATATAAAGGTCGTTAGGTAATATCTGATTGTTGACACGACTGATCCTTATGCTCGTATCACACGTATGCACGGGCACGTTATTACTATGATATACAGATATACATATATATACACTTGACTAAAGAGTGATTCATAAATAGCCTCGTAAATGCCTAAGGACTTTGATACGGAATATTTGGACTTTACAATGAAATTTATTCGCCTTAATTTTATAGTATTCTACGTTTCGCACCTTTTTACGGATTACGCGAGCTGCCCTTAAAATTCTTATCACGTTAAAATCGCCCCTCACGTTTCCTCTCTTACACTGTTACTTTTTTCTTTTCCTTTTTTTTTTTTTTCGCGTTATTCATGATTCATTCCCGTGGGAAATGCAAAGGCTGAGTAATTACAAATAACGCGATGTATCGCTGATTGACACTGTCGTCGAATATTTGACAGCAGATTGCTATAACGAGTGACAAGATTTTCAGCGATAAGATTACGATTATATATATATATATTTGTTATCAATGAAATTTCGAAAAATACACGAGTCGTCAATGTATTTTTGGATAATTGGAGATTACCGATTAAAAAATTATCCCAGCAGCACGATTTATCGTGTTCTCCCGTAATTCCTAACCTCAAATTTATTTTCGTACTATTTAATGCTGATTTCACAGGTTATATTGATCAAGCGCGCAATCACATTGCTACACAGGATACGCGCGCGTGCAGTATCAACGGAATCGTTTAATATAGATCAAAGGATCTATTGATCGCATTGACGTTATACGTACTTCGGAATTCAAATCTAACCCTAACGCTCGGAAATTTATTAGAAATATTTATTACGGAACAGTACTGGTTTTATCTATGATTTACGATCCTGACCCACGCAAAACTAGACACAATTGATTTTCAGTCGAATTTTCTATTTTCGTATGGCTTATTTCTATTACAGTCAGTTCTGAGTATCTGGACGTTTTTTTTTTTTTTCCGAGTGTATCAATTATGGAAAAAAACGTGCACGAGCCGCCATTAATTTTACAGGTAACACGGAGACGCGCCATTTTTTTAAAATGACCGCGAATTTGTTTTTACCTGTTTTTCATTTTTTTTTTTTTTTCGTCTACTCTATCTCTTGTATTGTCTGACCCTATTTCGACATTGTTATATCTATATATATCTTTTACGAGACGACCGGCTAGTAGCTTGGTTATTTATTCCCAGCCGCCAATTCGGTACGGACTTTGTGTATATTTAGACGGCCCAATAGTCATTTGACTAATGGACCGATAAGGAGGAGATAAGTTGAGAGAGAGAGTGAAATTTTGGACAAAACTTTTTAGGCCCATTTTTTTGTTTTTCTCTACGCGCATTTATTTACGATACTCGCAAGGCAACCGCGTCGAGCAAAACGAATTTGTTTTGTCGCGAGCGTTAATTGCCGAGCGGAACTCTTTGAGTTTACGAGTGACTTTAACGTCGTATTTTTTTATACGGATTTAGTTAGCGATTAGGATTTTAATTAAGGGGTCAAAGAGACTCGATTGTTTTTTTTTTTTTTTTTTTTTTTTTTTTAATGAAATTCATCCATCAATCTATTCTTCTCGTGCCAGTTATTTAGCTGGACGAATTAAATACTTAGCGAGATCGTAAAGGAGTCGTGAAAATTCCCGCGAAAAGAATTTACAAAATTTTCAACTTTAAATCACTGTTGTATTTTCGAATTTTCTTATCGAACGATTATTTTCGCAAAATGCATTTTTCGCGTAATGATTTATCGATATCGGCATTCTAGTAACAGCATTATCGTTTCGATATTATAGATTGATAGGAAAAAAAAAATATTTTTAATAGCCAATCCGCGTCAAGTTATTATTATCAAAAATATAGGGAGATTTGAAAAAAAAACTGTCCAAATAAATACTTACTCGTCCACCAATACGACGACTCGTCGACCAAGCCGAAATATCACAATCAACGTATGAATTCCAATCCAAATTTGCTATTAAAAAAGTCCACTTTTGAAAATTCCCGAGGCAATCATCGCCCGGGTATCACTGAACGAAAAAAAAAAAAAACTGTCACACACCACAATAACGTCACATACCACAAAATTTTTTTTTTTTCAAAATTGTTAAAATTTTCTTTAACTTTTTTTGTCAAGTCGCACAAGAACGAATACTATGATTAAGAATGTCACAAGTGCCAGTAAAATTCGAAGTTGTGAAATATGAAAATATATGATTTTCAAAAATCACAAACGTTCACACAGAGATGCTCAAGGTTCTCGCGTCACGCGGGGTCCTCGTCGTTACGCTGCGCGTCTGATACTGAACGGGTTTGCTCTACTTCGGCGCGCCACGTTGGTCACGCAGAAAATACAAGCCAAGCCGGACTACGCGAAAGCACCATTTTCACTTCGACACAATGAGCGTCCATTAACTAAAATATCATTGACAAAATGAATAATAAAGATACTTCACTGTTTATTTTTTTTTTTTTTTTTTCAAAAAATACATAATTCATATCTTTTATTTACATAAGATTTTATCATAGCCCGGAGTCGGGTCGTGAAAAATTTTTCAGAATCATTAATGGCCCTTGATGGGGATAGGAAAATCATGACTGACTTTATTTCTAGAACATTCCAGAGCTGTTTATGGGACACGTTATACGCTGGTACCGGTTACGTATATCGGCTTTTTATTAGGATGGTTTATGGCAATGAAGGGTCGATTAAGATACGAGTATAACGATATCTTAGGGTAAAACTGATATGGAGAAATTCGATGGACCGACCACCTATGGAGGATTCACTTCGGCCGGCTATACTGCTCGTAAAACGATTTACGATCGGAACTAGAAAAAATTAGTGAATTTGATTTTTCTTACCCCCATTTGACATTTTTATACGCACCGTCGCGGAGGGTTGATCGCTCCATCGGATTTTCCCCTTCTCGAGTGCGAAATCCTCGGTTTTAATGAAAAAATTTTATCACGCCCGAAAGATCATTTGCATTTTTTTTTCCACGAGCGACACGTCGAGACGATAGAAACGCTGCCGCGGTTGGGCGACGGTCGGCGACTAAATACGAATAAAGAAATTAAGTGTGAAATGTATTGAGTGAAAGTTTAAGTCCATTTTCAATGGACGATTGATACTGCCTCTGTTTTTGACAAAATTTCAGACAGATAACGTCAAGCGAAATAACCAATTTTTTTTATCGAAACAGACAAAGACAAGTCGATTAAGGACGAGGGTTTTGGCCAATGCCACATGGTCCGGAGAGACAGGAAACCCTTCCAGAACAGATAACCGGAAATCGAAAAGCGACCTCGTACAGCCTCTTCGTCCTGACGAATGGCCGACCGAGGTCTTTGCCAAAAAGTTTTTCTTCACTCCCTGGAAGTCGTAGTGATTTTACTCGTGTTATCGAATCTTCTGAAAATCAATTGAAAACATGCCTTTTCTTAGTAGCACTATACCACAAGGATGGTGGAGTATACTATAGTAGTATATAATACTGTAGTATATTTTTTTATAATTAAATACAATTCCTATAACTCATATCGATGTATCAAATTCATCTGTATGACTTTGTAATTGTAAACGAACCTTTATAGGGCTTGACTCTCGTCTTTGCATAAGCAATATATACACAGGGTGTAAAGTAATTATGAATCTGAAAAGACAATAAAATATTTACACTAATCGAAACGTTCGTAGTCTCCATTTAATTTATTAATAAATAACTAAGCTGACGTAAGCCAAGACACAAATTTATAATTAAAATACAATATATATGTACATATATATCCTGTGACTTGCATAGCTTCGAAGAAAATCATGTCTGGAACAAGAGTTCGTCCAGTACGCTAATGAAATAATTTCAATACCCAGTCATTAAATATTAAACTAGCAAAATCCATACAAAGCCTCCGAATATTAATATTTCAAAAATAATATTTCATCGCAATGGCAACAGCTGCACATGACAATAACGCCAGTTACAATAGTTCCCAAGAAGAATAGCGAGTGTCAAATTATTTCAAGACTTCCATAGGGAAGCTCACGCGACAATGACGCAAGTGATTGACACATTTTTTCCCTGGAAATAAGAATCCAAAATTACAGTGTACAAAAAATATTTTCCACCATTCGATAATTCTTAATAATTTAACGCCCCCCCGCCGCGTCCCTCCCAACCAAATTTCATAATTTTCCCAAAAACAAATCCCAGCGATTAATAACAACGAAATTTCGTCATAGTTCTGCGCCGCTCTTACTCTAATTTTACAAACTGACGATGTATCTGTATATCCAGCAGCCACGTAAACTCCAAGGATAATAAATGATCAGCCTCCAAGCAGCATCCTCGAGGTCCGTCGCTTCTCTCCTCGCCGTCCTCACACCAGCTGCACGTCCAGGACGTTTTAAACATGCTAACACGTAGCGCGCGTGCAGGCGCCATTCTCTGTACACGCGAATTCATGTACATTCGTATGCACTCCGTGAGTATCCGGAACGTCCCCGAGACGTTAAATCGCGAAATTAATTACGCGTAATTTCCAAAAAAAAAAGTCTAAACACCTTAAACCCGTTAAACGCGAAGTACTTACACGCGATACAGAACGCACGTTGATTAATACGCACTTTTGAAACTTTTAGACGCTCAGAAATCACGGCTCTCAAAATCAAGCTTTAATGCACTCGGTAACCACCAGTCAGAGAAGACGGCGGCTGACATAAACCACAGACGTCAGTACTTACCCAAACTTGGCTACGTCGACTTCAAGTTTCCTACGAGTGGCGCAGCGCCTCTTCCGCTCTCCGTCCTCTTCACATGATATCCAGTAAATACACTCGGCACACTGTCCCACTGCACTTAGTGACAGTTCGGTCCGTAAGTAGCTCACAAATCAAATTCCAAGTCCGTAGAAGCGCCACGAGATAACTAACCACGCAAATTCACTAGATCTCTCCTGATAGCCGTTGGCACGGAAGGAGGTTAAGTTCTAATTTTTCCGAGCTGACTAGCTTCTCCGGGGGGTCGCCCCTTACTGCCCCCTACTGACTGCTGTGATGGGCCCGTAGACAACATTCCCCTCCGACCCCTCAGGCCCGGTTTCTTCCCCTTGCGAACGCATCCATCGTGGCAGCTCGTAATCCTTCGGCTATTTCCAGCGAGTTCCGTCGGTTGGAGACGTCAGGTGTGGTTGGTTGACGCTGTTTTAATTTGTTTTTCCCTTCTTGAGATACTTGGATATATGCAGCCCTTGGGACGAGGCCACGCGGTCGACGATGAAGTAAAGAGGTAGGAGTTTTGTAACGAGGCCATCTTGAATGCTGTGACGATGTATCTATAGATATATTATATGTATAAATATGTTTAATGTATACAGTGTACGTTCCGGGAATAACTAAGCGGCTGATCCTTACGTATGGAGATACAGTGAGCTGTAATACGTGTCTGAAAGATTTTGTTTGTTCTTTGAGAATCTCGAAGAAATTCTTGAGACGTTGCATAAATATCTGTAATTGTGGTGTACGTATACGTGAGTGATTCTTTACCGGGGTAACCAGCTAGAGTTTATTCCTTTGAGTTTTCTCTTTATCTTTTATTCTCGGATGAACCAGTGGACTAAAAAATATTTTTTAAGGTTTCGATAAACTTCGTGGGACGACAGGTCTGACTTTCAGAAGTTCTATATTCATTGTGTGTGTTTACTGATTTGCCACTTTCGATAGCACGTGAATTTTCAAGTTCTGTTTGAATATCCTTATACGTGGGATTCGTATAAACGCCCTGGCGTAATTATTAAACCTGCTTGTCACTTACACGCGTCCATGTAACAGGGGCGGGGGTTGAAAAAAAAATATTTCACCGGAGGAATGCCAATTAATTACAGGGGTTAAAAGATGCCGCTAAATTTCTTGGGCAATCGTCCCCTATTTTTCGACCTTCCTCGCGATACTCACCCCTGCTCGGTTTTTATCTCGCGATCCTTCCTTTTTTTTCTTATATCTTTACGATTAATCATCGGCCTATCGAAACGTGTTTATCCGAATGCTGCGAATTTGGAGAGAGAATAAAGGCAAAAAGTTAGTGGTACAACATCTTGTCGTTATAACTACAAGGGGGTGTAATGTGAATGAACGAAAGTGAGTATCTCTGAAAGGGCTGTACTAGGGGGATGGTAACGTATCAGAAGGAATTTCCGATACGAGGGTTGCTTTTTGCTTGAAAATCCTTCGACTGCGTCGACCAGGATTTCCCGTCGCGACGCCGTCACAGACAGGCGTCGTTTACTTGTTAATGGTAATTAAATATCGCGAAGTATTTTTTAATAGTGAGATTATTAAATTATTACTAACGATTACAAGGGAGTGATACAGTGATCTTTGGTAAATTTAAACAGGTTAGGTTTTGTCAAGGGATAATGGTAATTTGAAAACAAAATTTTAATATATATTTCGTTGGGACTCAAACTTTTCGGATCACGTGCTTCTTGGACAGTGACGCCATCAACGATTGTAGGATTGCAGAATTATTTTAATTAAACAGATATAGCATTATTCGTCCTTCCCTACGATCTTTAAGTCGTACGTCGCGCTTTTGAATTTTAACCGCTTAATCGATAACGAATAGGGCCAAGATATATGTTTTTTTGCATTTATGGTACCACGGTTGTTTATACGCAGAAGTATAATCGAATGAATCGAGTCAGAGAATTTGAATACGAGTCTGTAATAGAAAGAAAATAGGAAAGCAAAAAGTGTGGGAAAAAAAAAGGCAGCGATCGAAGTTGGAGTCTCGTGGAGAAACGGAATAGATGCAACGGCGCGTAAAATCGAGCCGATTTACCTTTCGGCTATGGAATCTAATCCCAATTGCAAAAGGGTCCGATCTACGATTCCAACATGGCGAGCCAGCAGACACGTTCCGCTTGCCATTCCAAGCCACGTGCAGCAAGAGGAAATATTCGACCGCGGATATCACGAATATACACGGTAAATGAGATTCCAGAAGTTCGATCGTTGTCGTTGAGGGTTTTTCTTTTTGAACTGACAATGAGATATACATAAATATATAGGTACGCGGTTGATAGAATGGTATGATAAATTACGAAGCTCAGGGAACGCATCGTGTAACAATGGATTCCCTCTTTTGTGCGTCCATGAAACGTGTGGGCAACCCCTCGCTGATAAATCGAAAGAAATCTGGACCTTCTTTCGTAATGCAGTCCTAACACTGAGCTGGGAAATAATGAAGAGAACAATATTCTTGCCCACGGCGCTGCTACACTTTGTCTAACAGATTTTACATTGTACCTTTGCTCTTAAGGTTGCTGTCTAATGGCTCTTTTGTTTCTTTCTCATTTTTACTTTCACCCAATTCTCTGATAGCTCCTGGCCATAGGGGAATTTCGTGTCGACCCTTGTTGGACCTAGGACTTTTTGTGTTGCCTCGTGCCGAGGAAAACGCGTTCTAAAAGGACAGAGCGGAAACAAAAATTACTGGGAAACAAAGGCAGCTATACGTACTTACAGTGGAGACTTGTGGTGACGCGTAAGTTTGATAAGAATTCTTTTTTTGGTTTTCTCATATTTTCTCTTTGCTTCTGAAGTACACTCTCGTGCGATAGGTTTTTTCAAAAATTTCTTCTCCTGGCGACCAAGACGTCTTGCGACTTTCAAGACTTTCATGTATTCTTTGATCTTTTGTTACGGAATCGTTTTTGAATGAATATCGTATGAATCGCGAGTAACGTTAGTACGATAGTATACTCTTAGGACTTCTTATGTTTTTCGATTTTTCTTTAAAATTCTACTCTCATGATTTTATTCTTTTAGCCAAGATTCAGAGGCGTCTTATATACTCAAGTAACGTCGCCATTTCGCGGGAGGAGTATGAATTTCAGATTTTACGATAATGTAGGGCTATCCGTACTTAGGTATCGAAAGCATTGACATTCCGGAAGAAGGTAAAAGATGTGGAAATACAAAAAAAGTCTTTTGGGGTTTTCGCGATATAGTGTTACCTACTTAATTATTTATATACTATAAGATAAGAAACTAGTAATGCTGAATACAAAGATATTAAGGACTGTAAATCCCAAGCACGGATACTAACTTTTATATATCTTTGAAGGATTCCAATAAAGAATAACGTAAAGCACAAAGAGAAAAGGAAAGTGCGGAGACGGATCGTTGGACTATCCTGACAAGCATAAACACCATAGAATAATAAATAAGCTCATGGTTAGAAGGAAAGAAAAACATCCAACCATCGCTTCCAGGCCTAGGAAACACATAGAAGGGAGGAGGGGAGTTCACGATGGGCCCCTTACTGGCCCACGATGAGCCCCTTGCTGGCCCACCATGGGCCCCTTGCTGACTTACGATGGGCCCCTTACTGGCCCACGATGGTCCCCTTACTGACTCACTCTGCCCCTATCGACGGACCAGTACCGATTTAATGCTGGACCACTGTCACAAGTTTTTGCGGTAAGACGGGGTACTAGCTCAAAACGTCATAAAGACTTCCACCATGATTAATAAGAAAGAACTCGAGGGTCGATTACCTCAATATAATTTCAATCCTAAGATCTAAAATTGTTTCTCACAAAATTCCTACGGTTTAAAAAGTTTTAATTGAACCCCACTGCTACAGATAATTCACCACGTCCACCAAAGGTCAATAAACACGCTTCATTGAAAAGCATTCTAGAAAAGCTTTTATATCTTCAATCTCACTTAGATCTCATTGTCTCAAAGCTACTCCTTGCTGCGTCATAGATATCAACCCTTTTTCTGTACACGCTTATAATTTACTCCTCAGATGCATTTCAATTATATTGTATAACAGTGTAATGTCCAACAGGGGGTTGTTCCCGTTTGGCGCAGCCATTCAATTTACTTGGCTGGATACAAGGGGTGGCTTTAGGGCCAATTTCTCTCGTTAGTCGACCGACTTCACAGTACTGGGATACTTGTTGCTCTTGCTACGTAAATTGCCAGCCAACTAGTGGGCTTCATTACGTCATAATTACCGTGATCGTTAATGACTTTATACGCCCATCATCTGGACCCCACCGAAGAGAGGATATTCTACCAGCCTCTGTGTATACCAGCTGGAAACTTTATAGGCAGCATGAAATAAAGGGATCTTGGTGGATTACTCTCATAAAGTGGCAATATGGTGATAACTTTTTTTTTTTTTTTACTTAATAACGGAAACTTGTTAATTATTCATGGATAACGGTAAAGGATAAAGGGGGAAGTTACCCCCCTTTTAATGCTGCTTAATTTCAAAGTTGTCTCTTAAGACTTTATTTGATACTTTAACTTTATAATTATTATATTCATACTGTGTACGAACGAAAAGGAATTTTTATTACTATTACTTATGGTTTTGTATGAGCTTACATTGATTCGTTGACTGTATTTCATAGTGTATAAGGAAACCAAATGGAAGTCGTTGACCTTGACTTTTTAAGGGATGACTTACTCTTGGTACTGGATAATTTTTTTTGTTTTAGCTGACGTTGTGTATATCGTTATACGAGAACGCCATTATTTTGGAAATGACCATCGTGGTCCTGAGGTAAAAACTTATAGACAGAGCCTATAAAGAAAACCAGGCTATTTCTAACCATTTCGTGGCGAACATCGATTGATATTTATCTGCTGGAATTGCCGTGTAAAATGGATTTATGTGAGCGTCGTGGGTCGCTGATGCGTTAGAGTCTCGACCCGACATTTCTCAACGTTCTACGACCATCTGCCACTTCCACTTTGTCCGGACAGGTTTTTTAGTTTCTTGTAGTTATAGCGGAAGTGCGAGTCGCATTTGAAATAGATATGATTAGATGAAGATTTTATTTAATCTTATCCATGGAATTGATAGATAACGTGTGGAATTTCTTGTTTTGTAAAATTTTAAAAAGCTAATAATATTGGGCGACTGTATAAACTTTCGATAATTCTTTAAATGGTAAACTAAAGTTTTGTAGGTGCAAGTTTTAAAAATGGAAAATGAATTTTGCCGGACATAGAGGTTGACTGTGTGCTTTTTTTAAAAAAATATCTTTGATAGGCATTTTTTATTCCCTTTTCTTGATCGTACCCGGAAATGATACCTTCTCTGGTTGATGTGTTTCCGGTATATCGAAATTCTTTTCCTCAATAGTTCTTTTTGTGTCGCAGACTATTTATCGTGCTGTTTAAAATTCTGCGTGCTCGCAAGCTTTTTATTCCTTAGATAGCGAGCAGCCATTTGTGTAGGTAAAGGGAGAAAGAGGTATTTTAAAGTTGAAAAGTAAAGCTTGAAAAAGTTTTGTCCCGTGAACGGTTTAACATTCACTATTGAAATCTTATATTGGTTTTTATTATAATGAATAAATTGCGATAGCCGACTATTTTCGCGCATTTTTCTTATTATAGTCATATATCATTTCTTATTTTGTTCTACTTTACAGGGACTTCAGTTAGGTTAAGAGATAAAATACAGGTGTTACATATTTGAAATTTTGAAAAAGTACAGATGCATCTGTCGAAAAAAAATCGTCGAATGTGCTGCCACCTGTGGGTGGAAGAATCTGTTACTTCGTGAACACAAACTGCGTTCAGTAGTTGATAAACTACTGGGTAAGTCATCGACTGTAAAACAGAGATGAGTAAGAAGATGCACATTTCTACGGGTTTAGGCGATACAAAAAGTATGATGCTAAATGGTAGTGGCGAGTCCGGGTGTAGGATTTCGTGATTATAGCCTCCGTCGATAATCCAGATCCCGTCGTAGCCGAGCTGAACGTGTAGCCCGGCCGGCAGAGATTCTCCGCAACTTATCACGGGTTTCCAGAACAACCCACAGAACGAGGCCGCTGATCAGATATTGCCTAAATATTTTTTTTGTCATCTTAAGTTTGTGTGCACAGTGTAAGCTCGATAAGATTAACTGCGACAAAAGCCAGCACCACTAATGGTATGTATTAATTGAATAAAAAATTGAAGTATTTTATAAAAAAAGCATTGTACTTTACGTGAAAATTTTAAACCCAACAAACAAATCTTGTAAGAGTTATATGTTAATTATGTAAATTCTATTTTGATGTGTAGCAGAACACGTAAATATTATATTAACGTGGCAGTCGTGTTTGCTGAGCAATTATATCATGTTCGATCAAAATAATTCTGACTACCATAAAATTTTACGGGTTCAATTGGGTTGAATAATTCTATACATTGTTAAAAATAATCACGTGTAAAATCTGTTGTAAGATACAATCGATATTTCATCATCCACGTGCCAAGCGGAATCATTACATCAAATGTCAGCGGCAGCTAAGTTACGGAATGTATAAACGAGTAACTGGATTAAAGGGATGAAACGATTGGATCCGTCAGTTGTGTCTGGATTTTTGTAATAAGAAATTATATCGAAAGTCTTGACTTCCATTTTACATAAATATTTTAGAACCAGGTGGCAGCACCGTACATTGAATACTGCGCATGGTATCGCGAGTTGGATTCTTCGCGAAGTTCAGTATGGCGGCGATCAGCGCACGCATCGTGTCTTTTTTGTTGCGTAATTCTCGAAAATTACGCGAATAAATTCGCGTAACGGCTTGTAGTACGGTCGGGTTAACAGTGTCTCCGGTGGACCAAGAGATATGCAGAAGAGTGGAAACGAGTGCTGCTAATGTCGGTAAGGATGCGTGTGGAAACGAAGCCAAAAACTCGG
This sequence comes from Trachelus iudaicus, assembly GCA_030142595.1. Classification (NCBI taxonomy): domain Eukaryota; kingdom Metazoa; phylum Arthropoda; class Insecta; order Hymenoptera; family Cephidae; genus Trachelus; species Trachelus iudaicus. The sequence continues at coordinate 2,512,059 of JARQTH010000323.1, read as the reverse complement.
TAACGAACGTAGAACAGTCTGCTGCACGGAAAATGTCTGCTATTAAAACGACGGGGACAGCAGGACCACCCCGGTTGCTTCCCGTGCTCAGCCACCTTAGATATGAGCACCTTGTCGCCGGTGTTTCCGGAGGTGTTGTTTCAACCCTGATGCTTCATCCGTTGGACCTGATAAAAATCAGATTTGCTGGTGAGTTTATGGATCTTTTTTTTTTTTTATAAGATTCAGAGACGCGAACCGGAAGAGACGATAATGAAGGAAGTCAGAGCAGCACGTGCGTTCGTATGATCTCATTTCGGATTTCTTCATGGCATTAGAAATTTTCATTATGAATGATCAAAGTGGCAATGAAAACAAGCCAGAAGATTTTAAGCAATGCTTGTCCAGTACAAGCGTGTTCCAGTGGAACTCATAGCGTCTTAGATATTTTTAAAGATATAACCATCATCATTTGTAATTAATTCTGATATTAATAGACTCCTCACATATTTCTATATTATCCTTTTATACGACTAATAATCCTACTCGATATTAGCTAATCAGAGTATCGGTGTCATAGAACCTGGTAGTCCAGGATCAGAAATATAATATCCCACTCCACTGACACTGAACTTGATAAGGCATTTGTTAATGATCGAATAAAAATATTTAACATTCTTTATCAGAATGCTTGAGTGTGTGTCAAACGTCATCTTTACACTATAGAAATAACTTATTAAATTAAGTAATACCGGTTCTGAGTAGCTGAAATCATTATTCTGATAATAATAATACATGTCAAGCAGTTTAAGAAAATGATGCAATCTCTAGTATATTGCAGCACCAAATGTTAGCTAACCTTTCACCTTCTCCCAAGCAGCAACGGAGCTAAGATACTTCTTCTTGATCCTTATTGGCTTTTTGCTCTATAGAGCCAAGTGCCAGGGAAGCTAAGACACAGATGAATGTGAATGATTTAAATAAAAAGAATGTTTCGTTAGCATCTAGAATGGCTTTGGTAATAGAAAAATGGCTGTTCGGTTCTACTCTGTCATAAGGAACAATGTGCAGAGCAAGTTAGGAAAAGTTTTAACTATCTATTATTTGCGTCATTGGACAGAATGATGTGTATTATTCAACACGTGATTTAGCAGATATACACGTGTTTTAACCATGTATATACGTACACGCGCGTATGTATATATTATATACGTCGTCACGCGTTATTCGCAGTAGATCGTTACTTGCCAGCTGTTATAAACCTAGGCAGTGATTTTTCACAGCGTTTCAAGTTCCTCGTTTATTTTTACTAATACTTTATTCATTTTTCCTTTAAAATGCGCCTTTATGGACCTTTTTCCTTTGATTACGCCCTTTTCTACGATTTTCATTCCTTTGAAACGACGAGCTACTTTCCATCCGTATTAATGAGGATATTCCGGTGAAACGAATATAGAAAGCTAACATACCTCGCTTCATCGACTGTAATGACGGATTCCTTCAAAATAACCTGAGGACCCTATAAACTTTCTTAACCTTTCGATTTCCTGAAACCAATCGTTCCACCTCTCGCACATAGTAGTAATCATACTTTGTTACGCCATATTGACCATTTTTATCTGTAGCAAAGTTCTCTGTTAAATGGCCAATTGCGAAGAACTAAAAGTTGATTCAAGCATTCAATAAAAAAGAATGGAAAATTTTCCTCAGAACTTTACCCTCGAGATATTTGCCGTTAATCAAAATCGGGTGAACGAAGCTGAAGATTTCAGTTGAAAAGGTTTTCAGCCAAGTTAACGGTTGATCTGGACCTAAAGAAATGCCTTACAGTATATTATAGGTTAGGTTCGTACTGTCTGGGTTTCTGATCTTGTATAAGAAACCTGGAAGAGATTTATTATAGAATCTTTTACGTGTCCTTTCTCCATAGTCCCTCTACGCTGTACTAACAAGGGATGCTAAAGAATAACGACGCCACAGCGTATTTTGTCTAATTCGTCTCTGAAAATTAATCATTAGCCAAAGTCGCATTATGAGTCCGGGGCTGTTATAAACTTGTTCATTGTTCTCGCGAATATATTGCATATCACCAGGGAAGAATATAGCTTCGTGAAACATCAATCCATATAACAGTACTAATTGTCAGCGACAACCCGTGTCACGTTACTATGTAAGTCTATTGTTTTCGACAAAGACAACAGACAAGCACTAAATAGCGCGCTAGACAAAAGAAAAGACGCAGTGGCGCAATTATGACTTACATATTCAGCCTTTATTTTCTATTCGCGTAAGTCACCTCGAAAAATCACTTAACAAGACAAGTTCGTCGATGGACGTCATTCATAATAAGGATGATTTTTTAAAAGAACAGAGATACGCGCTCGAACACTGCCAAGAATAAATAGAACTCAGTAATTTTCCTGGCTCGGTGACCAGGAGAAATTCACTTTTTTCTTCTCTTGTTTCTACAAGGATTCATTGTACTTCGCGGAGGATTTTATTTACAGTCTCGTTGTACCTCGAGTATTCCGATTGATTCTGATTCATTGTCGTGGCAGCGCGTTAAGTTCTTTTGGTAAAGCGAATAACCACGGATACGTTCGGAACGTGGACACAGTTGTGTATTTTCGTCGTAAAATTTTCTGGCGTTATACCAAAATCTTCTAAATTCTTTGGTTCTCGTCAGACGCACGTGAGTTCGCGAATTTCGTGGAAACTCGCTGTGGCGACGGGCCAAGCGTATATTTCTCTCTATGGAATATAATAAGCGAGAGTTCCAGTGGAAACTGAGCTTATCAGCTAACACGAATCACAAGTATTTTGTTAACCGTTCGATTACCGTTATCCTTGTTCCGAATGAACTGCCGACAGATAGTAGAAAGAGAGGACGCGTAATCGTCTGCGTTAGTCGTGCGATCCTTTTTGCAAATTTATATCGAACAGATTGAAGCTGGATAAATAAAAAATTGTTATGCGTAAGGTATGGCTCGGAGAAGCAACGAATTAGCATTCGGATGATAAACTATGACACTCGGATATCAATTGGACGACAATTGGAGTTATCGCGGTGACTAGTTAACCTTTCTTGGAAGAAAAAAATTATGGATTTTACGAAGGAAACAATCACGCGACGTCGGGCAGCCATACTTTACAGATTATTCTCCTCTTATGCATAACAACACAGATGCTATTAACATCTGTAAACAATTATATATCACTTTTTTTAGCTCTCTCGGAATTTCAGACTGTCGTGCTTGGTTGCGTGATTTTGAAAAAGAAATCTATAACGTTTCATGGATCATAAATTCCAGGTGTATTTCACGTAATTTGTTGTTTCAGTGAACGACGGCATCACTAAAACGACGCCGCAGTACAACGGACTGAGAAATGCGATCTCGGAGATCGTCAGGATGGAGGGTCTTCGCGGACTCTACAGGGGAGTCATGCCCAATGTTTTGGGATCTGGCAGTTCCTGGGGCTTCTATTTTTTCTTGTAAGTGCCTACCCGTACCGGTTGCCGTATTGAAGTATTATTTATGGCAAATCTAGAAATTCTTACGAAATACGTGAGATCGCAGCTGCATATCGAATTAACTTTTTTTTGTATTATCTATAGCTTCGTATCATTCCGCTTGACTTTTTCGTTTTGCAAGATCCTATGGGGGTGTGTCCCCTTTTGTATCGTTTCAGATTAGTCGGAAGAATAATGACTTTCGTCATTATTGTTTTCGCACTCGCGGATCAATTATATAAATCAATTATACGTCTACTGACAACCAGAAGACGTTTTGTTTGTGCATTCAAACTTGAGCTGATCCTGTATATCGTTATCATTCTTATCCGTTTAAACCTAATTATTACCAGGGTGTGACTTTTTGGATCACATCTGGAGTTTGAGTAACGTTTATTTCTGTAATCATGTTTATTTAGTAATGACGCCTTTCGCACTTTATTATTCAATAATTCTATAAAAATATAATTACAGGTTTTTGGTACTCTATATCGGTAGAGTCTGGTAGGCATAGGGATAAATAATATATTGGCAATGTATTTAAATTTGTAAAATTGTCATTTTTTGTTCACAGTTACAACACTATTAAAACGTGGATCCAGGGTGGAAACACTAAGAAGCCACTTGGTCCTACGCTACATATGGTTGCAGCTGCTGATGCTGGCATCCTAACCCTACTAATGACTAATCCAATTTGGGTAGTAAAGACACGACTTTGCTTGCAATATGCTGGGGATGTTAGTCTGGCTGAATCAAAGAAATACTCCGGTACGGTCGACGCTCTCAACAAAATATACAGAACTGAAGGCATTAAAGGCCTGTACAGAGTAAGCTTGTTACACAATGTTATTTATTATTACAGTCAAGTGTCGATTATCTGTCTTTATGCTTTTCTTTATGTTCTTCTGTGCAGGGTTTAGTTCCTGGAATGTTCGGTGTGTCTCATGGTGCCATTCAATTCATGGCGTACGAAGAGATGAAGAATAAATATAATATCTACAGAAATCTTCCCATCGATACTAAATTGGTGAGTACTGCATTAGCTTCTATATATTGAGGATATCGAACAGGACATTATGTAACGTCCAGTATGAGGATATCAAGATATTTCCCTTCGTTCTGAAATAGTAATTCCACTAAGAATTAGCGGAACACAGAAAGTTATGTACAAATCATATTAATGCCTCACTCGTGTCGTACATTAGCATTGACATTACAACACAGTTAGCGCTGCAGCATATGTGTTTGATGTAGGAATTATGTGTCGTGCCAAAGAAATACCTCCTGCAATAAATAGCACGTAACACGTGTCAGCAATGATTTATCACGACTAGGATTCGACTTAAGAAATCCTATAAATTGTATAAACGTATCGCTTGTAATGCCTCGTTCTCCATATGAATTTATTTCTCCCCTTAAAATTCAGTGTACGTATAACAATGTGTTATGCAGTATCATTACGAGGAGTGCATTGCTGATAACAGGAGATTGACACTTGCTATATCTCTGAGCCCCGATCCAACATATAATGCGTATCCTCTGTTTTGAAATATTACTGATGCTACCATGTTTTCCATTATCTCATTTCCAGGGCACGATGGACTACATTGTTTTTGCAGCCTTGTCAAAATTGATAGCCGCTGCCTCAACGTATCCATACCAAGTGGTCAGAGCCAGACTGCAAGATCATCATCATGACTATCGAGGAACATGGCACTGCATTCAACTGACATGGAGGTTAGAGGGATTGAAGGGTTTCTATAAAGGGTTGTCACCCTATCTCCTGCACGTCACGCCGAACATTTGCCTGGTCATCATCATCTACGAAAAGTTCACCAATAACAATTAAGTTCAAGGGCGATTCCCACGTACTTGGATATCTCACGGTCGATTCCTCTCACCTCTGGGAGGAACCACTTGCGCGTTTACTCCAATTCGATGTAATCGTTAAACGATCAGTTTCACTGGGATCTTAGAAGCATCACGACCGAAGCATCCCATTAACGTCGAACGATCGTAGAATTATCTGCCTGCTATGCGCATCTTCGATTTATATGACACTAGGCTTCTACAAATTTTATTTATGTCATCCGTAAGTTAACAATACTTTATCAGTGAAAGGTACTCTTCGCGCACTTCAGTATTACAGACGAAATAAAAATTTTATTGCTTTTTATACAATCTTTCCTTACGTTAACAACTCACAAGGACTCTTCCCTCGCGTCCTGAACGTTAATGGATGCTTCCGCTGTGCCATCGTGCTTCTCCGTACTAATTATACTCTCGATTCTTTTTACCTGTTCGTCCTAAGATCGCGATGATGATGGTGGCTGGCTCAGTCGGCTTTAGGGTATAGGCTCTGATCGATCGTCTCTCGGCAAGACGATCGGGGCGATATTATTAGAGTACTTTGTAACTTAATGGCTGTGGAGGGGGCAGGACTTGAGCAATTCGAGTGATTTTAGCAAACAATTCCTGGCGATGCGTGTCTCACGTGATACATCGATTTTCTTTTGTCGCGTAAAACTTTTTTAACGTAGAATTCAAAAAAAAAAACAGCACTGTACGATCCTATCGCCATCAGCTTCATCCACGAAAAATAACTGAGCTACCAGTGGCTCAAAGTATGTTGATCAGGACTTTACGCACTGTTCGTAAAGTCTGATGGATTTGTCCGTATTTCTCTTCGCTAGATCGTACGTACCGACTGCCGTTTCTTCTTCGGAGTCACGTATATTATTTTTCTTGGAGAAACCGTCATTTCTATTAATTGCGTGTCATTCGGTAGCGTTAGACAGACATCCTTATCGGTTGCCGGTTATAATCTATTTCTTTTGATGATCGCAATGGTATCATTTATAATTTAAAGAAAGAACATTTGACAAGAACTCCGAGGCGTAAGAGTGACTTTTCGATTAGCGCCTACGAATTGTCACTAGAATTACGATGAACATTTTCTTTCTTGTATCTCGCACGTCTTATTCTGTTCGGTGCGTCTCTTTTGTATTCGAAGAGTTTTTAAAAAGGCCGTACATGTACTTAATACTGTTAATTAATAACTTCATTCATCCAACGAACAACTTTACGCACGTTTTATTATATTTCATTGATTCGTGTCCCGCGAGGGACACGCAAGGCCCACTCGAGTAACGCCCAGGGCGCGTTCGTAAAACTTGATCTTTTTATTCAAGAGAACGATCTTTGTACAAGCAAGTCCGGTGCCATTGATCAAAGCAAAAGCAAGAAAACCGATGCGCGAACATGCGTTGCCAATTAGACGTAATGTCGTAGAGTCAATGAAACAATGTAGTTTTTGGACTCGGTCGACCAAGAGAAAGAAATAAGAAGGAAAAAAAGAAAAAAGAAAAGAGAGAGAAATGTTAAAGGCAGTGCCTGAATTCACTTTGAAGCGAACTTGTTAATAATTTGAGATTTCCATGGGCGTCGAGCGTTAGGGAGGACAATGTAGCTTTCATGAAAACCTTCACCTTAGGCTACGAATTCATCTAAACTGGCTTTAGCTGAATCGAGTGCGCGATCTGCTCGCAGGAGCAAAATCTCGAGGACGAGAAACAATGCCCGAGTGCGAGGGACGGCGTGAGAGGGGAAGAAACAGATGGGGGGAAAAGGAGAAGGAGAAAATGCGTGGATAGAAAAATGAAATTAAGGAAAAGCGCAACCATAGCGCATACGTAATGGATCAATGACTATTGAAGCCGAATGAATGAATAAAACGAATGCAAGATTTATGGCTTATTATAAATGCGCGTATATAGAGCGACGATTAAGCTAAGTTATAAATGTTAGGTATGCAGAGTTATGGATAAAAATGAAAAAAGGATAGGCTGTTTTCAGTTAAAATTTTTTTTTTGACACCACGTCGAATGCCTCAGGTCCGAATGACAAATACGAAGAAATTCACAATAATGTATAAACAGAGGCTCGACTGACTCTGCGCGTCGCACGTGGAATCACGTGGATGAAGTTAATTTATTTTAGTTAATTATTTTTCGCATATCGCTGTTCGAAATTACGTCTATTTATCTCTCTGTCTCGTGATACGGACGTCGGTACCGGGAGGGGGCAAAATTTCGAAATAAAAAATATAATAAAAAATTTTTACACGCGCTCCAAGCGAGTCGGGTCGTTTATTAGCAATATCCGTATAGTCTCTTCGCAATATGTAAATAGTAGGAAGAATTTATTTATGTGACTTTTCTTAGCTTGTAAATAGCAGTGCCCCATGCCTTCTGTAGGTAAAGTAGAGACGGATTGACACGCGTGAACGGAGAAGTTACCGCGAATGCGGTATACCCGTGTCGATCGATGACGCAATCCCGCGAATAAAAAGCAACGAAAGAATCGTGTATCGCGCGAGTAAACGCGAACGAAAACGAGAGAGAAAGGGAAAAAGAAAAGGAACGAGGATTGATTGTACGTGATAGATAACGAAACAGTTACTTTTAGTTTTCACAAGCGTACGCTGTAACGATACTTTGGCAAATTGTTTTCTCATTGACAAGAGACATCTCTTTGTTGTCCTCGTTGAGCAGAGTCGACGTAATTTAATTAATCCGATATACATTATAGACGTTCTCAACAATACTTTCGTCCTTCCTACCAAACTACGGATACGTTGTACCATCGTTGTAACAAAGCACCACGCCCCTTGGACTACTGTAGGCGTAAATTCGTTTTTTTTTTCGTGCGAACGCACGATCATTGTATTCTCGTGGCTGGACCACTACTTCTTTTTAAATATATTTCTTTGTTACAACGACTGCAGATGTACTTTGTTCTTGCGATACGTGCGTGCGAACGCGTGACGAGCGAAACGCGAGTGAGTTACTCGTGAAAAACCACCAGCAGTACGATTTTTGATCGAACCACGTTCACCGCGTGCGTATGCGACGAATTGAAAAGCTTCGGGTGGGTTTTCATTGCCGGCGACCGGGACTCGCCGAGGAGGCGATTGGTCGAGCCAAGTCGTTAAAGAGCCACGCGAAAGTCTAAACCCAGCGCGCGGGGGCAACGCGTACTCGATTTCCATCAAGAATCGTACGCGGCGGGTAAACATTGTTTTCGGGCCGTTAATTTTGTCGTCGGCTGACATATTGAAAAATTAAATATGAGAATCGTCACACGCCGAGCGTCCCAGTCGTAGGAATTGGCAAAAATAAAAGAACAAGAAAGTATTCACAATGAACTCTCCCACCTTGATTAGAGTACGTGGTAAAATTGTTTTATGACAAAGTAAAAATAGAGTATTGCTGGTGGTTGGTTACAGGGGCGAAGGTTGGCGCGGCTTTTACAAAGGTTTGGGGGTCAACCTGACCAGGGTAACACCGGCGACAGTGATCACCTTCGTTACCTATGAACACGTGTCCCAACATCTCCTGAGAAAGAATCTGTTTAATGCCGTGGAACCGAAGCAATCAACGTCGATGACGAACGAGCAGGCCGAGGCCTGAGAGATAGACAAAGAAATAGAGAGGGAGAGATATGACAATGAGATAGAGAGGTAACAAGTACGACCGGCAGAGGCGCGACGGAGACACCTTTATTGTTTATTTCATTTTTCCTTTCTCTTATACTTTTTTTTTTTTTTTTCATTTAGCACGGAGACCGAGTGTTGACTTTTCTTTGTATTTTTTTTTTTTGCTTTCGTCGCCACTGACATTTCCTTCCTCGTATACGTTCTTTGTGTCCGGACGAATCATTCCAGCGCGATTGTTGATATTTCCCAGGTGGATTTCTCGCGAGCTCGACTTCTGGAATTTTCTAATCGCGGGAATAAAATGTATCCTACGTCTGTGTAACTGAGTGTCGATTCTCTCGCTGCTCTCGAATTCTCCGCCGTTTTTTCTGTCGACTCTGTATTGTTCTGTCGGGAAACTTCGTTACACGACGCTAACGTCACGCGGCGCCACTGTCGACTTCTTGAATTCACGTAAACTCCTTGACGTTACCTCCATGCTGTGCGGGGGCTGGTAATATTCCTTCCAATGGATTCTTCTTGAAGTCGTACGCCAATTCTTATATGTTTTGTGCTTAAATTGGTATCGGGATATACATATATGTATATAATATACAACAAGCTGGAATGTCTGCAATTTTTTTGGCAGTCATTTATGCAATAATATCGTTTACTTCGGGATCGTTGGAAATACAAGTCGTCGACGATATTTTGTCTTGTTTCTTATCATCCTTGATAATTGTAATCAGCATACGTATGATTCGGGAGTCAGCTGAAAATTGTATGCGACAGTGGAAGACGAATGTTTCATCAGGAACTTTACGATTCGCCCTTCGGTCGAATTTGTGACGGACTTACATATGCACGTTGATAGACTTGAAATATATATATGTAAATATATATATATATATATATACACACATATTTACCAAAAATTGAAGAAAACAAATTTTTCTCACGTGTCGCTAACACGTGGCGAAAAGTTCTTGGGAAGAAGACAGATCGTCGAGTAGTTTGATAATAGATGTAATTTTTTTTTGTGTAGATTAGCGCTTAGGTTAGTTAACAGGAAGATTTAATTATCCATCGTATTCCTTTAATTGCCATAGTAAATACGTCGACGTTGAAGGAGAATGGTGCACGTGGGTTTTACCGGTGATGGCGACGAGCATTTCGAAAAGTTGCATTTCCCACGGGCACGAAACCTCCGAACAATCGTATTACGTATTATCATTTAGCAAATTTGAAAAGGAAAAAAAAAAATACGTCCAACGTCGTACGCGCTTCGTGCGCTTTATATACGTAAGGATTTTAAATGCCATTGAAAAAAAGATGTCGCAGCAAGGTCACACTACTTAAATTTTTTTCTTTCTTTAAATCGTATCACGCCTTTCACGTCACGCACGCAGGACGCACGTACGTCAGGCACGTTTGCAAGATTTTCCTAATTTCTTAGGCAATTCCTTGGAGGATCATTCTGAGGTTAATTGGAGTTGCGATTCTAAGGAGACGCCTACGTAAATGAGGGGTGAGAGGAGAGGGCAGGAAGACCGCCAGTGCCAAAGGAAATCGTTCAACGATAGTTTTCAATTATGCTTTTATTCTCTCTCAATCGTTTTTTTTTTTTCGCTTTTCTTGTTATGTAAAAAACATATTACTTCACTTCTTGTCCCGCGATCAGAGGGACCCGCGTACAATCGTAGATTCGCGATGCGCTGGCGTGTCGTATCGATTAATTTAATCGATCGATATATCGATTAATCTGCATAGCTGAAGCGATTTCCCACTAACTTCAAACGGTGACGCTTTCTGCACCGAGGTATTAAAAAAAAAAAAGTAATTATTCCAGCAAGCGTAAGGATAAACATTATGCATACGCATCGACACACTGTAACGTATGTTAAATACACGCTGTAGGCTATAGCCGTACGTACCGTTTAAAAAAAAAAGCTATGGACAATTTTCCTGATACCTGCGGATATAAATGTGCTTGAGGTAAAATTCTCGAGTTGATATTTCATTTTGCTGTGGAGTTCCGATCATATCCTGCTGAGCCTTAGTCCGTAAGTGTGTAAAGCAATGTCATCAATTGATCCTTGTTCGGCACGTGTGTAACGAGGGATGTAGAGAAAAGAAAGATAAGGACAAAAAAAATTTAATAAACAATGTAAACAACAATACTCACCGTTCATCCTGTTTCAGACACTGTCAAATGCCTTTGATCCTACCCGATGCAACGTGAATCCTTGGCCATTCGTTTCCGTTGTCCTTGCACGAGCTTACTGGGAGCGGCCATTGTCTCGAAGTAGAAAAACTTGAGGATATACATGTGTATCTGTGTCCCCTTGTACTAGGATAGGGCGTAGCAGAAAGGGAGAGGCGCCGTTTTGTCTACGACCGACTGATAAGAATTCTACGTTTCATTCGAGCTACTTCGAAGAAATTGGCTTTCTCTTATATCCCCCAGTTTGAACGACGCAGAGTCGTCTCTCGCGAGACGGTCGGCGCTATTGTTCATGGCCATTTTGTTAGTGGAGCGACGGCTGCCGAGTCGAAAGGAGAATAGAGAGGATTGTGCCTACGGGGTTATAAACTATTCCGCTCTGAAGAGAGTCCGGGAGAAGATGAAAAACGTGGTAAGAGGTTTAGAAAGTTATTTCAGTGCGGGTTTTTTTTTTATGGATTAACGAGACGCACGTGGATGTTTTATTACGGAAATTGCGCAAGAAGTTTTAACCCGTATTGTTATGGTTTTCATGTGCTTGACAATTTAGGATGCAGTTTTTTATATACAAAGATATTTTCGTCGGTTTGCATTTTTGTTTGTTTTCGTTATCCCTTTAACGGATAATTGTAAGAGTCATTTTAAAGGAATGCATTTTTCAGAGGGGGTATGCTTTTTGAAAATTTTATACGGTGTCATTCACCACGTGTCACGACAGTCTGAAAGTATATAGTGGACATTGTGTAGAGAACGAGGTTAAGTTTTTGATATGAGGAAGTGACTGGATTAAACGCAATGGAAAATTGTATGGACTGCGACGATATTGTATTTATTTAAGCTTTTGTGTGTTCAAGTGTACGTATTATCTTTCAATGAAATCAGTATACAGTCATTGACCATGTGAAATTTAAAGAGAGCAAATTTTTCAAAAATCTTGCACTTTGCTGGTTACTATTTTTTAAAGTTACCTAATTTTTTTTTTTACTGCGCGTCGGTATCTTATCCACGTTACATGTATTGTCGTTCTATCTTAAGAGCAATGACAGCTGTATCTAAAGTAGCAGCTGGTAATTAGACTTTTGAAGCCACACCAATAAGTAGAAGATTGCTTTAAAAAAACAATCGAAGTACTAAAAGTCAGTAAGGGTAAATTACGTGCATATACAGTGATCTGAACACGGGTATCAGTTCGCTGGAGTCTTTTTTGAAGTCTATTTATTGCTGGACTTATCGTGGTAAACAGGGTTTTCACAGGACTCCGGCCTGACAGCTACTGAGCTGAGAGGACACGTGAAAGATCCTCAGAGGATCGTAGACGTTTAAAAAGTAGTGACAATCCACTATAAGTTTTATTTCACACAGAATTAATATCCTCGTCCGGAAGGAGTGTAGCGCGCGGTAAAAAAAAATGTTTCAGATAACGCTGCGATCCTCGTAACGTCAGTTCGCACGGGAAAAGCCACAGCTCGGAAGGTGCTGCGCCCCGTCGATCTTTGCGGCGAGTTTAGGAACCAATTTCACCAAGAGCGAAAAGACGAAGAATCGGAGAGGAGCGAGAAGGGGACACCGAGAGCAAGCGAGGTTACGCAATTACCGACAGCGACGACGACGACGCCACCACAGAGCCAATAGCACATTTTATATATATTACGCGTACGGTATCGCGCAAGATGGCCGCATGGGCTCAGCTGTGGTGAGTTCAACCGTGAGGCATTCGCGCTCCTACCCAAGTAAAAAGCAGATCTACGAGGCGGATCTGTTGGAGAAGCTTCAGCTAAGATTTACGAGAAATCGAAGGAGACAAATGGTGAGTGAATACGACACATGTTCCTTATTCATTTGTACCTTAGATTTAGGAATAAGTGCCCAACGGGTTTTTGTTTGGCGCGCTGTTTTTCAAACGCTAGCAGAAGACCACGGCCCGTAATGGCAGCTCGGCGATCTTGAGGCCGGTTCGCAACGGCAATCGTTTTTACATCTGCAGCGCAAGCGGTACGCTCAATTAAAGTGAAAAGCCGGTCAGACTTTTTTACGTGAGATCGAGAGTGTCATTTTCAAATGCATCTTTCTATTTGTTCGTTCATTCCGCTGTTTGGTTTACCCAAGATCTCGATAATCCGTCCACGACGATCGTCTGGAAACTATCGATGACGAATGGTCGTTGCTAAAGGATAACGTGACAAGTACCTGGCTTATCTTATCTGTCCGAAGATATTGCTACCGCTTGTACAAACGTCAGACAATACCTTAGTGTATCACCTGGCTATTCATATCCTATATTATACTTATATATTTGTACGCGTTAAGCTTCTTACCTTGATTTCCAATGCTTTGTAATGTTCGTTCGTTTTGAATGTTTCTGCGTGAACTCGGCCTAAGGGGAGCTTCTCAAAAATACTTTTGCATGGAATCCCAAAAGTGGCTAAATGCTCGCGTTAGTTTTAACGCGCTTACCGGTCTTGCGTGCTTATGCAAGACTCTCGAGTTCAAAGGGTATGGGTGTACTGTATTTTTGGGGCCAATCGATCATAGAGAATTATTTTAAATATTGATGTCTCCTCGGCATTTAGTAATCGAGTCTTATTGATCTTTTTTTTATGCGTCTGCATATGTATATACGTAAACATATGCACGTGGTACGCTACCACTGGAAACCTATCGGGTTTCATGCATTCGAAAAGAGCGGATCTTGTTTGCGACTGCACTTAGGCTTACCCAGGGGTAGCTGGCTGTCTTTATGGAGGGTTTCATTGGGGTAAGGTGTTACTGTACGTAACCGTGAGGGTGGATGGAGTCGAGTGCACTTATTAGTCTCGGACGAATAATGCAGAGGAAGGGTCTACTTGTGAAACTACTAAAGCCGAACTGACGTAACGAAGGTTTTGGGTCGGTGAATTTAACGTTGTCGTTTGTCTGGTTCAAATTGCGCGCCTTTAAGAACTGTCGGGAAATAACGGCACGGTAGCTATTGAATTTCCGGATGGTTTTAACTGTGGAAATAAAAATGCCTAATGATGACTATTGACCTTCTTTTTTACTTGTTGAATTTTTCTAAAAAATTGTATTTATTCGCAAGAAAATATATTTGTTCCTGTCTCACAATATTTAACATAGAAATTATCGGTCGTTACATTGAAAAAGTATACAAATGAAAGCAAAAAATATTGTATAGTGCGTAACAGTCGATAGGAGCTAATTTTAATTGCAACATTTTCATTAGGATTGGGTTGTACGCGTAATGTGAAATTTGGAGAAAGAAATTTTCTTCCTATAGTTCCTGACTGAAAAGTAAGTCGTGTATACATTGAACATGGGAAAAATGTAGCAACAAACAACAATTTATCCTGACACTGTGTACTGCCGCTGATTAATTTACTGAGGTTATCAGACACCTCGTGTGTTAATCATTAAAAACATATACGTCGTGCCACGGGATTCTTAACATTGTACTTTACAATATTTTCTTCTGCGGAGCGTCAAAATTCGTCGTACTATTGTAAACTTACGTAAGATTACAATTGTATACTTTTTATCACGATATCAGCTGACTAATTAACTACAATTAGACGCGGTAAAAATCGTCGTGACGTTTCTTATTAAAAAAAATAAATAAATAAATTTCTTACGCGTTGAATTAGCGTGTAGAATTTAAAAAAATACTTAGAAAATTTCCAGCTATATTTTACGTTTGGATTAGCACGTTAAGAACCTTGACTGTGTATTTAAGAGTATCTGGTTCATTGATCCAGTAGATACAGCAGATAGTCCAGCCAGCCTGTGACGTGATAATAGTTTATGCTAGTATCACGTCGTTGCGTCGAATCGTCAATTCGCCGAATAGTCGTCTGGCCCAAAAGTGAGATATTCGATGAGATTATATAATATTGGGTGTAATAACGATTTAGAAAAAATATATCAAATACAGAAGCGAATTACGGACAAGAATGACGTTAGTGGAAAAACCATACGGAAAAAAGACATTTAAATTTTTCCCCAACGAATTCGGCGAATTGACAATTCGAAGCAACGATACGACACTTTTTGCGCCAACAGGCGAGAGTCATTGGTAAATAGTTTTCGTGAATATTGCCATATTTGTTCATAAAAATAATTGCCACTCGCAAGAGATAAGAATTTTAATATCAGCTTGATTCAGATAAGATCAGATGCCAGTGTACTTTCTTGTTCCGTTGATTTTTGAAGGACGTGGAAAAGCTTCGTGGCTCGGACGAGAGACCGTGTAAGTGAATAAGATTTGTAGTACGTATCAAGACGCGTTAATTATGTGCATTGACAATTAATTGATAGCCGGGCGTCGTCCGACGATACGTCACTCTAACACCTATTTGAGGTTATGTTTCGAAGCACAGTATTCGCGAGGAATGCGAGGCGCACAGGCGTCTGTTTATTAATTGTCGTCAGTCGAGTGTTAATCGTCACGTAGGCGTCTACGTCGAAACAAATGGACGTTCCAGCTGAAAGAGCTGCATGTTGTGTGGTGGTACGATAATAAAATACTCCTTTTAATACCTGCGTAATCCTAAGGGAATTAACTATCTTCGTGGCTTGCGACACTTGTCAAACGAACGAGCGACGCCCGCGGAGATCGCAGCGTTTACTACGCGAGAACTTCACGTTGGACACTTCGATATATCGATTTCGATTAGATCGCAGTTCGCACTTCCTGTGCCGGCACAGAAATATCGAATGGTCGTCTTGAAGCTGACTTCAAAACGTTCTCGGACGTGTAACGACGACGTCCCGTACTCATCTTTAAGACGCCTTTTCAATATTTGCACTGACAGAGTTTCTAACGAGACGACTGGAGGCAGCCATGTTTACAGACGTTGACGCCTCCCGCGGAATTTACGCGAAGCTCGGAGAAAAAAGTTTTCCTATTCTCTTTTACAGACACTCGGCTGTATCTTGACTCGCAGGCAATTTACTAGTGCAAAGAAAAGATTTCGAGTGAAAAGTCCAGCCTGTCGCGTGCTCTCGTTACTCCGTCGGTAATTAATAAATAATACATCAATTAGGGTTACATAAAGTTCAGGAGGCCGTGATGCCAATGACCGGAATTACACGCGGATTACACGTGCTATGAATTATCCGTTATTTTACGCCTTCATTCAGCTTGCAGCCAAGAACGTGTTAAGTATGTCGACGATGCGTGCGTTCCACATTAAATAAAATTACATCGACGATATTGTCTTTGTATTCTGTTTTTTGTATCAATTTTTTTTTGTCTCAATCAAAATTATCCCCCAACTCAAAAGCTTCGGGCACACGTGTACACACGCGCTCGAACTTTAATTAGATATATTTATTCGTGATATATTTTGCAATCGCACGTTATCGTCCTTTCGTGAAATAATTTTCATGGAAACATTTACTGACTCAGAGCCTCCTCGAGCGGGAGATTTGAATTTTGACAGAAGCCACGTTCTGGGAAACCGCCGTGAACTACTGTATGTGTCACTTTTCAGCTATGTTTTTACATTTTCACATAGAAATCTATGCGATGACCTTTTATCTCTTATCTTTATTTTATCATTGACAAACAACTACTAAGGTTCGGAATTATTCTAGTATTTTATCAATTGCATGAATAATATGCTGGAATGTTCGCTTTGTTTATTCGAACGCTGACTTGCATTTTTCTTAACTGCCTTTTCCCATGGTTCTCTTCCGTGACGGCTGTGCACGCTATCACGTATTGTGTATTGTTATCGCAAACTGTACAAACTGTATCACCAAGCATCACGTACATTGATTCTTAATCACTGACGACACTCGAAATAATGTGGAACTTTATACTGCCACATTGTATTAATTTTCATATCATACTAATCTGGGCAATACAATTTTGTTTGTACGTTTATCAGAATTAGGCAATTTATTATCGTCTCTGTCGTACGAATTCGCAGAGAAAAAAAAAGCGACCTTCGACCTTTGGCGGTAACACGAATGCATTTATTTGAATACGTCAATTTTTCCATTGACACCTACAAATCGATAATAACGATGTACATGGGTGGCTGAGTTGGAAGATTGAACTTTTTTTTTAAATTGACAAACTGTCATTGAATTTTGATTTAATTCTTTTTTAAGATTAATATACGGATAGGTCCCTTATCGGAGCACCGTAATGTAATTATCATAGATTTGACCTGCTTTAACGACCATATTGGATTTTTCTATTTCCGTACATGCATTGGTATAAGTGGAAATTTTTTGTGTAACAATATTTATATATACCGATAATTAATTCATGTACTAAAAACAATTTGAGTTATCGTAGAATTTTGATAACTTATATTAAGATCGCTGACTTCGATCGCAGTGTCGTTTCGTCAGACGGCATCGCGTCAATAATAAATTCTGGCCTGCGCAGCGAATAAGATTTTTTTTTTTGTTATCATCTTTCAGTTATCATAGACTTTACTATGAATGACGATAGAAAAAATAAAAATGACACGGTTATTCCTTCCTACGTATATGTATATGATTATCATTAGCTTCGTTTCGGATGCTGGTCGCTTAATCTTCCTTATATTAAGTGTCGTACAAATAGTAAATTAATTTTAGAAGCAACGAGGGTCAAAGGGAGAGTAAGGTCAGCGACTTATTCATTATGCAGATTGACCGAGAGAGAAAGAAAGAGAGAGAGGTAATTTGTAATTATCGTGTAATTGTGTCCTTTTTATCTGAAATCGTTAAATAATCTTGTACAATGTCTCAAGTTGCTCTTTAGATAATAATTAGTCTGATAATTTTTTGAAAATTTTTCAATCCGTTGTCGACAGTCACGTTCGCTCTGTCAAGTATTCGCTTCGTGTATAACAATCGATATATAATCTTTTGAGTTTTGACCCTTGACATAGTCAATTGTTTCCAAGTCTTAATACTCAAAATTGCTAAAATTACATGAAACAAAAATACGGATATTATCGCCAATTGAAATCTTTGTAACTTGACTAACTTTTCTTTATTTTGAAAATTTTTTTTATTTCAGATCATTAAAATCTTTCTTTTTATGCTTATCTCGATGATACGCATAAACGACACTTTGTAATTAATCAGGTTACGGTGGTTCATTTTTAGAATTACATATATATGTCACTGCGCATCGTGTATATGTATCTTTGAAGATTAATCGTTAATAATCTTTACTGAGCGCATCAATGAACGTGCGCGAAAGAATTGAAAAAAAAAAAAGATTATTTATTGCACGGATCCTATTATATTTATCGATTTGCAAATAACCCTTGCGACCTTGCGTCTATCGCGTAGCCATGAGTCAAAGTGCAACGGCCTGCATTGCACTTTTTTAAATATTGTTCTCCCGCCTTAATATCAATACTATTCAAGTCTTTTGTACAAATCTTAATTTGTTTACGTTCATTCAATTATTCATTAGGTTGGTGTCTCGTAGAAGAAATTAAGATCTTTTTTTGTATAATTAATTACTGACCATAATCGCGAATCCGTATTCAAGTCAATTGGACGACTCGATGCGCGAAATAAATAATTTTTTAAGTTGCCGTTAAATATCTGTATTTTGTCTTGAATTTATCAGTGAGCTTTAACGATAAACTTATTTTATTTTTACTTAACCTCAGAATTAAGTTGCTGTGCATTCTCGGACACCCCGCGTATCTACTCCCAGGTTAATTTATATCTCTGTTTGCCTTAATTCAATTAACTTTATACTTGTTCAAGAAGATATCAGTAAACTTTCATGATTCACAACTTTTTTCTATTTTTCTTCACTTAATTTGATACTCCGATTAGCCTTATTTCAATTTGCACGTTCGCTGCCGCTTCCGTACGCTGCGCGGCGCTGCGGTCGTATTAGCTACCAAAGAAACAGTCCAAAAATTCGAATTAAAATAAACTTGCTGAAAGAACTCCACTTTCTCATTAAAAAATGCAAAATAATAATCCAGTACGTGCCAGATTTTCAAAAAATTAATCGCGCTTATCAATGAAACGGATTCGCAATATCAACTGAATAAATTAACATTTCGTATTAGCCGAATAAAGTATTTCGTACATCTGCCTCAGAATTACGGTTCAAAAGTTCATTCGCTAATTTCTAATTTGACGACTATTAAACAGTGTAGAAAAAAAAAAATTAGCATGCAATTACGATAATACGGAGGAACCAAAATTAATTCAAGATTTAGATTAAAAATAATAATAACACACTGATATACCAGTTGAGCCATCTACGTCAAGGAAACGTCCAAGATTAGGTAGATATTCGTAAAAAAATATTTTATTCCAATATTTCAACGTTTGTCCCAATAAATGACAAGTATTACTGAATCGAAAGATAAGAACTTATATACTCGAGTATACGCACATGAGAGAGCATGTGATCAATAAGCAAATATCGAGCTATTAATATACACTGAGAAAGACGAATGAGGAATGTCATAAGAAAGCATCGCGACGCATTAAGATATCCGAAGTTTGAAAATCATGCGGCAAGTTTCGTCAGACTCTTCTAGAAAGTTACATAGAAATTTCTCCTAAGAAAAATAGGATCTACACGAAACGTCCACATAAAGGGCAAAAACAATCATGTATATATCTGTACGTAGATGTATAAGCTGCTTCAATGACCACGTGTGTTGATATATAGAAACTGGATAACATGGCGCCTAGCTTTTCATCCGAATGATAACGAAGAGACGCGATAAGAGCGTCGCCAGACCCAGACCAATAAATAGAGGAACTTTGCACTCTTGAGCCACATTCTGTTATATATCCTTAGTAGAGTTTCTTCAAACGTTCCTTGACTGCACTATAGGCAATTTTCAATCGTCCGTAAAGCTAATAAAGCACTAAATAAATTGTATTTCAATATAATTCTTTAACACGCTTATCTTGGACTTCCGGTATCTGGTGAATCGACTGGGTACGGACCAGCGAATCTTAATGGACAATCGACAGTGAAGAATTTTTAATAAGTTGTTGTGGCAGATGACAGTTATGAAATGGAACATTGACATAGTGGAGCGTTGTTACATGTTAAAATTTTATTAACTGGGTGAAACATTTAATCGAACCGTCGATCGAGTGAGAGTTAATAGATTCTTTTTTTGGAGAATCTCGACGTTTGCGAACGATATGGTTTGGTTACCTAGGTAAACAAAACGAAAAGCATCGAGAGTAACAATTGCTTTTGCAGTACAAGACTTAAATAAAAATATTACCAAAATAGTATTACCGTGAATCTCAAGAGAAGAATTTAACGAGCAGTATATTTAATTAATAGCGAGACAATAGCTCGAGTGTTATTTTCTAATAATACATCCCACAGTAGAAATGTTAGACAGAAACGTAATGCTGGTTTTACGTACCAGGCAAGAGCGTACGGAGAGACGACTTAGGCATAAGAAAGAAGCAAATCCACGACCGATGGAACCACCTCCGCAGCTTCTTAATAATAATCACTTGTATCTTGATCTTAATATGAACTTCAGCGAGAATAAGAAACAGGAGGATATCAGGCGTATGAAAAAGGTATGAAGACGTTATTTTCACGTATTATTTTCGCTGAGATACTTGGAGAATACAAAGTATATAAAAGATATCACTGTGTACCTGCAGGCGCGCGTCTCTTCCGGTAGATTCAAACGCGGTGCCAAGCGTTTCGCAGGGTGCGACGACTTTTTCTATGGTCGAGAAATGAATTCTTCTTCGTAAATTACTCCAGACTTTTGAGAGACAAGATGTCGTACAAGTTCCCTCGAGCGATACTCTATACCTGTGAGTTTACAGCCTGTATTAAACTTCCGCTCTGGAATGTCTCAATGTCAGTTAAAAAGATTATACTCCGGGTACAGTTGAATTTACGTGGTTCGAATTTCTCCCGTCTGGCGTAGTCGGTGTCTCTGTCCGCCAATGAGAATGTAGAGCGTGAGAATCAATATCAAAATGGCGCCGGGTCTGCCTCGTGGGTACGACGAATATTGCGCAGCTTTTAAAGCTTTTAACGAACGGGGCGACGTTATTCAGCACGGTAACTTTATTTCGCAGTGTCCGTTATCTGGATCAATTATCAAAGTAGCAATTGATCGTGGACAGTGGATACGTGAGAGGTGCAGTGAACGTTGCAGCTCGTAAAATAACATCGATGATTAAGCTTAGGAATGCTTGGGTCAATCGAAGAATTTCATGACGGAGTTTCACGTATGATGTCTCATTGGCAGATCTAATTGTTTCTATTATAAATTATGACTCTATGTAACGGTTCGTTTTCGTGTGGGAACTATGCTCGATGATTCCGTTCCACTCGTGATCGTCATTACGGGTCATTACTTGATGACGTCTTTAACCTACAATTTTACGCTGGCTGATCACGTGTTACTCCTACGTATTACGAATCACTTGGTATTTGGGGTTAAGAATTCTTTCATTTCTTTATACCGTTCGACTTATCTAAAAATAATTATCTTCATTTGTCCTTTGTCGCATGCGGCGCTTCTACGCTCGAAGAGTCGTATGCTTTTTTTTTTATTGACATTCTGGCTAAGTGTGTCGCGTGCACTTACACAAAACGGCTTTCGTGACGGTTCGTAGGTTCAGGAAATTTTGAAGTTGAACGAACAAAAGTGCTTTTGTCGTTTTTACTAAATGGCGTTGCTGGAACCAATGTTAAAACAGTATTTAATGATTTAACGTACTTGGAAGGATTAATAGAAAGGACGAATCTCTGTAAACTTGACGTAATTACGTTATGGCTTGATAGTTTAATTACTTTGTCCTCGTTTTCCATATGTTTTCGTTATTATGGAACCTGTACGTTACATAAAGTAACGTCTGATGTAAGCTATCGATATTTAAATTCCTCTGAGAGGCCATTACGTGTTTGATTAATGATTTTATAAGCATTTTCATTTTTCTCAGATGGCACTAACGATTTGAAAGGGAACGTTAATTCGCTTTAATAAAATTGCAAAAATTTCCATAACCCTGGCACTTGAAGTATCTTAATATCCTCCCCGTTTACGATATATTAATTACAGCATTGATATCAAATGTAAGGCGGCCTTTTAACGCATATTTATATAAGTTCCAAGAGGGAGTCAAGTAGCCATAGCCGACTGGCATAGACCACCGTAGTACGCTTATATAACGCCCGTAGAAATATTTCGCAATATATCTGCAGCGTCCCTAACCTCATTTTTCGAAATTTCCACCTCTGACACGTCCAAGTGCATTCCATTAGAAATCCACTTTATACATTTTTCTCTAAAGAAAATTCTGCCGGCAGGAAAAAAAAATGCTATCTACACGTGTTTAAGATCTTCATAAATATTCTGAAACATGATTTACAGCGAACAGACTATAATTACAACGTCCTAACAATGACCCGGTACGAGGTAAGATAAATAATTATCGTGCGTCCCTAGATTAGTATATTAAATAATTATTTACCTTCGATCGTCCAAAATAGTTCCGATGCAAAATGCAAGATCAAATATTTTTGCAACGTTTTGAAATTTCAAGTGTACATTGCGACACATCGCAAAACAATAATATTGCACTTATCGTCGGGCACGATCCCTTTTTACAACCGTCAATTAAGATTAGCCAAGAGTAACGATTGATATCCTCATTAAGTACAGCGTTACGACGCTCGCGACGCCAATCGTTTGGCCTCGTTCGATCTAACATTACGCGTTTCATTCGCCTTGCAAATCCGTAGCTTCTTCGCTCGAACGCATTGATGAATTCCTCGCAACACGTAATCCTTGCCTGCAGCCTCCCAGTACCTTCATAAGTTTCTGAGACCGCTGAAAAATCTCAATAGACATTCCATCCATCGATTGGAGGTTACCTGTGTGGGTAATTAAAAAAAAATTATCATTCGATAGCTATAAATTTATTTATTTATCCACATTACCCTACAATCTCTTATAACATTTTCTTTGAGATCTCCTGAGGTTTATGTAATTCAAGCCGACTTCCATACACGAGCAAAGCCCATGTAGGACACAGTGGGAATGCTGGTGGGTAGGTTGGTACCTCGTGAGAAGGTTTCTGCTTGGCAAGGTAGGGGACGTAACCTATCTATCATAATATGCATAGTGGGGAATCCCCACCCGATTGTTAAACCACCTTCTGGTATCAGAAGAACTGGAGGAACCTGTAGGTCATCCGGTCTGCCCCACCCCTGTGCACTGCTACCTGGAAGGTACCCACCCACGTACTCTATATTTTTATATAAACATTTTAGTGCACATCGGGACTCGGTTAAGCCCGCAGTGTCTTTCACATTCGTCCAAGTTTTCTCGCATCCTGGAGCAAGGGAATCCGCGTTGCGTCATCCTTACCGACCGGCTGGCTGCGTGCGTGTGTGCGTGTGCGCATAATCGAAGGGTGGGACGAGAAAAGGAAGAGAACGTGTAAAAATTGAGGATTTTTCTTTTTTTTTCTTAATTAACCAAAATTCATGGTATCCGTAGATTAACTTTTTTTTTTTAGTATCTTTGAGGTTTTTTTAGAGCCTTTTTTTTCCATAGACGTTTTTACTTTCCTTCTTTTCTTGGGTAATATTTTATGCCCGTCTGACGTTTCGCGTTGACGTGGTATTTTCGCTACGAATATTGTATAACTTTTTTTTTGTCCCGGTTGACAATACTTATGAATTTTTTTTATTCGTGACTTCCGGGCGGAGATAAAAGATGTTAAAAAAAAATGTGAGAAACGGCATCACAGTTTAAAGTTTATCTCGAGCGAATCGTTACTACTGTTTGAAGTTGCGACAATCGAATGATCCGTGAAAATTAGGCCATGAGCAGAGATTGAGAATGCAAGGTTCTTTTTTTTATTTATTCGACAAATACGTATTTCAAATCTTGGAGTCGAGCAGTCGCGTGATTGAGAAAATGATTTAAAAACTTTTTATATAGCTTCCGCTCGTATGTACTTTCTGTCGCAATAATACACCATCCTATATTTATTGTAAATATGGAAATACGCGGTAATATCATTTACAAACGAATGATTGATTGATGACTCTGCAGCGGCGTCATTACTCACTATAATTAATTATAGTATCCTTTAAAAAATTTGTATCAACACCATTGACACGTATCTTATTCGATGATACGTGTGGCTGGGTAAGATGAACAAAAAGACAGAAGTCAAAATATGTCGTCACATCCGACAGGTATGAATAATTCATAAAATGAGATACACGGTAAGATTGATAGTCACGATCCTCGGTAAGCGTTCCCGATGATGACTGTTAAGAATGATCGAGATGAAATAATTGTCGAGGAAGGGAGAAGGAAAGTGAAAATAAGTAACTACCATAAACTAGATTTCTACATTGAGAGAGAAAAAGGATCCTTGTATAGGTTGGGCTTTGCACCGGGATTATCGTGAGGGTTGCTTGTAAGGTTTCCTCGAGGGAAGCCAGATCGTGGTCACCGACTCATGATTGTCATC
Organism: Trachelus iudaicus; assembly: GCA_030142595.1. NCBI lineage: Eukaryota > Metazoa > Arthropoda > Insecta > Hymenoptera > Cephidae > Trachelus > Trachelus iudaicus. The sequence goes on along the minus strand of JARQTH010000323.1, from coordinate 2,487,399 downwards.
GGCGTAGTCAACGTCTAGGATGGATCGTAGCGAGAGTGGAAACGAGGGTGGCAGTTCGCCGGACACCGTGATTGGTCGTTCCTCGTCGGAGGAGGACAGGAAGAGGAATCCTGGTAGCACTTCCGGTGAATATGTGACGGTGGGGGACAGCAGTTCCAGCCTGGACACGGTACCCGGTCCAGGAGTTGGCACGGAGGAGAAGAAGAAGGGCCGTTTCGGATCGCTCAAGAGCAGCTTCCGGAAGGAGGGTGGCATCTTCAAGATCAAGAAAAAGACTTCGTCGCTGGGAAAGCTTGAAAATGAAGCGTCGCTCGATGCTGATCCCGAAGGGGGTTCCCCTGGCAAAGGTTATTCAGAGATGAAAAAGAAGGAATCGAGCATCGATCGTTCCTGGATTTTATTGTTTTAGTAAAAAAAGATATTCAAGTCACTCCACTCTTATTAGCCTTTCACGTATCTTTATTTGGCCCGGGGATGATTCGATGATCGAATCGATCGGGGGATTGTCACGAGACTTAATGATTTTTGGTATTACCTGAATGGGAGCTGAATCAGAATTTTGTAAACTGACAGAAGCCGTGCGCAAGAAGGAAGCGGATAAGAGGAAGACCGAGAAGAAGAGCAAGAAGAAGTCGAATTCCATAGTGAGGAAGCTCAGTCTGAACAAATTCAAAATCTCCAGCGAGCAGGAACCACGGCACACGCCCGAGGGTGGAGACAGCAGCAGATCGCAGAGCCAATCGTCCCAGGAGTCGCCCTATCATTCGGCGGACAGCCCCCTGAAGCTCCCGAGGAAGGGGCACCAAGCCGTTCAGGGACTTCCACTTCCAGAGTGCGATAAGCCCGAGAAGGAGAGGTCCGACGAAAGGCTCGAGGAAAGATCGGAGAAGATCGAGAGACCCGTGAGCACTGTCACCGTAGTGCAACGGAAATCGCCATCGCTGACTATACGCAGTAACGTTCCTGCCAGCCTGGAAGATACCAGGAGTCACGGTGAGAGACACAGCGTCATCCTCGTCGGCGTCTTACTTAGTCTCAACGTCCGCCGTTAAGATCGTTTTGGCCATAAAGCTTTCAATCGCGGTCAATGTTTATCAGTTTTTGGAACCCCGCGCTGATTCGCTTTACTCTTATCTTTTCGTTATTTAAATTTTCTATGAAATCGAGCCTTACTTCCTTCGACAGTTTAACGTTCTCGAAACGCTTGGTCGCGTAACGGCTTTACAATGTTCTTAAACACGAGTCCATCGACTCAACGGAACGACGATTGAGATCCATGTAAGACGTGTCCTAAGAGAGTCTATTCGCAGACTCACCGAATCGAGAGAAGCACAGCCAGACATCGGAGAACCAGAGCAAGATCCACTGCAGCGTGTCGACGTTGCCATACGCAATTTCAAAATGGCCGGAGCAAGCCGTCCAGGACGCGCGGCTGGATTCCTCGAAGAAGCCTAAGCTGTCGGTAAAGTCGGACTCGGAATCTGCAGTACCGCCGAAGACACCACCTGCCGAGTTACGGAGGAAGCTGTCCCTGCTCGAGGAGAAGCGAGCGATTTTTCAACGTCGTCGCTACGACACTTCCCACGATACTTCCGGCGAGACCGTGCAAGCTCACGAGGACGAAACGGCTGCCCGAATTTCCGTCGGCAGCGACGCCGCGAAGCCACGTGCGCGTCACATAAGCGTAAGAAAGTTCGACACCTTCTCCACGTTCGAGGGCACCTTCGACGAGGACACCGGCGTCGGTTATCTGGCCGGGATCGAGGAAGACTTCACCGAGAGCGTCGAGCATCTGAGCGACAGTTTCGCCAGTACGGACGCCATGCCGACACTTCCGGTCGGAGAGTCCAGCGAGAAAACTCGTTCGGTCAGTCAGGATAGCGGGGTGAGGAACACATGGATATCCTGACCTAAGGAATCAGATTGAAAGGGGAAAAAGAAAAGGCGTTCTCTCGCAGTTTACGATAAATAACAAGAGATAAGGATACTGCAAGCTTTTTACGTTAAATACCAGCCTTTTTTTTTAATAACCCCCATTGATATGCAATCTGAGCATCTTACGCAAGATTCGTTTGAGCCATCGCTGGGATAACGTCTGCGCTTGGTATATAGATGACGCAACCACCGGTTTTCCTTTCTCAATGATACTCGCTCATTTTTTCTTGTAATTTTATTACTTTTACCCGCCACTCTCGAACTTACCGTATCGGATCCTCGCAGACACTGGAACTCGTGCATTTGTAGTGGAGACTTCTTGTCCGGTCGACTTGGTAATTCTAGGATCTGAATCGACGAGATATATATATATCTTCTGCGGTTATCCCTTTGCGGTCCTTGTCATCTCGACACTTCGAGGATCGCTTCAGGGTCTCGTGTTACGTGCTTATCGTTGCGCAACTACTATTTATTTCTCTCTCTCTCTCTCTTTCTACAGTTGGTCGGTACGCCACGTCACTTTTCTTGGGACTTTCGACAGACCCGCGTTTTATTATTGCCAGTTTCAGTCGATCGGAAGGGACCTACGTTGTTGTCTGATGCGAATTATAATTAGTATTGATATCTTTTTTTTTTATTATGGAAATGCGTCTTTACTAATTTCTTGTTTCATCGCTAATCGTGCTTGTGCAATACTACAGGGTGGTCGCAGAGTGTTTCCCACGTCGAATACACCTTGGGAGCTCGAGACTATTATTTAATAGAGACGCTACTTTACGATCACCCTGTATATTCCGAGCTACCGATATCGACTTTTGGAAATGCCCATGGCTGCTGATTTAGAGATTGATCATTTTTATTGACCATGTATTATCGCACGTGGATATCTTGTTACTGGATTACTGCACCGCTCACTGACTACACGTTATATATACTTTCACGTAATTGGATCACGTCTAAGGTTTATGGGGTTTTTTTTTTTTTTTTCTTTAATTCGCAATAATTGTATACACACGTTTGTGACATTAATTTGCGATTTTTTTTCCAACGTCTTTTACATCTAGTTTACTTGATACTCGTTAACTCGTTTTACTCGCATATTTATTGTCTTTTGGACACCCGTTACATTTACGTAAGAGACTAGTTCCGGTCATTAGCCAATGAGACAGTCATTTTCATACATTTACATAGTTATTATCGACTCTTATGTACGACAGTTTGTTAAGTGACTTGGAATTAGTCACGCTCAGGTCTTCCGTACAAGAAGTACGATACTTGCGGGCGGCGAGCGTCATGGAAATGGAGCTTAAGCTGTGGCAAAGTTTGGCGGCCTATGATTTTAGCAGGTGGAGATCGCGTCTACCAGGGTCGTCGAAACGTCATTCTTCAGTGCGTGTCACGTTTGCGAAAATGATTCACATACTTATATATATATATATATACACGTGTACCAGGGTGCATTGCACTCTGTGCTGGGTGAGGGGAACCAAGGGGGGGGGGGCAGTCCAAACAAATTGGCAAATCTGTGTGAAAAACAAAATTGTATTTTATTGCGGTATACATATACTTTACCACGCTGACTTGGGCTTAAGATAAGATGATAAGAGTCCCCGAGAAATTCCTTGAATCTGTAGTGAAATTCTGAGACACCTGGCTAATTCTTTTTTTTTTTTTTTTTTCTTAATTTTAAACACGTTCAATTTCATTCACTCGTCAGATAAGCGAATACCTGGCGACACGTGCTTCGACGTCGTGCATTCGATAAATGATTTATTGCTGTTGACTGATACGATTGATATTTATGTCGTCACGGTTTGCTACACCGACTGTGATAGTAATCATTTAATCATTGTAACGCGTGTCTTATGATTACTTAGGAGGTCTAACCACGTGACTTTGTAATTAATCGAGGGGAACTTTAAGTACCTGTAGCAGTGACGCGTTTTATTGATTTAATACTTTGCTTTCGTTACAGTCGTCGCAGAACAATGCCCCGAGCGCGGGTCTTGGCGAGAAACGCGAGCATCTCTACAAGATCTTGGTGATCGGCGAATTGGGAGCTGGTAAAACGTCGATCATCAAGAGATACGTACATCAATTTTTTTCGCAACATTACAGAGCGACCATAGGCGTTGACTTTGCACTTAAAGTCCTCAATTGGGATCCGCATACGATAATAAGATTGCAACTGTGGGATATAGCTGGTAGGAATTGATTAAGGATTTTTTAGTGCATTTATAAGGTTCGATTATGGTCGTTCATTGTAATTAATGTGAAACACGTTTGATTGTAGGTCAGGAGCGATTTGGAAACATGACCAGGGTGTATTACAAGGAAGCAGTGGGAGCGTTCATAGTTTTTGACGTAACGAGAAGCGCCACCTTGGACGCAGTCGTAAAGTGGAAACAGGATTTGGACTCGAAGGTACAGCTTCCGGACGGTTCGCCGATTCCCTGCGTTCTCCTGGCCAACAAGTGCGATCAGCAGAAGGAAGGTTTGGTCAATTCGCCGGGAAAGATGGACGATTACTGCAAGGAGAAGAACTTTGCCGGCTGGTTCGAGACGTCGGCCAAGGAGAACATCAATATCGAGGAGGCAGCCAGGTTCCTTGTCAATAAAGTGAGTCCTCGAAGATGCGTTATAGATTTGTACTTCCTGCTGAGGCGGCTAATTTTCGTTACTTTGTTCGCACGCAGATACTCCAGAACGATCAGCTGATAAAGGGGAACGGCACTCAGGAGCAGAGCGACGGCGAAAGATTCGCGCTGAATCAGTCGCCCACCAGCACTAAGAAATCGTGTTCCTGCTGACGAAGTGGCTCGCCCGATCGTCCACGGAAGTCATCGCGTTACGTTACCTGGACAGTTCTCGTCGTTGATCCTCGATCGAAACATTAAAAGACTGTTTCCGCTAGCTCTAATCGCGCCAATAGTATCTTATAAAACTTTATTAATATTAATTGTCACATTGATAATCATCGACGATACTTAATTACATACGCGCACGGTAATATTCATGAAGATACCTGTATACGGTTATCAAAATCGCTGGACCCGTTCCAGCTATCATTTTTTTTTCAATGTTAAGATCGTTGCCTTCGGCCTTCCGTTTTTTTTTTTTTTTTTTTTTTAGAGTCTTTCAACCTTACCGGTACGACTTCCTGTGGCTAATGCCTCTTAAATATTGGAAATCATCGTTTCATCGTATAGGCCGTACACGGTTAACTTCCTGATACGTACAGTCGCCTTTCAATATATACTTAGTTTTGGTATCCCGTGCGGTAATTACCGCGCATCGATAGACGATCATATTTATGGATAAGATTGTACGAGAATACGTTGATAAGATTGATATCGCGTGTATACGCGATTTAGGCTATAATCATGTTTGTTGAGAAAACAAAAGACGAAAGTCGTATGCATTCGCTGACCAAGGCAATTCAATCCCAATGGAGATTTATTCGATAATCGTGTCGTGCGCCATTAAAGAGTGCCATTTTCTTTATTCTCTTTTAGAAATTTGCCCAAAATCCTAATTACTTACGTGCCCTGTATCCGCGCAGATCATTATTGATACGTATTGGTTGCGTAAATTGTATCTAAAAAAAAATATTTTCTTTAATTTCTTCTGTCTCCGCTGATAGATTTCACTAGCGTCTCTCGTTTCCGGCTCGCAGACTGTCACGAGCTTGTAAACAGGAAGACCCGCGGTAGCCATTTTAAATTGAAGACTTCGAAAGGCGTTTCAACATTTTAAAATGTTTCCTCGCAAGCGACGTTGCCACTTTCTCACTCTTTCGAGATCGGCAACGTCGCTCGAGATTATTTAAACGAAATTGTTGTTGTTGACCACGGATTAATATATATATATATATATATATATATATATATATACACAAGAAAGATTTATATACACGTATAAATTGAACTAAAGTTTGATAGTGACCAGGGAGAGAAAAAGTTATTATAAATAATAATAATATTTAACTGTAGGCAACGATGAATATTGCTGTAAATAACTCAATCCCTTTTACGTAACGATATCTTCTGTCTTCTTATTCCTCGCCACGTTGATCAACGTCGACCCCCTTTACGGAAACTTTGCAATTTTATATCTGCGTACGCGGAGGTTACGCGACAAGGATATACGCAATAACTATTATAATAAAGTGTCACGCGCGAATATATTTATATCGGCGCAAGCGTGCCTGCGCCCGCCATTACTAAACAGTATGTCTGTCCACCATTATTTCCTTTTTCTATGTAATAGACGCAGCATCATTAAATTATATTCAATTGTTAAGTGCCTCTTTGTATATTAATTATTAAGTATCGCTCGTTTCTCCTCTTTTGGTCTGGTTTGACCCAACGTCAGTCGCTGGGGCTATCGTTTACCCCAGGATTATATTTTTTTGTCATTCAAGTGTCGACACCTTATAATACCTTGTCCAGGGAGCAGCATATTTGTATTAATAAATTGAAAGACACGATAAGCCAGCAGTACGGATCTCATTCTAGCTGTAATAAAAATACTAGAAATATATCTGGGTTTCTTGAGAACTGGAGCACAGAAAATAGATCTGGGATATTTAATTACACGTGACCACTGCTGCTGGATAAGTTCAACCGGCCAGCGCCTGGACTGATAGTATCGAGTGGAATAAATATGCGAAATTGTAATATTAGTCATTCCAGAAAAACTGCGAGAGAGCCAGTGGAAGATACCGGGGTCTAATGTCTTTTTGAGAAAGTGTCATGAGGCATTTAAACAAATAAAACGTGGAGTTCAGATAACGGAACAAATAGCGTTATCGTCGTTAAACAGCGAAAAGTCTGACATTGTGTTCGTACGAGGGCAGACAGTGCACGAGTTCTTAAAATACGGTGCAGTTGGAAAAGCGTCGTGGATCCTGAACCATCGTCGAAGTATAATGGAATCGTGTAAAATAACGGCAGAGGATAATATTTGTAGAATGTCTTTGGAGAGTCACGCGGATGGCCCGCCCTTTTGTCAGAGTAACAATATTCGTATCGTGTGGGACGATATGGTGGTGCGTGGCGAAAAGCAGAAGAAAGTTAATTTTACGAAACAGATTTATCGGAAGTTAGTTGGTGGAAAGTCACTGGACGCTGATAACGAATCGGTTAATATACTGCACGAGGGTAAATTATCGAAATTGTATTAAACGAACCAAGTCTGTAGGGTTTTTGATTAATCGGGAAAACTCGATGGAGTTTTCAATAAAACATACAAGAGCCGGGACAGCGATAAGAAACTTGTTCATTGTTTCTTTCATTGAACCAGTAACTGTTGGATATTTGAATTTTTTTTATAGGTTTACTAGGGTTTCTTCAAAAGTATAGACATTTTTATTCGAGTATCTAATAGATCATTGTTATTTTAGTATCGGGCTATGCCAAGGATGGCGATATGATAGCTGTAATGGGACCAAGGTATTTATAATTAATGCTTTATACGTATTTCGTGGTATTTATTTTAGTTATTTGTTTTATCAGCGGAGCAGGAAAAACTACCTTTATCGCTGCTCTTGCGAAAAAGGTTCGACTGGTATCTGGCTCCATCAAAGTCAATGGTATCTCAGTCACCAAGAATCTCATGTCTAATATATCAGGATACGTTCCGCAAGTCGATATTTTACCACCAACCGTCACTGTCATGGAGTATATGCAATTTGTGGTATACTAATGATTTGATATACACGGTGGCCGTGAAAAACGTAATACTATTATCAATATTACTTTCAGTGCGCTATGAAACTCGATCGAAGTATGACTCGGTCGGAAAGGGAAGTTTTAATGTCGAAAATCATCGCGGAATTGGGTCTTTACGAATGCAGAGACACGTTAACGTCGAGTTTGTCCGGTGGCGAAAGAAAGAGACTGTGCTTGGCCGGGGAAATGGTGACGAATCCAAAAATACTTTTTCTAGACGAACCGACCACTGGTAACTGGGCAAATTAATTATTGTGCTTGCATTATGAGTTTGTTTTTCTTAAAAATTCATTCTTCTTCCAATAGGCTTAGATATGTCAACGTCAATGAGAGTCATCGAATACGTGAAACGTCTGGTTAGAAACGATACAATTGTATTTTGTACTATACATCAGCCGGCAATGTGCATTTACAAGATTTTCAACGACGTCATTTTTTTGGTTAACGGCACCACTGCCTACGCAGGAACTTTGAGCAACGCGACGGCATTTTTTGAAAGGTATCGGCAACGTCAGTCACGATAAGAAAATTGTTTTACGAGCTTGCACAAGGTTTACAGCCTTTTCTTCTTTTGATTCACCAGCGAGGGTTTCGTGTGTCCGCCGAACTTCGACGAGGCTGAATATTACGTGAGAATATTATCGAGCCAATTAAGTGACGGCTATAAAGTTTGTCGACTAGGAGCCAGCAATGGCGCCACTCGTCTCTGCGCTGCTTTCTCAAAATCGCCATTGTCACGAGTACCGGAAACCGCGCGAAGACAGAGTCTCTTTGAAATTCAAACTCATCGAAAACCCAATTGGCTGAGACAATTCTATTGGCTAACCTGGAGATTGTACTTGGAAGCAAAAAGATCCATTTTCCATGACATTTTCTATTGTCAGTCCTACATCGTGAGTTCTGTATTATTCAATGAAATTTTTACTACGTGCAGAAATTCTGATTGCACAGAAAAAAAAATCTTATCTGCTTATAACTTATCTCTGTTCAGCTAAGCGTTATTATGATCGGCGTTTTCTACCACGAGATCAATTCTCGCGAACAAATTGGTATCCAGGATACAAGGGGTGCCTTGTATGTAACATCCGCACAAATAATCTTCAGTAGCTCTTATGCCGTGGTATACGAATTACCCAAAACTACACCTCTGTATCTTCGTGAAAGCTCTATGTACGACCCTGGAGTATATTACGTGACGCTTATTCTTGGAACGGTAAGATCAATGTCTCCCACGCTTATCAGCGTCCGATCTTGCTGGCCATGAAATAATTGTGCGTGGCAAGCTCCTCTATTTACCTTAATATTATTTCAGATACCAAGCAATCTTATAAAGGTTCTCATCTTTACGTCGATGCTGTTCCTGACGCTGGAGATTAATTATTTAACATGGACGTTTCTCTCGCTATCCGTTTTCCTGAGCTCTGCAGCCATTTGCTCGATCGGATATGGAATCATGATCTCCAGCTGGATCACAAATCCTTCCATGACTCCGGTAGTAATGGCACCGATTGATTTCGTTTCCATGTCTATGTCCGGCATGTTTTACAATCTTGGGTAAAATCATATTTAATTTTTCAACTTTATCTCCGTCCTTTCACTTAAATCACAGTTAATTTTATTTAAACTCGACGTCATACGTTTCAGGAGCTTACCATGGTATATGGGCTTTCTCAAGTACTTATCCATTTTCTATTATACTCTTGATGCCCTTTCTATTATCCATTGGTCGCCTATTGATTATATTGGTAAGCCATACGATAGAGTTATCATTATCGACATATGTTAAGCATAAAAGATTTAATATTATTTCAGCTTGCTATCCTGATAAGAATTTGCCATGCTTAAACAATGGAACTGCAGTCCTAATCGAATATGGACAAGGAGGGAAAAGTTTGTATTCAGATCTTTCAGGATTGTATCTTCTTGCGTTATCCATGTTTGTCATTGGATATTTTGGAGTTAGATACCACAGAGCAAACAAGTCTATCTATTAGGAAGATTTTTATGGAAATTAAAACTTTAGTCATAAAGTAAAGAAGAAAAAGCCAAGTAGGACTTAACGAAACGTTGTACAAAATTGTTAAACTTGTAGAAGCATATTAGGTTATGTAATCCAAATAGCTAAATGGAGGTTTAGTTAGTACTTTTAGTACAACTTTCTGCCGTTGAGAGCGCTATGCTCGTGGAACGGCCATGTACGATATTCGCTGGACATTCAAGGGACGTTTTAAGGATGTTCCGTCCTGTTGGGGATTCGAATGGACTTATAGAATTTTCCACTGATCCTTTACACATTCAGAGCGGGATGTATGCTTTGAAAAAGATGTGTAGTATATAGGAATATGCATGTATGTTCCTTTTCTTATATAGGAAGTATAGAGTCGGATGACTGATAATTTATCAAAAATCTTTTCAATAAGCCTTTTCCTCTTTCCTGTACGCGCTGCGTTTAAACGTAAGTGCAATGTCATATTCTCGTGAATTTTTTAATAGAAGTTTTTACCTTCTCTTTGTTGAACTATACCCCGTGGTCATGAATATAACGTACGGCGAAGACTCTCGATTGAGACTAATATACTGGCTCTTTACGACTTCTAGAACGAATTGCGAGAAATCCAGCAAAATGGCCTAGTGCAAAAATTGCTAAAAGTCCTAGGAGATCCAATTCGTAATTGTCTGGTTCGTATCCGTATTTTTCCAAAACTCCCAAACCTGTCGACACGCAAGGTTCCTCCGGATCCGGTGGACAATCTTAAGAGAAAAGAAAGTATTTTGGTTTTGGCTTGGGAGGACTGAAAAGATTAATATAATTTTATATACCTATGTGATCGATGTGACGCCACTGTAACAGAGACACGGCTTCTGTTCCGTAATAAAATTGAGAGAGATACTTCAGCCAGGCTATGTGTCCTGGCAGATTCCTAAATTGAAAAAAAATGTTATGCATAAAAAAATAAAAAGAAAAACATTCACAATGTATTACCCGAGATGAAGAAAAAGTCCGCTGAACATTAGCGTTATGAAGTCAAGGGGCACCGAAAATAAAGATGCTGTAGCAACGGATTGAAAAGCAGCCGACATTAAGCAACCTGTAAGAATTGATAATTGTAATAAAAAAAAAAACATTTTTAAGACTACAAAAATTTTTACCCAGAGCCGAAGCAGACGCAGCTGATAACACAAGTGGTATAACGAATAATATGAATCCTAAAAATCCACCCTTGAGGCCGACAATATTGAAGATCAATATTGAATACAATAAGGGCTGAAAAATGGCGCCTGGCATCTGCAAGATTGACGATTGAGTTAAATCTATTATATTGTAATTTAATTTCAAGATATAATTTAAATTTCTTACCAAAACGGCAATTTTACTTATATAATACGGTGCTGGATGGTACAGATCACTGGCTATGTCGCGCAAAAGAAACGGCAATTCACGCGGAAAGGTATAAAAGACTCCGTAATTGAAAGTGAACGCTGTTTCTGCGACCACCAGGTATATAAGACCTTGCACGTTCTGTATACCACGTTGATCGATGTTCACCATGACTGACGCATAAGGGGCGGAAATAAATATGGCTATGTTCTAAAAAAACATAGCTTATTGAAGTGATAAAGCTCGTTCGAAGCAGTAGCACTTATATATACCGGGTATCCGTTAAGTAAGTGATAATCGATCTCCACTCACCATATATAAAATGAACCTTAAAAATAGGTGAGTAAAGTTTCTCTTGTAATCCACGTACGACCGCCATGTTAACCATTCAAATTGAGTTATGGCACGAACTTTTTTAAAATCGCCAGTAGCTACAGGTCGCTCGATAAAAACGGGATGCAAGGTTTCATCGGTATTGGACTTCTTACACGAATCCTCAATAGCAGTTGCGACGAATTGACCAAATCTTGACTTGTTAAATTCATCGCATATCCAACGTGCCTGATAAGTAAAATTTTCGATATTTATACAACGTTACATTAATCTTGACATTTCTTACCTTCCTGTAACTCTCTATTTCCTTGCCGCGAATTACCGACAGCTGAGAAACGTAGTATTCGGCGCTGTTGAATGTGGCTGGACAGTGCAAACCCAGACTACAAATTACAGAAGAGTTTAAGCAAACGATCGCGGATAACCTTGTGGAAAAATTGTTTAACGTAAAGGCTCGTCTTCAAAGATAATCCAAATTTGGGTATCCCGACACTTTTATGTTCTCAATAAAATTAAAATTTTTTTTCTAACAGTCGTGGATAAATGTCTGAAAACAATATTGGACTCGGTCTCTTTACTCGGCGACTCGTCCAACCGTCGCTCGCGACACTTAACCTTCAAGGCGAGTTTGCATCAAACACAAATTACTCGGTCGGACTTAAAGTATATTTTAACGTTGGATTTTCTTCTCAGACGTCGTCAGACGATTCTCTTACGATACTGACAAGTCACAGTGAACGTTTGAGTTACCCATTGAAAAACTGTGTCGCCTCCTTTGTCGTTCCTTGAAAAGCCACCCGTCCGGCTGTCAGAAGTACGACCTCGTGAAAGAGATCAAGCAGACCAGAAGCCGGTTGATGAAGCGAACAAATAACTATTCTGCCGCGTGTCGCGACTTCCCTCAAAGTTCTTGTTACCGCCATTGCTGCATAACTGTCCAAACCAGTCGTAGGTTCGTCGCAAAATAGCAGACTGGGTTCCGTAAGTAACTAAAGTGTATCGCAGCCCTTAATTGTTTATGCCAATCAATGTAATTGCTCGAGTTTCAATTACCTGCACTGCCAGAGCTACGCGTTTTCGTTCGCCACCCGATAAAGCTGACAGCTTGGAATTTCTGCATTTGAACAGCCCCAATTCCGTCAGTATGCTCGCAATTCTTTCCTTTCTCAGAGCCGCCCGGAATCGCCTGTCCATTTTCATTCGGGCCTGAGAATACAGAAATCACTGATTCCAGTGGCGCTTCTACGTGCTTTAAAAATTAGAAAATTTAATTTTACCAAACAACACACGATAAATGACCTATTTCACGTTACAGATGAAATCATGACAATTGCACACAACAATTAGCATTTAATTCAAAAACTCATTGAAGTAATATTTTTCGGTAATTAAAAAAAGGTGAAAACCAGTTTTCATCGTTCCTGCATATTAAGAACTTGTCCAAGTGAAACCAGTGTTACGAAAGGTACAATTTTGTTTGACGTAACGTCTGTCGCGAATATCATTAATATAAATAATAAATCTTCTTGTACAGGAAATAATTAACGTTTAGAATATACATACCATAAATTCCATATGTTCTTCCACGGTCAGAGATTCCACAGCTAAATCCTCCTGTGGCACGAATCCTGACATCCTGGCCATTTGTTCCTGGTCCACAGGCTGACCATTGAGAAATATATCACCAACGGTATCACCTGGATACATGAAATGATAAATATGTATTTTTTTTAAATTCTCATTTCTCCTGCCTCGTCAATTAATAAATTTACAAAATTTTATTTTTTTGGACGTCCTAACTTATTCCCAGTGAAAAATCGTTGGTTTTATCTTAAAGCGTAAACTTTCCAACAGGTACAACGAACGTCACTCGAACTTCAAATTGATCGTTTATTATCTACGGTTATCCCTTCTTTTTTTTCGTCATATGACGAATGGGCTCGTATTAATCGTCATTAATAAACATATTAAAAGGCCCATTAGCAATCGATAAGTGATATTCATTTATCATCCATTGATACTTGCCTCACGCTGATTTCTTTATACCTTTTATACGCCGGCTTATGGTAGCGAGAAGGGTCGTTTTTCCAGCGCCACTGAAATTACATTAATCTTCGATTCAAGAAGTAAGATAAATTATCTGCGATTTCACTTAATCACGTTAATTAAATATCTCTTGTTATCGCGCGGAGATCTCAACGAGCAGCCACGCTGGTTATCGGATATTAATTAAGAACGTTAAATTTCCACATGCATCCCGTACGAAGTAACGTTAAGCAAAGCAAAAAATTATCAATTAAGTCAAGCATACTCTATATCCGTTAATTTACAAAAATTAAAAATACACGTATCGCATGACCAACAAAGTATACCAAAAATTGTATATAATTCAAATTTGATTATACCTAGGTCCCATTATGGCCATTAAGGTCCCGGACTTCGCTACGCCATTGACTGTAACAAAAAATCTTGATCAAATAATACATATACAAAAAAATATAATACATAAAATTTATATCAAACAAATCAATTACCTCCATTAAGTAGCTCCACGTGCTCTATCCTTTGCTTTCCAAAAAATCCCCTCAACAAATTATCACTCACTTTCTTCTTGATGGTATAGGAAATATTTTTCCATGTCAAAACCAAATCCTTTCTTGAAACCTCGCATGGCACTACTGCCACAGACCCCGATTGCATCTGCAAAGATACATATAATAATCATTTAAAATATTACCCACAATGCTCTGTGTTGCAAATAATTTTTTTTTAATAAAAGATAAGTAATAATGCACCGTCCGTTCCTTAAGGAGAAACGTTCAATCTAAGGTCGCTTGATTAACCAGCTTATATTTATATCTCATTGCTGTTATTATTATCTATCGCGTTATCATTATTATTATATTTCTAACAGCATTGCGTGTTTTGCGCGAAGAAGAAAAAAACTTATAAAATTACATATATACACGAGTGTTTATGTGTTGTTGTTATATTTTCTTGATTATTTAAAAAGCTATAATAATATTAGTCATAGTGTCGCAACAGTGTAATTACGTTAGGTATTCAGTACGGGCGTATCTGCATTAATTTCCATTATCGAAGCCCTTCGCAGTCTTGCACGTACGTGCAGTAGGTTCTCGACGATTGACAGTAGGTCAGCCGGTGTAATCGCGATTATATAAGTTACAGGTTCGACATATTAGATCGCAATCATTCGTTGCAATAGATTGAATTATGCAAGCACTTGGTAAATAGCAATTTATAGCGTTGATTTATTTCGATCGTTAAAACCAAGAAGGATGCACGTTAGATGATATTAAATATACACGTGTATTAGGTAAGAAATAGTTGTGCGAATCGATCGAGTCTTCTATATATTTTTTAAGATGAAGTAGTGAGAAATATTTTTAAAAAATCCATATGCATCTTTCTAACGATGTCGTATGGCGTCTTATGTAACCCAGAGAACGCAGCATTACGATGGTGAATGCATGTCCGTGAGTAATCACGTTGGCATGATGAAATAGCAATTAAATTTGTTGTTTTATTATTATTTGAACTTTGAGGTTATGTTGGATAACATAAGCCGGATGTAGGGTAACTGCGGTTTCAAGACTCACCCGAACACTTCCGAAGAAGATCATACCGACCGGACGTCTTGTAGTTCGATAAAATTCCGGTACGGAGTAAGAAGAGGCGGCGCGAGGGTCAGTGCTTCGTTTGGAGTTTAGTGATTTTTTAAAAGTTTCTTTTCATTCTAATTTCGATTTATTGTACTTGGATTATGGCTGGTGAATTTTTTGTTCACAGCGATTATTCTACCGGTACGTCAGAATTTAGTTTCTTTTCTGACTACTGCAGTGGTTAGCTTACTGTCACGTTGGGGTAACTGAAGGCTGCTTGTTGCGCTACAGAAGGTCTGCATCTACGTTCGAGCACTTTACGGGGGAATTCTTAGCGGTCGGAGCTGATGCTCTTACGTAAATAACGTGGGATCTAATGGATCCAAGGTTTTATGATCGATGGTCATGATTTTTGTAGCGATGGAGGTACACTCTTTTTTTTCAAGTAGATTTCGAACTGGAATTACGAAGGAGAAAGGGTAAAGGGTTCGTTGGATGGAAAAAATTCGCGATTGAAGTATTTGGACTGGATACGTGATTTTTTAATTTTTGTCATTTTCATGAAAGCGATCGACCATTGGGATTGCATGAGGTGAAACGTTGACTAGCGTAGGACTAGCTGCTAGGATAATGGCTGCTGGGCTGGGATGCCAGAAGGTGCGTGAGGATGTGACAATAAAACGATGGAAATATTGGAATCGGCGCAATATGATTCTACGACGGGTGGCGAAATGAAACGAAACAATGTTTGCGTTGCGCGGAACGTCGGGTTGCTGGAATCGTGGATTTGTTAATATCGAGCGTCTAGCTAGTACCACGTCAAAATGGCCGACGTTTAGTACGACGTTAGTCGGGATTAAAATCGTCTATATTTTATATCGGGTGTCCGTTTACGAAAACCAGTAAAGCCTGACTATTTTTAACTTTGACTGTTAATAGTTCTGATTCTCAATATTTTTTTTTTAATTTTTCAAATGATTTTTCGATGATTATTATACGAGAGGGACAATGTAATTACGCTGTGTGTTTCCGTGATGCGTATAAAATATGGAGATACACTATTCAATTTAGTATCACGTACCTGAAGAAACTATAGGAGCTATAGAAGGTTACAATGATATAGTGCGTGACTGGAGCAACTGTGTATGCAAATGAGTCTTCCGACGTAATATGAAATTTTTAAAATACTATATCAAATAATTACATTTAAACGTATGGCGTCAGGACGTACGATATATGAAAAATGAATGTCTGAAAAAATTAATATAACAATAAATGATTGAAAGCGGCTTTAAAAATTTGTAAATAAAATATTTTATTTGGAAATTCAAAATATCTGTGAGTTAGGATTGATTTTTAATGGCAGTTGACGTATAACGTCACACCCGGTAGAAATCGGTTAAGGCGAGACGCCGATAAACAATTGACTGTCCTAAAACTGCGGTTAAACAAGGAAACGGTAAAACAGCACCTAATCGGCACGAGTCAGCGTGCCGCAAGGAGTTTAAAGGTTTTTTTTTTCAAAGTTTTTTGAGAAGAAGGTAAATAGGCGGTTATAAATTTAAAACAAAAATGTCAAGCAGTGCTTCCTCGGCGACGGTGGTCGTGAAGAAGCGCGAAAGGACCCAAAACTGGGTACCGGAGGAGAAGAGCGCTCTGTTCTCGTTGATAAAGGTTCACGTGAATGCGATTGAGAATAAGAAGATCGACGCGGCAGCATCCGCCATGAAGACTCTTGCCTGGCAGCAGATTTATTGTGCTTTTAGGGGACGATTCTCGACGGAACGTGACATTACGAGAATGCGGGAGCAATGGCGAAGGATGAAGGCGCAGGCTAGGATCGAAATGTACACATTTGCCGAAAAGGTCAGTTCGATTTTTCTTGTAATAAAATCAATGCGTTTATTAATATAATAGTCAATGTCAGTTATGTTTTGTTTTCTTAGTTTTTAGGGTTAAATACAATTTTGTGTACCATAAGGATGTTACATGGGTAACGATCATCGATTTATTATGTTTTACAATTTTTGTTAATTACAATTGAGGTTAGAGTGGCCATTATGTATTCCAAAGATTCCTTTCTCGCTTCTTACAAAAATCTTTAGGTTAGAACTTTGGGACCCGAGGAAGCTGCTAAGAGTCGACCTTCTAACCTCTCGATCGAGGTCTGGCGACTTATGGAAAGTACAAAAAAAAATGATTGCGATGCCGAACGTTCCGACGAAAGTAGTCAAGACGCGGACGGCTCTACGAATTTTCAAGCAATTTTGGACAAGTTGGCAGCATCGTCGCCGCCGGAGATTTCTGTTCACGAAATTAAATTGGAGACGAATAGCGATGACTATAATGACGAAGATACGAGTCAACTTAATTTACTTGACAAACAACCTGACGTTTTTCCTAAAAGAAAAAGAGTCCCACACAGTGACGAACCCATGGATCTTGTCGATCAGAAACGTTTAAAGACTGGCGATACGGTTAGACAACTTCACGAGACGAATGGTAGGTCCAGCTGATTAAAGTTAATGAAAGAAACAATTAATACTCTTTTTTCACTATATTCAAAGAGGACGATGACAGCGGTCAGAGTGCTACATCTCCTCAGCTAACCTGTCAGGATGAACAAATTCAAAGAGCCGTCTGGATATTCGAAGCCGCACAAAAGGAGCACAATCTCAAATTAAAAATGCTGAATATCGAATTGGAACGAGCTGAATTGCAGAAACAGACGGCTATAAATGAGTTGAAAGCTTCAGAAATTAAAAAAAGGCTGATTGAGAATCAAGCGGCCGATTATTACAGGTGGGCGGCGTTACGTTTGATCGAGAACAAGAAATAAAGTGTTTCTATTAAGCATGAATTGATATATTTATTTTTAAACAATTTTTTATATTCATTTTTATATTATAATTCGATATCGCAAGCCTGTACTAAACTTGTGTCACTAGTTAGACTGTACTGACTATACCTACCTATACTACGTGCATGCTACGATAGCCAATGGTTTACTTGCTGCGACACCAGCGCCTCTGGCGGCTGGCTTGAGAATCACTAAAACTGGTGAAAAACGTCTCACAGTCTCTGCTCAGTTTAACCCATAGTCCGTGTTTAAAGTTCGTCATTTTGTAAAGAAATCAGCTCGTTCGGAACAGAGTGAATTACTTGAAAGTAAAGATGCAGCGTGTACCCGCAATTCTCACGAGAAATATGGCCTTCATGAGGTAAATCATTTGATATCATTGGTAGCTCTAGTTGTAATTGGTGGATTTAAACTTTACACGTACGTCTTTTGTCGAACTCCTAATTGCGCCGGCTTTTTCAACGACGACGTGACTGGCTCGTTGCCTTTTATAAAATTTTTCAGCACTACAGTCCTACAGTTTTCTTATCTTACATACCTCGTTTACTGTATTTCTCATTTGTGTTTTATTTAAAACTCGAGTATTAATATTCTAATCAGTGCGATGATCGTTCTTATGTTCTATGGCTGTCTCTCTACGTATCGACTGAATTTGCGAAATTACATAATAAATTGTACTCTTAAATTTTGAGTTAGTATCCAAAGATTTGTCTGTACGTCTGGATACAATATTGATTTCGTGTGCTGGAAAGTATCTGCTGCAACCTTTAATTACTGTATCACTTTATTGATTCTAGTCGATATGTAAAAGTTACTGGGACTACGAGAATTCTTTCTCTTCGTCGTAATTTTTACTTTTATACCTATTACTTGTGTCAATTGTTACAAATTTGAATTGCATTGCTGTTATAAAAATTCTATAAAATGGCAACGCTCCAAAATATATTCTTTTAACGAAAGCAGCTAGTAGAACGATCGCCATTATCTGAAGTTAAAAACTAGCACCTTAACAGAATCATGTTTTTTTTTTTTTCTGTTCCGACCTTATGTCACCTAAAGTTCACGTAAATCTTTCTACAAGGAATATTTTTATTTATTTCTCTGCCAACTCTTTGAAATAATTTATGTTTGGTTATAATTAAATTATATTTCCAGACAAATTCTCCTCTTTGCTGAATCCTCATAAGCTTGGTGACAATAAATCCCCAAAAAAAGAATAACTACAATACAAACCTTTTAAATCCTAATTGTTCAGCAGTTGGTAACAATACGACCCTCACTGAGCAGAACATGAGATAGTCACCGTGCGGTATGAATTCTTCATTGCCGACGGGAGATTAATCGAACAAAAGAAATGAATAAAATAATTTTTAATGAGTAAAAGACAATCCTAACACGGTACGAAGTTACAGACAAATTAAAGGTACCCTTCGCACTGTTGAAATTGATTATTCACCCATGTCATCAATAATTTTTGTTAAAAACAATTATTTATCTGGCAATAACAAGACACCGGTAACAGTCGGACACACCGAAGCGACACCGTTTCCATTCGGAGACTGTATAGTAATGAAAATTACCTGACTGCTACCTTAGGGCTTCTCCCCGCATCAGGCTATCCCCACGTTCGCACTCCTATCATCTTTCTAGCTGCGACTTGTATATATTCTAGTATACCGCAAAGAAAACGATCGAAATATAGTGGCGATTCCCAGGAGACCTCATTTTTCTAATAAAAATAACGCGACTACGCTGTAACACTATATATTGCAAAGTATATTCTAGATACGTATATACAGTATAAATAGATGTACAGTTTGTTACACGTCGTATAAAGTGTACATGCGCAGTTCTTTATTGCGTTCATATTAATCCCAGTCGTCGGACCAAGTGCATTTATTCTTGTTTCGCAAATAAATTCACACTCGGTATAGAGCTGACTGTGGCAAATGCGATTTTAGGCAATTTGAAAATTAATTTTGGCATTTCTTTGTAATTTTATAGTCAAGTCAGGATGGTCGGTGAACGTGGCAGTGGGGCTGGCAAAGGAGGTGGTGGTGGTGGCACCATCAGGGAAGCAGGAGGTTCTTTTGGAAAGATGGAAGCTGCCCACGAGGATCAGTACTTCTACAATCAGGTAACCAATTTATTTGAAAGACGTTGAAGGTTGATTTTGATTTTAAAATTGTTTTTTTTTGTTTTACCTAGCAAAAAGAACAGCTGCAAAAGCTCCGGGAGGGTCTTCACGACGAGATCAGTTTCCACGAGGAACAGATCAAACGTCATCAGGAAGCTATAAATCGCCATAAGAAGAGAATCGACGATATGCATGACAAGTAAAATGTCGCTGATCCCACGAAATTCTTGATCGTGTCGCGTCGACGACATGTAAACGTTACTTCAAACCCTGTCGGAGGAATGATGCAGCGATAGTGATGCGTCATACTGTAATTTTTTCAAATAAGGAATGTTAACCTACGTAGAAATAAAATATTTTGCTTTTACTAGTTATCAAGAGCTCTGATTTAAATAATCAAACTTGCTTGTATACTTAAAGAATTAAACTTTAACCTCGCGCGTCCTGTTTTTCGCTTCTTTCAGTTCTAATGATAAACAGGACCGCTGTTTTTTTTATTTATTTAATGGATACAGATATTTCTCACATCCTGTTATCGAAAAGCACTGTGGTGTTTCTTGAAAAACGTCGTATCGTGACATTCCGTCTTCCTTTGTTCTGTCAATGAGTTGTAAATAATTTTTGTTCTAAATTACTGTAAAGCACAAATGGTATCTCTTGAAATAATTGTAAAATTCGTCGCCAACGAAGAGTCCTTTCGTGGTGTATCCATTTTTGTGTAACGATGTTTCGGCATATTTTCAAAGGAATTTATGGCACTGGGAACAGGTAAGATACACGAAGACAAAGTCTCGTATGGTTTACACAAATGTTACTTTTATTTTTGGTTATATTTTCTCGTTCAAGAATTACATTAAGTACACGCAACAGTGACTTACCAGACGCGGTAGGTTCGATGCATTTGACTGTTTTACAGCGGTTTCAGGTATTTCGTGAGAAAAGGAAGTGATTCGAGCAAAGATAAATTTTTTGAAAGGGACGTCGCGTACGAGAGCGAATACTATTATAAGCAGGTAACGTTACAATGCAAAATCTTTACCAATATAAAGTGTGCCAACGGCATTAAAAGTTTTACGGATGCAACAGCTGTGTAAAGAGTACAAGAAAAATCTTATACGATAACCTTATGTTACAAAAGTATAAACCAATGGAGCGATGCGTCAGTACAATTTTTTGACTCGTGATCTTTGTTAAGTATTTTGAAAAACAATCTTTCCGCGTCGCAATCGACTGTAATGTTTATTGTGTTGCATCGTTATTTGCATTGCCAAATTTTTCTTTGTTACAACCACGAGAAATCTTGCGGTTTACCTGTATCGATGAATACTTTATTCGCAGGACAGAGAATTGCTGGAGATTTTGAAGCAAAAAACTCTAGACGAGGTTAAAAGTATGCAGGACGAAGTACGCACGATGCGCGATAAGATCGAGGAATATACTCGTGATATAAACGAGGATCTTCGATTTTTAAAAGGACTCGAAAAAGATTTACCAGCAACTGATACCAAAGAGTCTTGAATGAGAGTACAAATTTTTTGAAAATTTCTATATCACCATTCAAATTCTGTATAATCTCTGTGCAATGGAGTGCATCAAGGAACAGCGTTACGTTTTATAGAATTTCTTAAAATTGCCCAAACCGTGACTAAAAAATTCGACAAAATTAGCAAGAGACGTTGGCCTTACAACACCAAAAACGATATTTTACTTAACAATAGTTACTCAACTTTCATCAGGGAGCCTGGCAATAATGTGTAAAATGCTTATAACAATTTCTCAATTAATTTCTCCACCAGATAAAGGAATAAGCGCAATATTTTTTCCTGACATTTCGAAATTGAGAAGAACTACGTAGATACTCCAGAGAACAATTTTTTTCTATACCAAGTTATACATTTTTATATAGCTATTAACAAGTAACTTTATTTGAAATTGTAAATTATAAATTCAATCCACATTGAATTCGCAGTCGATTCATTTGCGAAATTCAAAAAGGAGGACTCGTCTTACAAGATAAACCGTGGGTCAGGTCTTCGACGTTAGATGGCAGCACGGTCGCCAAACAAAACATGGCGGCCACTCGGCAAAGGAAGGTAGACGATCGTTGCGCCCTCAGTGTCGCACGAATCATTGATCAGTGTGGTGTGTTCGCGTTGTTGCTCCGTGGTTAGTGTTACTCCAAGAACGTTTCGTTGGTTTTTACGTTAAAAGTGCTGGCAGCCGGGCTCCCACGGGCCCCAAGAAACGGCGGGCGACATGCAGCCGAGGATATACGTGACTCTTGCGATCGGCGCAGCGATTTTCATTGGATGCAATGCCGCCGCAGCCGAGGTAAGCTTCGTATAAGGCAACAAAGATCAGTCAGTGCATTTCGATGAGTCTACTGTCATTTCTATACGCGCTACTGTCTCTCCGTTTCAACTCGATGCCCACCTAGTCCCATTAAAGATCAAACGATGCATTTTCGGCCGTGCCGAATCATCGGCACGACACGATTCTACCGTAAAACTCCAAGAGCTTGATAATGCGTTTACTCCTATTCTTTTTTGTATTTTAATATTACCGAATGTTGCACGTAGACTTTCTCCTCAAGGAGTAACTTTATTTAAATTAACTTTGTAGTATCTTCTTTTGTCTGCTTCGCTATAATCTACCCTTAAAGGCATCTGCTTCTATCCGTCGCTCTTTTCCCAGTCTCTTCCACGGGATGCGTCGCCTCCGGCGAAGTTGCATTCCTCTAATCGAGTCGGAATTGTATTTCGGACGATCCCAAGCACTTGGCTATTGGGATACGCGTGCATTCCTCTATTCCTTAGTTCACGATTTTATGACGTACGTTATTACGAATTTCGAGTATCGCCGACGATAACTCTAATGGATTTTTTTTTTCGTGCAGGCCGGATTATCAACAGGATATGCATTAAGATTTATTTTCATTCAACATTCCCAGTGATATCATCGTTCTTATGAAATCCTTACATTCATACGATGAATTATATCTCTGTGCGGCTCGGGCTCGGTAGCTTCGCGATACCTCGTATATTCTAATTTCTAATGCAATAACGCGTCGTCTCCTCTGGGAAATATGAACGCACATGTAAAAATAATATCTAGCTGAGACCTTCAATTCTTTCTGAGAAAACCGAGCAGCTTCGAATTCACGTGCGAATGGGAGCCGTAAACAAAAATAAATTAGTTTCTTTGGCTGTCCTCGAAATTCGTACAGAGACATAATTTTTCATCTAGAGGCAGACCGTCTCGATTTAATTTACCCAAGTTTTGGGGGAGGCAGATACAGAGCGAATCGGTTCCGGTGATTTCGCAGGGCTGAATCGTGACTCACGTTTTTGGCTCTTTGAGAGCCGCGAAAGAAAAAAGAGGGCGTCAAAACAACCCCCATGGGGGTTGGACACGTTACTCGACCCCCCGACGTTAAATTGCTACGAGGCCACATGCCTTCTCATTCAAATCCGAAAACTTCGCAACGCAATAAAACCAGAAAATCGTCCCTGTGTCTTTCCTCAATTTAATCGCACGTACTGGCGCTCGCGTCAATTTTCTATTTCCTTTCTTCTGGACGCTTTAATCCGTACGCGGTACTTGGCTTCGGGGACCTATCGTATTTCTGGACAATTTTTTCCTAATCGATCTTCATTAAATGACTCCTACTCACGACACTCTCAATTATATCTTGACTAATTGCACGGCGAACCTCGAATTCAGGGTTTATTAGAAATATAATTCGCGCTACGTATCGTTAATTGGACGCTAATTTTCTTTTGCGTGACGCGCCCTAATACTCGTACCAATCTAATTTGCATCGTCAATATTAATTATAGATACTCACGCGCGTAACGCGAACTGGATTTTTTCGTATCGTTAAACAATTATTAACGTGGGTCGCTAATGAAACATCGAAGAAGAAGAAGAAGAACGGACTTTGCTGAAAATCCACGGCAAACAATAACAATAATAATTCATGAATTTTGCAATGACGTCTGCATCCGTTGATTTTTTAGATCCCCGTGACGTAATGAAATTTTGGAAATTAATATCAAAACCATACGGCGTCCCGTACACGTTCCTTTGACATATGTTTATTACCCTTTGTATATTAAGAAAATACGAAGACTTCTTTTCGCCTCCAGTTTCGGGAATTTTTTTTCTTTTTTATTCGAAATTTTCAAAGCAACGCCGATATAAGAACAAGGCAAATTTAAGGGTTGTAAAGGGGCTTCGTATTATTGCTGAAATACACCCTTTAAAGTTGAAACGATGCGTGAATTGCCACGTCGTGCAAGGTTTCTGGCTGGATTAAACGCTGGATAGGGAGTTTACTCGGTTGAGGTTGTGTGGGGTTGGCATTCCGAATACCGAAAACGCAAAACCAGCTCGTTTGCGCGACAGATACGTCCTGGGTACACAAGGCGACCCCTCTAAACGGCATTGGCGTAAACCCACCAAAATAATGCACAGCCCCTACACCAGCTAGGGTTATTGTCGTTACAAAAATATAATATCCGGTAACTCGATACGAGTAGGGAACCCTGCATTTTATTTCCTTGTTAAGTGTGTCCGTCGGTCCACCGTTACTCGCGTGAAATAGTTGGGTGGACGGTCTCTGTTATTTTTTTTTTTTATCACGAGGCGGGAAAATTCAAATGTTCAAAAATCCCGGCACTCGAACGCACAAGACATACGAGGCCCATTCACACGAGGTTACCGTGGAGAATCGTCGTTTCCTCTTAGCAAGTAAATAAATCCGCTCTATAAAACAACCAGTTACTCCTGGTGTCTCGTAAAATCGTGGCTGCTTACAATTTCTTGAACATTTCCCGCAGAATTATGTATCCCCCTCCGCGTACACGAGAGAAACGGAATGGACTTTAATGGCTGTCGCCTCGGTCACTAAAGTCGAACAATTCCGTTGAATTGGCACTGACTGGTATGTGATCTCTTTTGTAACAATATCAGCCATGTTTTATACCCTCGCGTTACTCACGAGTCACCCGGTATATTTACGGCGTCGCTTGGTACTCTTTCTTCTTCTTCTTTTTTTTTTCTTAGAAGCTTTTCACGACCTCCGTGTTATTTTTCAGGAACGCCAAGCTAACCGTATTAAGTCGATTAGTATATGGGCGGTACACTGGCTACGTATACCCGGTGAAGTATTCGATATCGATTGGACCTTCCATTAAGTAAATATGATCGAATCGATGAAATTCCTAGGCGTGTATAGAAAGTGGCTTTGTGCTAGGGCTGTCAACGTTAGATGTAACGCCTGACGGTATATTCAGTGATTTTAGGTTTGTCAATTTTTCAAACTCAAATCCTTCGTCAAGTTACGCTGAATCGACATTGGCCGTATGGATATGACGAGTAAAAGTTCACTGAATACGTTTGCGAGCGAGAGACAATTGTTATTGGGTTTAATGTCGTGAAGTCTTTGTTCGTGGCGACGATTCGGAAAATCGATAAACGTTCGTTAACCAGGATTGTGAGCTTTTTTTTTTTCAATTCAAATCCATTTACACGACGCAGCCTGTTCCTTTGTGGTCAATTATCGTACGGTCACGTATCGTGGATTATGATAGTGGGCTTGAGCACTGATAAAATCAGTATTAATGGGCTTGATGATTTTCAGCGATTATGCTTTTCAATGCTAGCTCGATTTCTCACTTAAGACTCGCGCGCTTCGCGCCTAATGATTGTTTCAGCAGGATCGCGTGACGTCGATGCGTTTGTCGTTCGCGCGTCCTTCTTTATTGGCCACGAGGTGACTTTTGTCTTTGGTAGATGCTAATCGGACGGGATTAAGGCGGCCTTTCTACGTGACAGATATATACGTTACTTCAGCGGCAGTTAGAGCCAGTAGCTTGTTCAGTAAAATGTTACTCGGTGCGCAGTTTGCAGTGCGCAGCGTCCTCGGTTCACCGAAGCGAACGACAGAGGCGCCACTGTCGATATTCGAATCGCCGATAACGTTCGCAAGTAACGATACGTCCGTTTTGGAAACGCGGGAGGAACATTATGACCGTTGAAACGTCGCGGGGATGACGCTAACGTATCTCGATCGGTTCTCGAGGACTTTTGCGTAATTCGCTTGTTTCGTCTGTTTTTGCTTTCTTGTTCTTCTTTCTTCTCGTTATACTTGTAGTCCTGTCTGGCGTTAGAATTAAATCTTCGTTGTCACTTATTTTCCGACTTTGTCACGCCAGCTCGCATTTGGCTTTTGCGTTTTTCGTGGCTTTGCGTCTGCTTGAAATTGGCCAATTTTAACGTACTTTTTTTTTTTTCGTAGTCGGGACAGACAGGGATCAAACGATTTATAAGTGCTAGACGGGGAAGCTGTGGTCCGTTGGTATTATATTTCCATCAGTGAGATAACCAAGGGTTACCGTTTCAGCGGTACAGATCGCGGGGGAATGGCAGTCGAACTGAAAATAAAAGTAAATAAGAGTGCGAAACGGGGCTTTGTACAAATAGAGGAAAGAAAAAAAAAAGGAAAATTCAAACAAAGCGAATTTACGAGAATCTACAATGTGGAAATTGCCTGGTTATTTTCGAGTTGTCGCTCGAGGAGTTCCTTCGAGACCTTCCGTATACCGTTCTCTCTCTCCGACGGTCGAGTTCGTGGCAACACGGCGGAGAGAGACGTCTGCTAGAATAAGAGAAAAAAAGAGAAAGAAAAAAAAAGAAATGGAAACTCGAAAGACAAAAAAGTAGCAAGATTTCATCCATCTCCAGATTTACCGCAGGCGACAACTTTTTCGTCGTCTTCGCTCTTTGCCCGAGAACCCTATTCTTTTACGTAGAGTTATTGTCCCTCTCTCCCTTTTCGATCCAAAAAATGGTCTCGTGAAGGAAACAGAAAGGGGAAAAAAAAGTATGGCCGCTTCAGCGTCCAATCGATCTGTCGAGAGCTTCGCGTAATATTCAGATGTCAAAGAGACGTTGCGAATGCACATGGAAGCGCGTACCAGCTCGTTAGTGCACGTTGTGTAATATTAGGACCTTTGAAAGTCGAAACTCCGTAAGCTTCGTGGACGTCATGTAAAATTTATTTATGTTGAACTTTTCTAAGGACGTCGTACACTTACTCTCTGTGCGTGCACGTGAATACGCTTTTGTGGTTGATGGATGAAAAAACGCGTAAGGACGGATTCAAACTGTGGAAAATGCTCGTTGACTCGTCTGCCGTCGGGCGGCGCTGCGGTCGCGCGTCGCTGCCGACGCATGCCGGGAGATTCTCTATTCCGTTTAGCCTTCGTGACGGTTTGTCGAAGAAACTTCGCGAACGGCGGAGACGCTTTCGAGTTCTTTTGAGAAATTTTACGTAGATGAAATTACGAAATGGCCCGGCTAAAGATGGATTACGCGTGCGGCAGAGTTTCCTTTCGTCCTCCACAAGTTCTGGAAAGGATTCATCAAGATCGATATTGGCTGGCAAAGCCCAGCAGGCCAGACAGGCTTAAATCTCGTTGACTTTGGATTATCTTTATTTACCTCCGGCAAACATCCCTTTCAATTTTCATCCTCTCTGCGCATGCATGACATTCCTTGAGCTGTGGACGTACGTACGATTAACTTTGGCTTATCTTTTATTGTCATTACGTGTCAAGATCCTTTTATTTTTAATAATTTTCGTCAACTCCCGTCGCTCCGACGCTCAACAATATTTACTCTCGCTCCGATAACCCCGATTACGAGAATCGCGGGATCTTCGGTGTCGTCTCTCGTTCGACGCTGTTTTTGTCTCTTTATTCTCGAGGGAATTAGTCGGCCAAGACATTTCCCATTAATACTTTGGCAGACGTGATAAATTGACGTATCGCGTTTCTCTGCATTCAAATAAATTCCGATTTACGATAATTCCTATCAGGCATGATACACGGTTATTTGTATCCGGCGTTTCGAAAATCACGTGCGTTTTTTTTTTTACTCTGAATTTACAATAATCCCTTTTTTCTCTTCTCTTTCTTTGCTTCGCCCTAAGCTAGGACTCGCGATATTTCTTTCACTCGTAACCATAATCACCAATCACCGTACGCTCCGACGCGTAAACATCCTCCTGTCGTTTCAACTCGCGCCACAGAGAGTGCCCCTCGACAATCCATCGTTTCTTTAACCCTACCGGTGAGCACTATACACCGGGTGTCCTTACAGTAAGTACACGCAATACAAACTCCACAAGTATCCCGCAAGAGTAACCCATGCGCCACTTAGCATTGTACGGTTGACAAAAGTCATGCCCGTTGAAGTAGGCAGAAATCAAAGGATTTTGAGGGGAATTTTTTTTCTGATAAACAAAAAAAAAATGAATTTCCAAACGAAAAAGGATTACTCACGGCATCACTCAATTTCAATTACTTTTGTCACTATCGTGTTTCACAAACACTAACAGTATTTCTTTAATCTTTCTCGTTATCTCGTATCAATTGTAAATCACGGATATCGACAAGTCCAAGATAAATCATTCCCGATAACCCAGCCTCTCCGAGGTCGTGCCTATTGTCAGCGACACCCGTTAGAGTAATTTCGTGTCAAGAGAGCTGACTAAACATTCGGACTAAGGTCCAACATCTTAAGAAACCGCCCGCGCAGTGCCACGCACAAGAATCGTTGCGTAAACACGCACCTACGTCGAGAAGCTGATGTTTTTTATCCCCTGTATGTATATATATATTATGCACCCACGTCCAACATTTACAGAGAACTTTCAGTGCCAGGAGCGTATGACGTGGACCGCGTGCCTTGCGCTCAAATAACAAAGTCAAAAATTTATAATGACGGCACTTCGCGTGCGTCACTTCCGTTCCTGCTCGAAAGATGCCGTATTGCACAAGAGGATCGATCGGCACGTTACTAGAGTGGCAGAAGCAACGGTAAGTATCATAAGTGCCGCCACTGAGATTTCAGGCGTCTTAGTTTTCATCCTTGAAACACCCTTTCATACGGATGAAGAATTCTTCCCTTTGTCTACCCTTAGGACGCGCCCGTGTCACCTCTATACAGTATTATACAGAGCTACGTAGCTGTGTAATAAAACGAAGCGTATACGTACATAACCTCCTCCGCACGTACGTACGAGAGTACACGTAGCCGTTTCCCCTCCTTCCCCCTCCGTCGCCCCCTTACCTACTCATCCAATCCATTCTATTCTATTGCTTTTGCATTGCGATCAACTGAAGTAGGACGCATATATGTTTTTCTCGAGTGTGCGGCGGAGGATGCACCGTTGCGAACGTGCTGCAGGTGCAAGATCGCCGCCGCCATGTTGGTTTTATGCAGTTGCGAAAAAGCCTGGTCAGATTTTTACCTGCGTCCCTCGATGTCTCGCTGAAGTTCGGATTGTCCTGGCCGATACCTTGCGAACCATAAGACACGCCGGGTTCACGTGCGAGATGGAAAGCGCGTAAAGTTGGCTTTAGTTTGATTTTTTTTACTAATGTCGGTATCGCAGGTATCTGCGCTTACCGACCATTTATTATACATCGTCAGGCTGTCGATCTCGTTTATGCTTAACTTCTTCGTCTACTAGTTCTGCCTTTATCGATCGACGCGAAACGTGGCATGCGTAAGGGATATACTTGCCAGGGGCTGTTGTTGCTGGTTAACCTTGAATATTTCGTAAAATTCTTCATTTTCTTCCGCAAAATAATAATTGCAGGACGGACGAATCACAGCGGGAAATTTTTGCATCTGGTCGCTGCCCCACGCACGCGCATTCCAGACTATTTGGGAGATCGCCGTTGGGATCGGAGAAAGGATTATTGTCAGAGATGAAACGTAGATGAAACTTTATACTCGGTGGAATATATTTATAAAAATAATTGAACGTTTAATCCGGTCTGATACTGGATATAACGAGTCTGGCTTTTTAACGTACTGTCTACTTACGGAGGTTAGGTTAGTCGCTCTTCCAACTATCTGAATTTCTCTCGTTCCCACTCAAAGTACACGCGGCCTCTGTCTACCGACTCGTGTACCCTGCGCACACAGTCCCTTTGTCACATTGCGCAAATATAATTAATTTCAATGCATACCCAACCGAGAAATATATATATATATATATATATAGAACATGGATTTATAGTCGTCGAGTGATTGGGGCTGACGCCATTGTACCTGGAAACTCCTGGTTCTTTGACCGGATACTCGAATTAACGAGTCACCGGTTACATTATACAGGATTCAAATGTCGCGTCGTATCTTGACTCTTTAATTTCCACGTGCATCCACCCGTCGGTCCCTTTAGAAAAATATCTTCGCTTTTTCTACACATCGAAAGGCCAATCAACGGCTTCTGTCTACTAGGCTGACTTACGCTGTGTCTCTGGTACCAGGAGCAGCCACGAGACGCGAGGGCGCTCCAGATGGCGCTTCGAGTCAAAGCTTCCATCGGAAGCCAGAATTTCGTTGTCGGCGCTGTATACGTTGTTTACGTCTCTTTAAACTTACGGTTACGGGGACTCCCCATTGTGTATCTTACTGTTCTCTTCTGTAAATTGTGAAACCTGCGGGAATTACGAACCGCTGAAAATTCACGGGACATTCCCTGACCTGTGCGGTTACAACAAATCTTACGCCGTGCTGCTGTTCTGTACCGTGTAACTCACGGGTGTCACCTATGTGCGGGTATCAGCTCTGTATCTCTTATCTCTGTACTTTTATCCGTGGAGTCTGATTTCGAGGTAACGATTTAAATACTTGACTGACAAACTTTGTGAACTTCTAGGTTATGTCACGCATAACGAACTCATTCAGGAACTTATTCCTCGGACGATCGGTGGCTTTGATAAAAAATAATAATATTACGTGTACTTTTATCTAACGCGATAAGCTCGGCTGTTATCGTTTATCAGTCTGACTTTGAGATGGGATCAATTTGAATTTTCGGTGAAAAAAGGATTTTTGACCCGTAGACTGGGATTTCCTAGAATCACGGTGTGTACCTTTTTGTCACAGGTTGACATATATTATTGTGTATTGTCTAGTGCGATCTTGTGGTTTATTGTAAACTAATACGTCTAAAGCCGAATATCCATGGCTCTCATTGTCATGGGGGATTCAATTTGTGAATTTTCTTTAAATATTTGACTATATCCAAGTCGAAGTTAACTTGCGTGGGAGAGATCAGTGTGATATATCAACATTTGATTCTATGTTTGACTAGTGGTGTAGTATTCATTGATAGTATACCGGGTGTCTCGAATCAAAGCCAGTCGGGAATTAACAGACTCTCTCGAACGTAACGGCGAACGGGACGATTCTAGGGATTCATCGTGCAGAGTTCTACGTTTATCAAAGTATTTTCATTTGGTCCATATTGCACATATATATACGTATATACACGTCATTCAGGCTTTATTGGAATATCTTCACGAAGCGCCAACGTGCTCTTTCATCAGCGGATTCTTGCCAATGGCCCGTATTAATTGTCGGCTCGTATAGGGAATTTATTTTTAATCTCAGGAAAAATCCCCAGAATTGCAATAATCACAACGATATATAAAATCAATGATTTTTTTCATCTGATTCAAAGGCTGCGCACTTGCCGTTCATTTACGCTGCATCGTGTTGGGTTTGATGACTTGGTGATGCCAGTCGCAAGGCTGTCGAAGTTTACGGTATAAGCAAAAGTCACTGACTTACTGACTGGATGGACGTAATTGCGCGGCTGGACGTAGGTGACGGAGGAAGGTGAGACTGCAGAGCGAAAATGTGGGTTGGCAGGCCTGAGATCAATTGGTTTCCAGCAGGCCAGGCTTTAATGCTCGAGATATTGAGTCGGTGCTGATATTGGGAAAACGTGCCTCTCAATATTGCAATCTATAATTGAACGCCATTGCCACGTCAACGGAAATAGAATAGAAATTGCTATGGAAATGGCTAGGTGGTTTCCCTCTCCCTTGGTTACTATATGTATTTGTATATATATATGCCTAATACCCCCTCTCAGGTCCCCTTATTTTTACTGTGCCATAAATAATGTCTTATTATCGTACAGATAAAGAAAACCTAAACTCATGTCTTACCAGAGATGTCGGACATTAAATTTATTGTCAATATAAAATTTTATTATTTTGTATTTTGTCAATTTTTTGAAATTCCTTTTTTTTGTATCTGAAAATTGTCAGAGAGTTGTCAATCGGAGGGAAGTCTTGGACGTATACAGAATGACGAGGCGCGAGAACGCGTACGAGTGAATTCTTGGTGAAATGAATTGGTGAATTGGTAAATTCTATCTCGAGATAGGGCTGATGATATCAGGAGAAATGTCAATTTTCGAATCTTTCGTTCTATGTAGATTGAACTTGGCGCCGTTGGCTTTATAATCGCTGTTTACAGTCGATGCGGTCGCCCATGATATTTTTCTATTGGTATAATATAAAACTAGATATATTGGTACGTTGTGCAACGAAGAAGGGTGATTTCTGTACGAGATATTATTATTTACAAGATAAAAGTGTTTGTCTCGTTCCGATTGCGTCTGGGAATATTTCGAAAGACGCGCGCTTTTTCGGGCGTGGAAAAAGTCGTTGCCATGACGCGAAGTTGGCTGCGAAAGACCACCGTGTTGATATAGCGCTCGCTCGTCGTTAAGAATTGCATCGTCGACCCGGGGGAACGAAAGTAATTATTTGGTATAGAAAGGACGGAGAGTAAAGTACAAAAAAAATAAAATTTCGCGCGATCTCCTGCTTTCGAGTTTCTAATTGCACAAAGTGTCGCCGGCGTTAATTGGCTAGGGACCTTCGTGTACACGGCCAAGTCTGTCGATTCTCTTGCTGCTCGTTAGATATTTTCTTTAAACTTTATCTTTTTTGCCCTCTTTCTCTTTCTCTCTTTCTTACTTACCTTTCCTTTTTGCCGTGCTCAATTCGTCTTAATAACAATTAGCGCAGTTGACGAGTCCCTCGTTTCTTTCAGTACGGACTCGACTAGAATGCACTTGCAGTTCGTAAATAAAGAAACGAAGAAATCCGTAATGCACCGATCCGCCGCCAGATGGTCGCCGAGTCGCGTTTCTTTACCGATGTTTTCTGTTTTGTCTATTGTCTGCTCCAGTCGACCCTTTTCTTCCTCTCTTTTCTTTTCCTTCTCTCTATCTCTTCTTTGTTACGTTTTTACCTTCTCCCTACCGGCTGTCTCTTTCATCGTCCGAAGTTGTCGCCGCATGGAAACGGCACTGTTGCGAATGCTAACTTTTTGTTGTGGCGGCATCTTTATTCTCTACTGACGGGTCAAGCAAGTCTGAGGGAAGGACGATCATGTGATATATGGCAAACAAGGTAATTCTAGAGTGTCGTATTCACACCGAAAACTTATAAATTATTGTTTTTCACCTGAATTTGACAAATATATATATATATATATTACATCCCGTACCAACTTAACAGTTGCTTCACCAGCAACAGCCCAGCATTTCGGAATAAATTCCGATCAGACTAGACACTCTAGTTTCCCCAGTGCTATAATTAAACCTTCTCAGACTGACGATCAGAATGATCCGGATTCCTCCGGAGTTCTGACGCGGAACAGTAATTTTTGCTCGAGACTGTCCTCCGAGCGCTTCCTGGTGTCGAAAATCTGAATTAAATTGTAAGAAGCGATGCGAACGCTCCAGTCCCATTAGAATTTGTATTAAGATACGAGCGTCGAGGCATAAAGCAAACGCTAGAAGCAGGAATACAGGAGGGGTAAAGGTTTAAAGAAATTCGTGGCGTATCTCCATTAGGGCGAAAGACAATCGTCAGTCTGCGACGTCGCGTTCGCTTATTCAGACTTTCACGTGGGAATATTAATTTAGTAATTTGCTTGGTGACTCGAGTGGCGCTTGCGGGGTTCGGTCGGCGAAGGGAGGGAACGCCACCACCCTTCATTGGAAACGTGCTGTCGGTGACGTTAAAGAATATTACAGGCTGTCGTCTTCAATCTCCACGGGTATAACGTAGGCACTGATCTTCCTCGAGGTACCCAAGGTTTTTTTCTTATTTAGCACGGAATCTGCTTTGATAATTAATTGGCAGTCACGACCCCGAGCTCCTTCGAGATCAACCAACGGGATAAAAATCTGAGGGATAAGTGAAATTTGGGCGGTATTTTTGAA
This sequence comes from Trachelus iudaicus, assembly GCA_030142595.1. Classification (NCBI taxonomy): domain Eukaryota; kingdom Metazoa; phylum Arthropoda; class Insecta; order Hymenoptera; family Cephidae; genus Trachelus; species Trachelus iudaicus. The sequence goes on along the minus strand of JARQTH010000323.1, from coordinate 2,453,287 downwards.
AAATATTTAAATTTCAATTGAACGTATTTTTCAATTAATCCAACGTACCGGCGACTGGTGCGCATGCGCGTCTAACGAGTTATTACGAGTAAGACGGCTGAATTTTTTCATATGCCTTTCCGCGTATTACGGCTGGACAAAACAGTAGCTTATTGTGACTTTTAATTTCAGTTCTTCGCACATCTATATAGAAATATAGTCGTACTTGCTCGTCGGTCCTTCGTAGAACTCTGGGTTATACGTATTCTTCTTTTAATACACGCCCTGTTTTATTTTTAAACGTCACCCGCCCCATTGTTATCCTTGTCATTTTTATCCCCATTTTTGCCTTTGTTCGCTTTTTCTTTCTTTTTTTTTTCGGCCTTTTATCACCGGCAAATATGCACAGCGCGGTCGCGGTGACCGATAAGGCTGCTTTTCCACACGGTGGATAAAAGGACCGGGTTTTTTTTTCCTTCTTTTCTTTCAGTCTCTGTACGGTTGACTATCTCTATTTTTTTTTTATCCACTATCGATTCCCATAACGCGTAACTGCATTGGTGCATATTTACCTACGTGGCTCGTGAATATAAACGAAATTTGAAGGTTGTACCCGTATTAAGGTTATGTACGCAAATTGGAATGCTTTTTTCTTTTGAGCCACTTCAAAAATTTAACGTGAATTTCGATCGTGATTTTTGAACAGGTGAAAATGAAATTTTGAATAAAATTTCCTTTGTCGTACGTTTACTCGCAACGTTTTATTGGACTTTTGAAATAATCGCAAATAATGTGTCTGATTTGTCTATTTAATTTTGGTATTCCCGACGGATGTGACGAAATCCCGGACGCCGGATGTTTCACGGTAAACACGGCGGGTTCCCATTGTCCGTTGTGTTCCTCGATCGCGCACAATACTCCCATTTGTAATTTTAAGTACATTTCTGGAATATCACGTAATATCGCGTATTCGCGTTCACGCATCCTCGTCCTGACGTATCACGTAGCTATCACTAATTTTTCGTTGAGCATTCGACGCTGAATCGAGATCGAAATATTATCGTGAATCGCGATGGAGGTCGCGTTTACGGCAACCGCGCAATGCGCATGCGCCAACCCAGAGGCTCGTAACGGAATCTAGGAAATTTCCGATTCTCGAATTAATCGATGGACTTTCCTCGGGTATTCCCCTAATGTATTCGATAACACGTGACTGAAATTACATGGGGACATGAGCCCTGCCAATATTTTGATTTACATACAGTTAACATTGTACCTGCGCAATTGGTATGTCAAACGTGGGTATTTATTTATATATAGTCTATTGGTTCGGGTTAGGTTAGGTTAGACTACATTTTTTATTCGCTAATGGCGAACAGCCCGATGGATGCTGTGCCGCGAGTCGCCAGGAAATTTCTCGGATGGCCGAGCGAACTTCCGGCCGTTTCGTGACTTTTCATTTACATTTCCGGTGCCCCCTTCCTTCACCCGGGAGAATTCCTCGGATACGGAAAATTGCCGGTGGTTGATGGGTTGGGGGGGAAGGGGGGAGGACGTTGAAATTAAATGATAACGTGAAGTAAAACCAACTGGAAGAAAAATCGTTCACGATACTGTATCCGAATAAAATAAATGCGAATATGAAATTGAATTATTTATTTAATAAATATTTAATTATTTACAGTCAAACTGCGTATTTACGAATGAAATTGTCGCCTTGATCAATCGGACAAATTTTTGATAAAAAAAAAACAAAAAAAATTGAAATTTCATTAATAAATTAATTTACTTAACATTCATTCTTCGTATATCCCTAATTTTTTTTCTTTTTTTTTTACACTTCTGTTGTTTTCTAATACCTCGATTGCTTCACTTGGCTTTCATAACGTTCATCAATGACTCTCCGCGATATCTTTACAATTACTTTCTACCCTGCGCGACCATTTCACGTGCAGTATGGAGTACGAAAATATATTGAAAAAAATTGTCCTAAAATTCTAAAAGTTCTCAAAATTGTCCTCCAGCTTCTTTCACATTATATCCCCTATATGTATGTACATACATACGTGTCAGAGTCACAAAGTCTGCTTCGTATGTTCCTCCTCGTGGACTTGATTTCTTTCACAATTTTATTTTCTACTTTCTCGGTCAGGCCTTATCGTCGACAAGGTTATCGCATCGGTCTCGTTTCCAATAATATGCTCGTAAAAGCCTGTCCCACATCCAGGCGTCACTGTATTACGACACGCGTACTTACACGTCCAAGCACAATGAAATTCCTCATCGCCAAAATTCCCATTTAGCGGTTTTTTTTTTTGGTGATTAAAAACGAAAATACTCGAGCGGTCAACCTCGTGCAATTTTCTTGCATCGAAGTCCCGATAACGGCCGAGCGCATTCGGCGTGCATTCTAACGCGTCAACATATTTACACTGTCGGAGCGTCGAAGCCCGATTCACATACGTCAAACTTCCTCCCTATACCTACCCGACGTACCCAACGTGTAACCTGTCCGCTGCATCTCCTTTACCACCCACTTATGCACTCCGACCACTGGAGCCCGATGCACATTTCCAACGATTCGCCAAACACAAACCGCCTGCCGCAGCCCAGGATGCATCACGGTAAATACGACCCATGATGCGTCATCGTCATGGCAAAGTCCGATGTATTTTTCAAAATCGCGTGAAAATCAATGATTTCGTATCTGTTAAAAAAATTACGCGTAAAGTCTGAACATGAAAAATATTTGAATTTCGTGGACCATTAATGGCGTCTGTCGTGAAAATACTTTTCTTTAAACTGTACGATCTCGTGCTGGTCAAACACTGGAAAACGGAATCGAGCTTCCTATACTTTCCAGCTAAACCGGTCCTGGCCGACGCTGTAACGTTCGAACGAGTTCAGCATCCCTGACGTACGAAGATGCCGTACAGGTTGCCGTCCCGACGCCCTTACGTTACTTACAGTATTTGGTTGCCCGCGGATATTTTTTATTACCCCTTTTTTCTTTCTTATCTTCACCCCATGGCGCTAGTGGTTCGACAATTGTGTCGTCTAATTGGGATTTTCTTTATCATATATTTTTATTCACACGATAATACAAGGTATCGTCCTGGCGTCACACACTCGTTAGATTTCACCGCGCGCGACATTAACGTCCCGTGTGAGGATATATATACATATATATATATATACACGGGTTCTATTGTCGTCGCGAGAATCCATCCCCATGAGGTACAGGTACGTCCTGGTTAGGTTAGGTCTAGTTGAATCTACCGTACAGGGATTGTATTTTATTGTTATCGGTCAGTGCGCATGCGCGATAAATATATACATATTTTGGATCAGTTGCAACGGATACGTGTATTCGCTGTCTGACTGTATTTATCAATGGTATCTGATGCACTTTGTGTATGGGATATGATGGTTGCGTCATTGTGGATTACGATTGGGAAATACCGCAGTAGTTTCGAATTGTTGTTATTATTAATATCAGTGCACAGTAACGATTTCACCTTCGACCGTGGTTTTCGTTAGTGGTAACGGGTTTAATTGATTATTGACAGTCGTTAAGCAGGCCGCTTGTAGTTTGTTATTTTTCTTAACGCCTTACCGCTTTTAGGAAAGCAAAAAAACGTTGAAAAATTATATCTCCGGACTGAACGAGACACGTGGCTCCGATAGCGAGCTCTCTAAAATCCCACACGATAATCTACTGTCTGCGTAGGCGATGGTAGGTAGGTTGGTTGGTATGGGCTAGGTTAGGTTAGGTGGGTAGGTCACCTGCCTCTCGATGGCTGATTGCATTCGGTGCTGCCCACACTCGGGAGAGACTAATGCACCGTGACCGAAGAAAAATCCAATTAACCTGTTAAATACGAAGGGAACACCCCACGCAGCATCCTTCTTGGATTTTTTTTTCCTATTTACCAGAGTACGCTTACCTTAACGGACGGTTGTCGTCCTTAGGCGAATTTCACTGTCAGACGTGTGTTTATTTGATATTTTTGTTCGTCGGAGCGTTTTTCGGTTTCTAAGACTTTTTGGGTTTCTTTTTGACGCTTTGCTCGATCAAAGTCACGGTGGATCAATGAATGCGGCAGTATTGGCACTCCTTGCAGCTTGTGTATCGGGGAATCGGGCAGCAGGCCGCCATATTTGAATTCCTCGTGACGCGTGGACGACGGTGGCGCCATCCGTGCTCTGGACTCGAACCTGACGGCTGTCTTGGGAAATGCGATTGAGACAAGTCGTTCGACTTTTTTAGTTTTTGGAATTTTATATCGATCGTAGTCGGTCATTGACATTTAAATTATCGACAATCGACGTTATCATTGACACTTGAAATTCTGTGTGTCCGCTGGTCTGTGTATCGTAAAATTGTTAAAAGTATAGACATTCGATTTTTATCAGGCTTGTTCGTTCATCTTTGTACAGTTTGTGGAAGATATTGTTATTATAAGTTATTTTTGTCAGGGCTGAAATTTTTTACTTTTTCCTTCACGCTGAACTAATCGAAGGTTCGTCCTATGAAAGTGAGGATTTACTATTCGTCGTGTTCAATCAAGTTTTACTCGATCAATCAGACACGCGATCTGTGAGTTTTAATTAACTTGATTACTGGAAAATAGTTTGAATCCAAACAATACATATAAAGGAAGATTGATGGACGGTTGTATAAAAGCATAAATGGATAGGTTTATATATATATATATATATATATATATTTGGAGTTGCAAGAAAAACAGGTTTAGGTGCAGATCTCTATTTATTCTAAAATACAAACTAGATGATAAAATTTTTTTTGTAAATTTGTTTTTCATATTTTTCCGATTTTTTAAAAAAATTTTCTCTTGACACCCAATAACTTTCTCCTCTTTTTTTTTTTCCTTTCCTCTATTTATTTCGCCGTCGACGAATCGTCCATTCGTAAACGTCAATATTCGCAATCTGCCGGACAAGCGGATGCCAATTGTCACCGTTTGTTCACGCGTTCCCATAGGTGACGCGTGATCGTATAGGAAACTCCATTGGCAGGGCTTAATTCCGTGAAAAGTGAAGAAATAATTCAAAACTAGCTAAAAAAAAAAAGATTCATACCCCAGATTATGAGTGATTTGATAAAAATATTTTTATGTCCACTCTCCGTCTCTATCCCAGCCGTAATACGACTTAATTTTGCACCACGAACTGCAACAGTTTTCAGGTTGCAGGCATCGCGCAGCTCGCTATGGAAATTTATGTAAAAATGATATTCCCTGTAATCCTGTGCTTTCCCTGCGGTACGATTATCGATAAAACAAATAGTATCGAACAGCCAATGGCTATTTGTACGTATTTAAATTCGCTATCAATAAGTCCCAAATACTTTCGTACAATATGAATATGCGTAAAATCCCTTCGTTCAGATCCAGTACTCAATTAATTAATTACTCGCCCGTACACGAATAACGCGTAAGGGCATTAAAATAATTAATAAAATTCGAGTCCTCGGTTACCCGATAAATCACTCTGTAAAGATACCAGCTATGAAGGCAATTGAACGAGTTGATTAATTTTTAAAAATTTTTTATTTTACCGACAATTTACGTGCACTTTTTTTTCAGCAGGCCTATTTTCGTACGAGAGCAATTTTTAGTCTTCGTTTACACGTCTTTCAGTCGTATACAGAAATAATGGTGATAACAAAAAAATTGCGAATAAAAACAAGCAAGAAAATGACTTTTTGATTTTCACGTAACACGTGTACCCCATCGATGATTAATACAATTGGTCCATTATGTATTCTCTCGTTGTTGCCGTATTTCCCATTATCTACTCTAACGATTCATACAATTGCGCGATTAAATGTCATTACAGTTATCCAGGCAAGGCTAGGAAGTGGGTGGACGTAGGTACAGCAGATATACGTATTGAAAGGCGAGAAAGCTCATTGGCCTGTACAATGTTGATCTTATTAAAATAAAAATGACAATAGACTGCGGCTACATACGATTATGACAATTGGCATTGACCATTGATTAGTCAAGAAGACGTAGAAAGGTCACTCACGAATTTAAATATGGGAGTTCCTTTATCACCTGGGGTTTTCGTCGCGAAGCCCGGCCTTTCGTGAAAGGACGCCTCGCGCCATTCATATGTCCACGCATCGTCTGGTCTCTTTTACTACGAGTCAAAAGCCAGTAGAAATGATTCTGCCGTTTCCGACTCCGATGACTTCTTGCGACGCCTCGCTTTTACCTACGGTCGGTACTGCAGTTTTCCCACGATTTACTGTATCTGTCTCGACGACACCTTCGATGACTCGGGAATCTGTTGATTGATGACGTAACACGAAAAATGACGTTTCCGGTATCTCTGGTCACGACGGGATTAAATTCGTTGTGATTAATGACGCAAACCCGCGGAGAGTCACTGATGTTTACAAATCATAATCATCTGTAGGATCATTGAATTACGTGGGCACGACCTCGTACCGGTCAATTGGACGAGATCAAGTTTCATTTAGCAGCGCGTCAAACGCGGAAAATTATATGTAAACGATCCATACGAATTTTTCGTGACAGCAAGTCAACAGTTATTCAGCGTATTTGACAGCTGTCATTGGCATAAATGACAATTGCGAAAATTGTAATGAAGTAAAATTATGACGAGTCCGTAAGAAATTAATTGTACGAAATCGATCGATCGCACGGAAGGTTCTAGTAAGGGGGCTAGCTACGATTTTCGTAATTTAGTATACCTAGCGTGAGTGCGAGAGAGACAGACTTATTGGGATTTATACGCACAAGACAAGGACAGACATAACCATAACCCGATTCTGCCGGACTCCGACGTTCTATGTCCAATCGATTTTTTATCGATTCTCATCTGTCAAATCCTACTTGTTGACAAGTGTCACGTGACAACTGTCAAGTCCGACGGGTACACTTTCGAACGGGACAACACTGCATTGTTTTACATAAGATAAGGAAACTTTGCCTTTCCTCGGTCATACTGTAAGTAGAGTCTACTGATATCGGCTGACAACGTATTAGCCAGCTGAACTCAAAGGTACCTTCTTAGGTCACAGTAGCTAAATTAACAGTACTTCCAAGTACCTGTCTGGTGATGTATATATGTATACCTGTATCTAGTAGCCGCTTGCACCTATAAAGGACGTTGCCAGGACAAAGTAACTATTCAGTACGTTAAGCATACCTAGTCTTGTCTGACCATCCTATCCGAATTTGTACTAGTAATTACCTAATTAGGGTTCAGTCCTGAACCACCGGAAAAATGGCTGATCCGCTTACGCGCTTTGTTATCAAGCTGGACAGCCATGAAATTCTATGGGATTTTTCTTACTTTACCTTCGCTGCTGTATTTTTTATGAAAATTATTGTCGGGCGGTAATTTGGTATTTTTTAAATAAAATTTTTTTTGATTCTTACGCAACGCTTCGCTATGTTTTTATATACGTACCCTCCGGTGATATAGGTATACGGATAACGATCGACGGATCGTGCCGCGCTGCACGCAGTCGTAGAATGGCACAGATGCAATTTGCGATTCCGGCGACTTTGATCGGTAATTGGGAAATTGCAGAAATTAGGCCGTGACGTCAGAACGGCACATTACTCTGATTGGGCACTTATGGGTAGTGCTCTTATGCGAAGGTCACTTTCGCGAGTAATGCGCATACCGATTCGTATATGTGTTTTCGTAGGAAGTGACATACGTGGCCTAGAATTATTATTGGCTTTTACATAATTTTACAGAAATATAAATGACTACTTTTATTTGTATTGCTTGGAAAACCGGTGACTTGTCAGATTTTTTTTTTTTTTTTTTTTCGTCTGCTCAGCCATTTTACCCACTGCTATTTCTGTTTCAGGTAAGACGATGCAGCTGACGAAATTTTTACACGGATTTAGCTTCACGACGTGAGTCCATTTTGAAAGACATACTTTTCACACGTTGTGTGCTAGCTGGTTGTTGTCGTTTAGCCAAAAATATTGATCGATTGCCTTATATCGTTGATCGGTAATTAAATCGTTAATGCGTGAACTGTGAATAAAATCTTTTAGAACGCATTTCCATACACGAGGACCAAAAGGGATTTCCCGTTCGTTTTGTAGGTTACGAAGCCGAGACGGATGTTGTATTTAGAGATAGCACCGTACCGATTTAGTGGATCGGATGTTAAATTACGGTCTCTCGTGTGAATGCGTCTTAAGCTAAACGATTCTTCGTAGCGCGAACTTTTTGATATGTAGATTAACCGGTTGCGCAATATATAATTACCATAGGCTGGCAACGTGCTCGAGAGACACTCGCGCCACCAGCGGCGCGAACGCGAACTGCATTTGAATTAATGGCGACATATCGAATGAATCACGTCCCTTCTTCAATGCCATATAAATTGTCATTATCCCTGACTGCTGCGCAGCCAGCACGACTCGCGTTAATTCCGCTCGTCTGTTACTACGCGCGATGGCCCTTGCTACTTTTGTCGCTGGCTTAGAAATATTCATTAGGCAGCGGGATAATCCCGTTCGCTCGATAGCAGCGCCATCTGTCAAAGCGCGGTGTAACTATTTTACGAAGCCTTTCGAACGTCCTACAGAGAAACACGTATTCGACAGACTCTGTTTTAATTTTACAAAATTAACGGCCGCGCTGCTGACTCGAATTTTTTTTCTTACATTCCTAGGGAATAATTACCGGTACGACTTAAAAGCTTATTAAACCCGCAGGACAATCGTGTTCGGTGATAGCTTTCTCAAATATGGCGACCTTGTACCTTTTACAACGGCGGCCATGTTGCCTTTAGGTTACGGAGCGGCATAGCTGTGGATATATATGTATATATAAAGTCTGGACTGCATATAGATATAGAGGAATTATTGTAGAACCACGGCTCTTCTCACGGCCCGATGACAGTTGCTGATTGAATCAATGAGATTAAATTACTTTTTCATTAGCCGTCACTCGCGAGACTGCTCGTATACTCGAAGCCAACTGTAAGAAGACATCGGAACAGGAAACCCTACTTTAACCTCTCTAGACTCTCTCGTCTTTCCGTTCCATCCCCTTTCTTTCGTGATTTCGCTCACCTGCGACTCCGTCCCGTTCGTTCACCCAACTGAATTATCTCCTAGACTTTTTCAATCGATGCCCGTAGCCACTGCAGTAAATCGGCGCTGCATCGGGCTTTTTCGGGATCCTACGAATTCCCTAGACCCCCCCCCACCAAGATAGGAATCTAGGGATATTTCACGAGTGAAAAACGTATACACAACCACGATATCCAAGATCCTAGGGATTAGTCGTAGGGTGTCTATTTTTTTTCTATCACCGACGCTCCCTGGCCTTCGACCTTTGTCCGTCCTCTTTATTCCACGTTGCAAGCCGACGTGTCTCTTAGGTGGCCATTTTGCCGTAAGACTAAGACTGACGGTTAAAGGCTGAAAAGTCAAAGGAATTCGATCGTTACTACATACGTTGGTAGCTCAAGCTTCATATATACATACACACACACACACACACAAACACACAAGAGGGTGACGCTGGAGCGCAGAGAATCCTGGTGAAAAAGGGACGGAGACGTCGGCCATCATTTTCATGTATAATGTATGAACGACAGGCGCCAGTCGACCTGCTCCATCGACATTGCGCACCGTATCTCTGCACACACTCTGTATACGTACTATCGGGTATATACAATGCCGTCAATATGCAATCGAGAAATTTCGATACACTCGGTAAGTCATTTATTGATTAAATCACGCGAAATACAGACGACTCTACAGAATACAGATATATGAGCGTAGAAAATCATAATATGAAAAATAGTTATGACGAATCAGGTTAAATTTATTTTGTCTATCTAGGTTCTTTTATTCTTTTTAATAAAATAGCGAAACGCGTTCCGACGTACGTATGAGCTTCGTGAGTTATCGCGATAGGCTTATATATAGCTTAGGCGTCACATATTCCAGGTTACACGTGGTATCACTATACGATATCGCACGCTGTTCACATTATACTTCGCGTAACTCGAGTAGAACCGGATAAGAAGGAGCTTTTGGAAAAACTGTCTCGTAAGGACTGCAGCCGAGACTCTGGATTCGAGTCGTACAGTCGGACTCACTTTCGAACGTCTGGTTATCCCGGATAACCGGTAACCGGTACAGTCGGCTTACGAATTTTTCACAGTCGGCTAAATAGTACCAGTAAATTTCGACGAAATCCGCACGTGGCTTCTTGGCGAAGTATCTTTAAGGGGAAAATCAAGCACGTGTCAGCGCGTAAACAACATTGTACGCAGAGACCACGTGCGACTTGGTTACAAAGACTTCATTGTTTTCGATCTGTCAAAGGAATACAATTGAAATCGTATAAGGCTGACTGTGACGTCTAAGTTGATATCCTGAACGGCTTGACGGGTATATAGATATACAAATTTACGGTGAACAATTTTTTTTTCCTCGTTGTCTGTACTCGCACGACCCTGTACTTCCTTTTGACAGTCGCTCCAGGTCTCCTTGTATCATCCGAGCAAAAAGCGTTCCATCCAATTATACCGGAAAAAGACTCTCCCGTATTCGCTCGAACGAGCACTAGGAACCCCCCTCCTCGAGTTCATCGACTTGCCATTCGACGAGTTTCTACTTCACTCCCACGCGACTCTTTCCCAGTGAGATTACAAACTCCAGGACCGTACCTTTCTTCCTGCGCTCCGGGTGTATACCTTCCTCGTCATCGTCCACAGCTCTATAGCTATACCTCGTATCTAGCCAGTTACGCTCTACGTACCATCTGCACCTCGTCCTGGATCTCCCCCGAGGACTATATCTCTATTCCTCTCTTTGTCGACTGAAAGTCGTCCTGACCTCTCGACCTGATAAATCGTGCTTACCTTTTCGTTTGCCGCACGGAATTTAATAATGGTCTCGCAGCAGCGCCATAAGTCAAGCACAGGTTGAGATATCGAGAATACCTGGGGAATAAGCTTTGTGTAATAATATCGGGTCACCCGGTAGACAACTAAACGTCTGAGCGATAACAGCGATAGAAATTTTTATATTCTGACCAGACCCTACAGGCAAGTCCGCCAAGAGCGTCCCAATAAATCCAAGGGATTGCGAGTTCTCGAGGATGACTTTTTCAACCCCTCTCCCACCCGTTACGAAAGCAGAAATTACGACATCCCACGTAGTTTCGTATCGGATTCTACAAGGCGAGCAGATCGTTTTGTTATTCCCTTGTTAGGTTCAAAAAAACTGGTCGCCCTCCCCACCCTTCGTTCCTTCCTTCGTCATCCTTTTCTTATTTCCTTCTCGTCTCATTTTCAGCTCCGCGCTGCTTGAACCTTCTCTCCTACCTTTGTACCTACTGGCAGGCCCCCCGTCGTCCTGACCTGAATGTTCCTTGGAGCGCATGAGCCGTCGCGGAATTCCACAGGACTCGTATTAAAAATCCTAAACGATAACCGCTTGCAGGCTTCTCGTATACCTCTTGACTCGCTTGTCTGTCATATTGTCCGTGAGCTTGGAGGTTAGGTACCTGGTACTACTTCCGACAGTCTTCTCGGCTCCTGCTACTTCGCTTACTCCGGGCTTAAGCGGCTGAACGTCTACGAAGACGCCACGTCAGGCTCGTGGAAACTTCACACGGGACGTAGAAGCGCAGCCGGTTGTGTAGGAGGTATTGCAATTTCGAGTAGCCGTGTATACTTTGGAGGGATAATTCCCAGACTCCCTTTAACGCACTATAGCGTATACGATACTGTACACTGTGTATTATGGCGCGACGTAAGCGTCTGCACGCGCGTTTACGACTCTGCCAGGATTTCTCGTGGAATCAGATATACCCAGAATGCACTGGGCCGAGACGCTAGGTAATCCTGGAAGCCTCTCGGACTGCGCTCATTCGCACGTGTACGTAACCTAGAAATTTCTTTACGCGCGTCACTTAGCATAATTGACAGGACTTACCTTGTTTCTCGAATTATTAATAATGCAGATTACGTTCGGTTATTGACGTTCTGCGCTGTGGCACAAAGCGCCGGGACTTTGCATTGTTCGCAGTGCACGTAGTGCGGCTGGACTTTACTGGGAGGTCGGGAAGCCTCGGTTAACCTGAATCGCTTTTAAGGTTATGAACGGTGCTCGAAATATACAATGGCGTACCTGACCCCAAAGGAGACAGGGTATATGTGTGAAGTATATAGGCCGATACAGGCTCTTTCATAGTCAAGCAGTGCCTATGTCTATACGACTGTAATACTCTCGTGACGTTGGCTTCGCTCCAGGCTTCCGGATATAGAAATACAGGATCTCGCGAATTCGAATCGTTTAATTGGACGTTTTGTATGAGGTCGCGAGGAGAACGACTCGCTTTGGCATTATATTTGTCCGCGATACGTTTAACGGAGAAAGAGGAATTCGTAGATACACAGTGAGAACGAGTTGGATCGAATGGAGTATAAGGGGATTAAGGGGAATGTGAAAAAAAAAAAAGAGGAAGTCGAGTGTACAGGAAGAATACAACCTCGAACTTCGTTCCAAGCGAATGGATAATCGGCCAAAGTGTATATCCGCCATTGCTGCTCATCTGTACGACAGCCCTTGTGGTACACTTTTCATTCCTATTTTCTTGTGGCTTATTTTTTATCTCCCCCTCCCCTCTCATCCTCCCTTGTCTTCCGAAACAAAAAAAAGCCTTACGAATTTTTATTTCCACCGTTTACGAGCGACTTTATAGACACGTGGCCCTTCGGCGACCATACCTCGAGCAACTGACCCGGTTAAGTGCTGGGACGCGTTAAGGCGGCCATACAACGCGCGTCAAAACAAATATCCAGAGTACTTTGGTCAAGTATAAAAATATCTGTGCCAATCCCAACGTATATCCTCGGCTTACAGACATTTCGTACAGAGCAAACATAAAAATATACATCCAATACATAAAGACTGCCACGTGCATCGGAGTGTCCGATATAAAAACATTATATTGGCGATTGTAAAAAAAATACATAAATCCATTCGCACGAAACTACCTCTGTCTACATAGACGATGCTCGACCGTGCGGATTCCCCGTGAATTGTTATTTCACACTCGTCACAACGTAACGGGAATATTGTCAGTAAGTGGTAAACGCACGAAACGAGAGGGGCTCGTTACACCATTTTGTATTTGTCCGCGCATGCGCAGACGCATCCGTCACTGTTTCCGTACATTTAAATGTTTGCGCTGTATCTGTTGGCTTGAAAAAACAAAACAGTGCTCTCGTGTAACAAATGTAAAATGAAAAGATATCACATTCGACTGGCACGTGCCGAACTGCTGTATGATTAACAGCAATATTTGAAATCCATTCGATCATACACGTACCCGATAGCCAACCGGTCACCCACGGTTAAGTTTTTACAAGATACTCTCACTCCTTCATCCTCACGCTCGATATGTCACTCTCGACAAAGGCTGCGGTTAAATAATGGCGGCGCGACGATAAAACATTCATCGCATTCACAACGGACTACGCTGCCATCTAGAGCTCCGTCACGAAACTTCTTCTCGCAGGGCCATCCGACCTCTCGCATAAGAGACCACTCTTCCTCGATTCTTCGTTACGGTCACTTGAGTTGCCGTTCCTCGTTCTTCTGCGCACAAATCGTCAACAAGTGAAAATCCCCGGGACGACGACGTCTACTACGTGGGTAAATGGGGTTACAATACGTGCAGGAGCGTTTCGAACGAGCGCGGGAGAAACTTTGTGAGTTTCCATGGTAACCTCTTAATACGCAGTATTATCAAACATCCGCAGGGATATACGGGGTACGTCTAGCATGGAGACCGAAGCCGAAACTTGTGCCTTTGTACTCCCTATGAAAACTAGACTTAAATGTATATATGTACGTATATAGGTAAAGTCCGAGTTTCCAAGGTGTCTTGAAAGTTCGCCTTGTGGTTCCTTCTTCCCTCCATCCCCCTCCTCCTCACTTAGTTGTGTCTATGGACTCCAGGACGAGACTCGAACCGGATAAATGCTCGTCTAACCAGACGTTCCACGGACCATCCGTTGACACTGCACGAAAGGCCTTCTTTAGAGTTACAAGAATACTTAGCGTGTATCGGTAGCTTTCTGTTTGGTTTGAAGTTCTGAGAGGGAAAGTATATAAGGTAAAAAAAATATATACCTATGCGAACGCACATAGAGAGGTACTCGTTGAAGACATCAGGCAACCTTGTTGAATTACAGCCTCTATATGAGAAACTAACCCTTCGTTTCGTTGCTATTCGTAAATTCGAGAGCGACACTAGCGACGCACAGCGGCAGAACTACGGCGCGTCGCGCATGCGCAATGTGGAAACCAAGCAGACGACGTCGTTAATCGACGTTAATTAGGATTCTTCTTCGGGTGAGGTACATGGAACCACGTTCGGCATGCTTTATGTAATACATATTTTATATATGTACACCGTATACATATATGTCAAAGAACGGAAGGAAAAACTCGAAGGCGAGTCACAGACTCTCGTGTAAACTCCGTGAGAGCTTCTCCGCCACTTTCCAAACATAACAGATTTAACCCCGGGCGCATTTCGTAGTCTACTTCGCTGAAGTACTTGCGAGGGTACTTGGGCGTTCGGTACGAGTACGTAGGAGCTTGGCTGGAGGATGGTTTATACGTCGTCGAAGGATGGGAGGTAATGTTGTTGGTAGGGAATAACCACTTGGACTTAGACAGAACCAGCCTACATTTTCCTTTAAGGTTAAGTATAAGTAAGCCGGCTTACCGGAGTAGATTTAGCTTGGATTTTCCAGCGTTATGTATTAGTGTGTCTCTGTACTCGTGCACCTTCGTTTGCTGCATCCCTTAACGAAAATCTTTGTTTTATCTACTAGTGTCGGCTCTCTCGAGATATTATGCAATCGACTTCTACGGGAGCTACGTTCAGGCCTGACCCGTACCGCACTTCGCTTCGGTCGTATCGTGGTCGGCTGCGCGAATTTTTTCTTTTGAAATTTCAAAATGATCTAATCTACCTGAGCCTGGAATTTCTAATTTTTTTTTTAACACCTAAATTCTTTTCCCGGTCTTTGCTTTTAACGACACTGACACCAAATACCTTTCACGTGGTTTTCACTTAGCTGCCGCGCACAGTAGGCGACGGCGCTGGGAATTCGCATTTGCAGTCGACGCCTCGTGCAAAATTGGACACGGTCAAAATTAACCTGTACGTGGGATTTCGCGAAACTACTAAAATCTATTCGAGCCGCAGATGCGGTTTCAGTGCACACACCTGGGTGCACGTGTCCCTGGGTAATTGCGATGGAGTTGAGTCAATTTTCAAAAAATTCGTCATTCCTACTTTTTTTATATCTAAACTCTCCCGAATAGGGAATCTTGATCAGGTCTATCTCGCGTTCCACATATCCTATGAATCTTGACATTTTTTTTCACGCCTTTCCTACCCTCTTCGTTTCGTCACAATAGGATCCAGAGGGTGTGCACCCTTGTGGTAATTAAAAAAAAAAATTCTCAAGCATGCACTTGCAAGCTCAAACCCACCGCCTGCGCTTATCGGATTGATCCGTATCGATTTTATTTTTTTTATACTCTTATAATACTTCACGAACACCCTTGAAACTGGAATTTGAGAACCCCTGAGACTACCGAGGTAAGACACGTATCACGCACACTCTGCAAGAGCCGTCACATTTGTGTCTGACATAGAGTAGACAATTCTCGGCTGTACCTTGTATATTATTTTTATTTTAAAAAATGACTACTGATAAATCGCCATTGGGTATAATAGTACAATTTTGGGTTATTAATTCATGCTAATTTTTTTTTCAAAATTCATTCGCTTATATATTTCGTTGGCCTTGTTTGGGATTGAAATCAGTGACGTGTGACATAGTACAGTGTGGGTTCAGTGACCCCTGTCTGTATTTCCGAACACTATAGTTACCGATGATTATTTTAGAACCTGGTCCCCCTCTTGTACGTTACAAAATTCGCCATTGACCTAAATTCATAGGGACTGTAATACATTGGTATCCCCTCGCAGAATCACTTCCGCTTCGTATACCGGAGACTCAGACGGGCGACTGAAAATAATTTGACTAGGATTTTTGAGCAGTAGAAAAATTTGTATTTTAACATTACTTTACTGGCTTATAAAAAAAAATTTGACCACCCATTTTTGTCCTCTATTATAAAATGACAAGTCATCAGTTTGCCTGAAAAGCTAATCTAATCGATATTACACAAGGTGCTGGATAACCTTGATATAAATTTCTTGTCATAGTTATCGTTTCTCGTAAATATTCCTTGTGGACAATTTAGATTTTTTTTTCGTAAATAAAATTATCTAATTGATTTTGTAATTATTGTTATTCGATTGCTGGTTACTCCAATCTTTTTTTGGTATTTGTCGACAGATAATATTCTCTGGTACAGTCCATGAAGAAAAAAAAGCTCAACTCTGACTGTCGGGTCGACGATATTTTACGAATTCCTGATATATCGCGTGTAGAAGCCTTTTGATACCTTGTCAATATTGTCCGTGAAAATGGCCGGATGCCGACTTGTCAACAGGTCGATAAAGGGAAGGAATGCACATTCGAGGGTAAATATTTGACAAGTACCGTAGACGCATCAAAGACCTAACCGTGGGTCTAACTGTTTTTGATAAATTAAATAAATTTAAAAGATACGGATAAAAGGAGATTTCAAAATCGCGAGTACAAATTTCTTCGAGTCGTTCCGACGCCAATCACGCGTCAACCCCCATTTTTCACCTCGTTAGATTCATTCGACGTTTCGTCGCGACGCGCTGTGTTCTTAAAATTTTCTACAAGAACGAATATGCCGCGTATCGTTAGCCGTATCGATATTATGAATTCGATCCCTTACCGACGATCTCCGTTAAGTCCAAAATACGTAATACGCACATAACACGTTAAAGAGGTATCTGGCAACTGCCAGAGCGAATTAACTTGGGAGCAAAGTTCAGAAGGTTGATTAATTCGGGAAGCCGTTTCGTTTCTTGGAAGCTCTTTACTGGTGGCTACGGATAGTGAGGAGCTTCCGAACTATTTTAATTCCGCGAAAGTTTCCCTACGAGAATCCCGTTCTCTTAGTTCTTCTTCTTTTTTTTTTGAATCCGAAGAATGAGTCGAAAATTTTCAATTAGAATTTAACACGATTCGGCAATTTCTTGTATAGGTTCAATATACATATATATATATATATATATATATATATATATATGTATACATAAAGGGTACGAGTAAGCTGATGGAAAATCTTCAGTGTTCAATTACGGGTGGCATCGGTTACGGTTCTGGTAAACGCGAACGTGTTCCTTTGCTCTTCTTGACTCTGTCGAATAACTGGTTTTAAATGTGTCCCGTGGATCTGACGGAATTCCAGAAACTGTATGGACACAGTTCGAGTCAAAGTAAACCCAAGCGACTGCAACTGCACCGTAACCGGGAGTACGTAGTTAAACAGAGAGTTAACGATATAGAATGTACGTTCAGGGCACAGAAATTGCAGAGTTATTAACACAGACCAAACACAGGGTCGAATTTTTGGTGAATTTTAGTAAAAGATACACGGAGACAGTAATTAGCGCGTTACGTAACGTTTTACAATTGACTACGTGCATATTTTCTATCTCGAGAAATACACGTTGGTATTGACTTGGAACGTACGTCGTGAAAAGACGGCCATAGGTATAGCTACTAGAAAAGGAAGGTCTAGTAGCCGCTTGGCGTTAAGGGGAAATGTCAAGACGAACAAAGATGACGAATGAAGCTGGTGGTAGAGAAAGAGAGAGAGAGAGAGAACCCAGGTATAAACCTTTTTTGCCAGAGTCCTAAAGTCGTCGACCCTTTTGTAGCTGGCATTATTCAAGATCCGGAACGACTCGCTGGCTTTTCCATGCTCGACTAATTAAAATCTCATTGTTATCAGGTAAATTTTTATTCTTTTTTCATTCCTTCCCCTCTGGCTTACGAACGCTCGTTTTTATTTGTCTCCCATCCACGTACTCGCTATATTTGTATATACCAACTGAAAAATCGAGTGGGAGGAGTCCAGATGGCGCTGGTAGTGCGTTAAAGCTCAAACCACAAAAATTTCGCTTTTCTTTTCCAACCCTCATCCATCATCCACAGACCCACTCGTTCGTACGAGAGGCTCTTGTCTCTCTCTCTCTCTCTCTTTTATCCCTTTGTACATGCACACCAGATCGTTCTGTCTCCTTCTTCGTTCTGTCTAGCGACAAATCACCTTGTGGATTGTTTTCAGTTGACACGGCTGGATCGGTATGTCTGGATTTAATTAATAGGATTTACTTGATCAGTGACGCTTTTCCGTGCTGGTATTGTTATGGAAAATTTGGTTGTTCCTCGTATCAAGCTCTACTTTGGTTTACAATGATTTTGAGAAATTTATAGCTATCTTGTACTACTCTAGTCAAATCATCCATGTATAATCTGAAATTTCTAGCACCTTCCGTACTTTATGTTCTCACTGGTAACCAAAATGGCCGCCGTAATACGCCGGACGTACACTGACCCACTCTCGTCCCGAAATGAAAACTTTTTTAATTTCGAACATCCCCGCGTAAATTATCGTACAACTTTTGTACAGGGAGTCTCAACTTTTCGTGTCTACCTAACTCTAATGCCCGCCGCGGCCACAAAATGGCCAGGACAAAACCTTTGAAAACTTCAGTTTCCCCCAACCGAGTGTAATTGCTCTAGTTATTCGGTACGCCTAAACACGTTTCTCCCAAGATTGCCAACCTTACAGATACAAATATCAGAGTCGAGACAGAGAAGCTTTTGTCTTATGAATCAGCAGTAATACATTTATCTTACCACTGCCTCACAGGTATTTTTTTTTTTCTTAATCGGACCAAAAGCTTCGTTCGCAGCATACTTCACAGCGACTGAAATATTCTTCTATTTTCCTCGTCGCACTCGGCAACCTTTTATCTACGACGTCCAATACGGCGTCCGTTGATCGATAACAATTTTACGAGGGAATTTTAAGACTTTTCTCAAATTTATTTATTTTTCATTCAATCAATTATCCGCCAATTAATCCAGTATCAATTTTTGCCTGCCACCGACTTCTGGATAACCAAGGAAACTGGATATGCCGAGAAGACGCGATTGGAAAGACTGTTAAAAAAAAGATATAAAAAAAATTTTGAATCCGCATTTCATATAACTTACATTGAATTCCATACACCCACCTGGGTTCAATATCAGCTCGTTACGTTCTACCGTATCGCAAATCCCAAAGCTTCTGTAATGGTTACGTATTATGACATCTGAGAAATTTAATCGGATCTAAGTGACCCAGTTGTCAGACCGTCTCGCTGCTCGGCAGAGTTTCTCATGCGACGCGTCACTGGAAGACATAACAAACGCGTCTAGACGAAAGGAAAAAAAAAAAGAAAAAAGATACGAAAGGACGAATTTCTTCGCGTCTGTATCACAGCACGAAAATTCCTCAGGCTTTCCAAACGCAAAGCAGAGCCAATGAAAAAAGAACGTAAATAATATATATATATATATATGTATATATATATATACACACTTTTTTTTTCATTCAAATAGTTTCCTATCGCTTTTACCCACCAAGCTACATCAACTACTGTAACGTTTCCCTAACTCTCGCATTTGTCCCGACAACCAAATCCAGGTCCAAGGCAGTCACCGCCATTTTCCAGTGCCTATCCTGAAATCCGGGACGGTCTTAAAATTTACGAGTTTCGGCTAAAGTTATCGGCAAAGTGATAAAGTCGAGACTGCTACTGGGGAAGTGCGCGCTCGATACAAGAGTCAGCTTCGAAGCACATGCACCCGTTTACTGTACTTTCCGTACGTACGTAGTTTTAAGTTAGGTTATGTTATACTCTGCCCTGTAGACTCCGATCGCGCCCGAAAGAGTTCAATCTAAATTGCCACTTTACGAACGCTTCACGTGCGGTCGTGCAACGCTTTTGGAAATGTGCAGTCGCGGCTGTTTTGAGAAACTCAACGCCAAGTTTCAATGTCCACAATAACGACAACGACGACTTTGTCTATTAAACAGTCATAGCCGAAGTTCCGGCGTCACGCCGGAAGGTAGCGCCATTGTTCGTGATTCAGGATCGAAGATTCCGGAATGTTGTCGTATCCTTTGCCAAGACGTCCATAGAATTTTCAAGGTAAAATTTGTCATTAGAACGAAACTCGTCGACTGTCAATGGAAATTCACTGCTATTGTAAATTACAAGCTATTCGGTGTTATTCCTAGGTGTTTGGAACTACGAGCGGTTTTTTATCGATAGAATCAATAAAGGCGAATTCTCATGAAAATTTCCAATACGAAAATTCTTACGTTTGCCTCTGCGTGTGGCCAGTGTGTTCGGTTTTGGGGTACCAAAAGAAAAACCGGGTAATGACTTCTGGCCAAGATGGCGGTACGGCGAAGGGGGCAGATTCAGAGAGAAAAAAGATGGCGATTAGGGTGGACTGGGGTGACGATAAAAAAAGTCTGTCCGCAAACTACCCAAGGAGATAAGTCCGTTTGATCTGTGATTATGCCGAAGGCGCACGAATTCGGAAATCAAGAACTTCGACTTCGCTCTTTGAAAACTCCTTCGCCGTACGACCAGGACTAGAGCACGAGAGTGGAAGAAAAAAAAATGTGTGGAAAAGCCACGATCCTCTTCGTCTAACCGTTATTAACACTCTCAACAGCCACGATCCTGAGGCCCTGAACATTTTACGGAAGTCCTGATCGACGTGGTCGTAAAGCCTCTGGGATTTTCTGAAGTTTCGGCGGAGGGTGAAGCTCCAACGAAATGCTTCCAATATCCCCGGGCTGTGTATCCATGCTTTGCTGGCAGATGGGCGGAAGGGATGCTATAATCCGCGATGAATAAGATGCCCCTATAAATTAGCCTTAATTGGGGATTGTCGATTGTCATGTATGAAAGCTTGCGTAGTTCGTGCCCTGTCTGGAGCAGGATGGTTCCTAACCTCGAAAAGTGAAGATAAAAAGGAATATTCACGAACAATAATGATTGTGGGATATCAATGTATTTTTTTTTTTACTTACCCAAAAGTATTCTTTGAATATAATAATTTATTTTTTATTTAATGAAACACTTGTACCTACTGATTTGTTGTATTTTTTGGACGTTTGTGGGGAAATTCGATGACTATCAGTTTTGTTACTTTCGATAAACATTCGTTGTACTTCCTGGGTATGGTTATGATGGCGATAAACGTGGATATCTTACGAGACGATGAGTTATCGATGATTTGCCTTTGTAAACCCTGCCAAAATTGGCAAGCAAATATTTCTAAATATACCTGTGGATAATAACTGTCAAGATGGTAAACAATGCTGTTCCCAATGACCCTTTCGTACCTCAAATATTTCCATGGAAATCGTATATCAGTGGAGTCTTGATAGGAGCTATAGAGTAAATATCCTGTTAGATGTACATATCGATTAAATATAGCATTTGTAAATCGCGACATGAACGCAACGTTGTGTTATGTAATTATATATAAAATGACAAGTTAATTTTAGTCGGAAATAAAAATTAAATAACGTAATTACCAGCGTGAACGTATTAAAGGAAATTACCGGTGAAAGTTTTGAGTGAAATGTTACCAGCAAGTTTGGAGGTTATGTCGGGTTCGCTGGTATAACGAGTCGAGTAAAGCCGTAGTGACGTTGCAGGGGGTTGGCGTAGAGGTTATATGCGTCAGACGTAAATCGTGAATCAGGACAAACTGTCACTCCTTTATCTTTTGACCTGGCGGTATAAGTGTATCCTATCCTCGCAGTTGGTATTACTGCTCAAGGGTTTTACGAAGAATCGTAAAGCCACGGGAGTGTCGCCTGGCCAGAGGATCACGTAGAATCGTCTGTTGAGCGACGGAACGCGAACGAATGCTTTTGCCTCCCAGAGGATATATCTTATACCAGGCGCTTTCCGTATCCTCCTCTTCAGACACCTTCCTTCTCTTTAGTAGTCACACAGACATTGCCTGTCTTCTCTTGTCCTTTAACTCGCGTACCTCCCTGCATTGTTCGTTTGACCTGAGCGACAGTGGCGCCGCCCTCCGGGAATTTCCGAAAGATTCCAATTCTCTCGCGCCAACGTGATAAATGTCGCAGGTTCGCGCCCATCCGAATAACTTTTTTTTCTCTTGAAAATAGTAACGACTTGACGATTTAAGAATTTTGTTAAGGTTAATGGCAGAATCGAGGTGGTCAAAATTTATGCAGTAACTTTGAAGCTTCTAATCAAGCGAACGATAATTATTGGAGTAGGTAATCTTGTAAGAGGTTAGGCGGGCTGCGAGGAGGTTCCTTTGCTTGCAATGTTAACCGCGTTGTATGAAAATTGGATAAGAGGGACATGTCGAGCAAGCTCCTTGACGAAGGTTCGAAGAAGGGTAAAGTAATTGGCTTTCGCGAAGAGTTCTTTCATTTCTTTCCCCACCTTGGAAACTCATCCCATTTCTTTTTCATTGTATTTTTCCTGTTCTATTCTTATCCATTCTCCGATACCTCGATGCATTTTTCTTACGGCTAAGTGAATCAGTGGATTACCGCCAGGCAGTTTCAGGATGAAACGCTAGATGGCGGCACCTTCGAATCTACATTTTTATCCATCATGCCTTTCATTTATTACCTTATCTCCTTTCTATTTGTATCTCTGCGTGTACTTTCTCTTAAGATGATTTTATTGTTCATGACTAACAGTCACTGGCACGTCTCGTTGGAGGAGGCAGCCATAAGGAAAGGAAGGAAGGATTGTCAATGATTGTCAAGCATTTTTTAAGACTCCGTTCCTTTTATGAAAAGTCTTGAAAATTTTAATCGATATTTAAACTTGAGAGAAATACCGTAACAGGATCCAATTGGAATTGCAAACGATTAAGGAAAGTTGCGTTTACGACTGGTATCTTTTTTTTTTTAATCGCAATTTCTTTACCTCTTATTTCTTCACTCTCTCTTTCTGGTCTCTATCCCGAGGTAGAGAAGGGTCTACGAGACTTCGAGGTATCATCTTGCTGGGTGGGGATTGCCAGGGCTGAGGGGTCGGTAGTCCTTGTATTGATTCACAAGACCCATTCCTACCCCCGGAAGTCGAGAAGGGGAGGCCGCTGTCGCCCCTCGTACCAACAGCGTAGACTTTGGAATTCTAGAGTAAAAATGGAGGAATGCCATACCGAGGAACCATGCAGAGGAGAATTGGAAAGGATCTACGGTCGTTAGCTGTCAATTTAAAAAAAAAAAAAAAATAAAGAAAGGCGAGATCTTTATCCCCGTAGTGTGATAAACCTCCAGTGCGATATTAGGAACCGGGAAGATTACTTCTTTGGAACTTGGGAAATTTACCTAATGGACTCGATCTTATAAGTGAAAGAAAGAACCTTTCTTTTGACTCGTATCTCCACGCGAAACTCAATCCACCTGGATTAGAATATTCGAAACGTACATAAATCCATTGGATTATGTAAATTTTTTATTTTCCTTAATTTAAAAAAAATTTTTCTCTTACAGAAACAAAAAACTGAATAACTATATCAGTTGCCTTCCTCACAGACGATATATACTAATTTCTCGAGAAATCCCCACGTCACATTTTCATGGTTAATAATTTACAACCTATCTCCACTTCCACCCCCTGTTCATAGGAAAACTCGAGGAACAGCACGAACGACATCTCCGTCTCTCTTTCTCTTTTTTTTTTATCTTGATCCCTAGACTCCCAGGAGACAAAAGTCGTATCATTCTAAATTTCACTCAATCTCAAGAAGAATATAAGAAAAAGAAAACAAAGGCACGATATTCAAAATAAATACAAAATGAACTAATCATCCCTCACGATACGATATTCATAGGTAATTTAAATCTTGATATAGTCACCACCCTCGCGATAACCTTAAAAAGAAAAATCTTCGTCCGACTTGCTTATTAAAGTAAGTCGAACTAAATAAAATATGAGGTCGTCTTTTATTAAGGCCGATGATCACCGCGGCATGTTGCAATGACGTCAAATTGGCAGTTACAGTTACGACGGCAGTTTGAAGAAGAAATGAAAAAAAAAAAAGGGAACAAAGATAGGGAAAGGCTGAAAAAAAAGAGGAATACAAAAAAGTTGCGAAATAAGGACAAGCCAAGCGATCGAAGGCTTATTAAGGCCAAGTGTCACCTTGGCGAAGCTCTTACAGTCGTTACATGAAATCCAGGCTGCATCACGCCTGGGAGCACCTTCTATAAGAAGGAACACTTTACCGGTTACCGACTATAGACATACATCCATCAGCCATTGAATAGACTCAAGGTCCATCAGTAAAACCCTGCTGCTCAAGTCAGCCCGTCGCATTGACGAAACTCTTTATACTTTCAACCCCTGCGACAGCCACGTCGGTTCACTCATCCAAGTCAGTCCTCTGGTCCAGTCCACATCGTAAATTTTTCCCAGATCTTTCGAAGTCAGAAAATATTTCGTTTCTCATAGAAAACATCGTACAAGATGTTCTTACGAGCTTTTGTCTCTGACGATAAAACAGGGCTCTGCCTTACCTACAGCCAATGTTACAGACACGCTACCGTTATACCGGCAAAACCCTCACCTAATTGTAAGGAACGGGATTTTCACGAGGTTTACTTCTGGGGGTAATTTCCTTTGACTCGTGTAATTAATTAAGTCTTTTTATACCAGCTTTCCATAAATTATCAAGGATCTCGTGCGAGTCCGCCACGTATGACGAGCGTCCCCAAAGTACCGTTTAGAATCGTAACAACGGGACTTGAAATCACGATAGACGAAACTCCTCGTTCCTCTTGTAATTAACCATCCTACCTAGCCCCTACGGACGCCCTTGGCGCGGTCGGATTAAAACTGCCAAGGATAGCGAAACGGCTGGCAATGCTGTGTCCGACGGATTACAAGGACTCGGCACAATATCGTGTCTCCGCACCAGTGGGATATTGCAGTGACACGTGGAACACGGGACACGTGGCAAGCAACCGAGCTCGCTGTGATCTGCTTATCTCGAACGGTTGGCTTTCACTGCATCGAACTGACCATGAAGGGGCGACAGACACGGCTGCACGTGCTGCTATATTCACGCTGGACTAACTAATCATGCTACTTATGCTACCTAAGAGCCTTACGATACACGCTTCAGATTTTCTTCTTTTCCTTCTTCTTTTATGCTCTGTATGCATAACCTAAAAACTAATGGAAAATGATTCTTCCTCTATGGAAGCCACTTTGGGATGTTGGTTTTCATTGTTTCCTTCGTTCGTAACCCTGGGCATCTTTTCGTTCTCGTAGTCGACGGGTGTCCTAGCCCCACTACCCCCCTGTAAAGAAGCGTCTCGTTTGGTTACAGGAAACGAGGAAAGTTAGAGAAAAATAAAAGGACAAAGAACGGGCGCTGATCTTGCGCATTCTGGTTGAATCAGGCGAACGTTTACCACTCGTGACACGGACGTGGGCCACTTTATTCGGCAGCATCATCATCCCTTAAGGCCTCACCCCCAAATCGATCCATGAGCAGTCACGGCATCCAATTCGTCGACTTACTTAACCCAACATAAAATACTGTAACGGGGTGTGGACAGGTTGGCAACATCAACCCTCCTTTTAATATCCTGTTTATCTGTTTTTTTCATACCTTTTTTTTCCTTGCCACTAGTTACTGCACCCTGAAAACTGTGTCTTCCCACGTTCAACTTACTCGTGCTTTTTTTTTACTTTGTTCTCTCTTGACAATCCGAGAAACGTCAACTTAGATTGCAAATGCGAAAATATTCATCGTGTTTTTCACGAGCCACGTGGATTCCAAGAGAGACTGCATATTAATGGAGACACCCGTTAGAAAAACTGGATACTTGTTTTTTTTGTTCTTTCCGACCTACTCTCTCTGTCCACCCCCAACTGAATTATTCCCGCGTGTCCTTTGACGAGGGCGGATATCCGGTCGGCAGGTTTATGCATCTGATATTCTCCGTACGATTTTGCATAGTGAGATGCCGAGAAATAAAAAGTTTGAATTGCACGAATTAAGTATAAAGAAAAGCTGCGTAGAGAATGAGGGTTGATGGATGGTTGAGAATGTTGGGAAAAAATTATTTCTTTTAAAATTTCCCGATAGATGGCACTGCGAGAGGATATTGTTTCAGGTTAATCTCAAGCTGCTCGAATACTTAGCGTTATAAGCGTACTATTTAACAGTAGATTTATAATATCGTTACCTCAGTTTTCCACCAAATTTTCTGTTAACAACATTCCACCATGATCCGTTGGGCATGAAATGAAGTTCAAAGAGCTACTACGAGCTAAGCGAACGTGTTTTCCACAGCGATATGCTCTGGTGGTCAGTTAATGAACTGAATCCCTCATTCTGTAGTTTTAACCCTTGACGACTTTAACTCGGGACAAATTCTTCTTAAACAGCTTTTCTTCCGTCTGTTTTCCGCTATCTGTTAAAGCTTTTTGCTCTTTCTTTTTTTTAATATAGGAACGACGGGATCCGATCTTGGAGGCATTGGTTAGAAAAAAACGAAAGGGGCAAATTGATCTTTACGCTTTACTTAACGTAAAAGGATAAATGAAGGTTCTCTTACTGTCAAATCCTTTTGCGAACAGGAAATTTTTATTTCACTGCACAATTATCACACGAAGATGGTTGCCTTGACATCATTGTGAAATACACGCTGACGTATATCTGCGTTTAGTGAATATTTGCAGAAGCCGACCGCGCGAGTATATAAATCCTTGAGCGTAAAATCCAATATGAAAAACCGCCTTATGTAAATATACGACGTGTTGCTGTGAAACGATCGAAGTAGTCCTGTCGGTTGTAAAAACATTTCGGAAAGAAAGCATTGAATCGTGGATAGGGTAGCAGTGATCTTTTTCAAATTTAAAAGATTTCCCTGAAGATTTTTATTGTTAAGTACGTAAATTGCGTACTTTATCTTATTAATATCTTTTTTTTTTTAATTTCTTCACTACGACTAGTGCTGATTATACTACAATATTTTACAGCGTGTTGCATTTCCTCGTGTTGTGCTCGGTGACTCTCGGTGCACCAACATTCAACAGAGATAATATCACACAGAGCGCATCGTCTCGGTGAATTTTAATACTTTTAAAAGCAAAGCTCGACCCGCAGCGACCCTCGTCGCATGGTATTCGCGATTTCATCCTCGGTCACGTTAAACAGAAAAAAAAGGCAAAACTGAAAGGCAAACAACAAGTGCACCACGAGTAAAAATGTAGCCGTAAGTTTGTATCGTGTAAAGCATCGCCAGAATGGCGGAAGTCGTATAGAAATTTGAAAAAAAAACCATATTAAGTCAACAAGTACGCTTGAAAACTGTTTTTAAACTGTCTATGGACAGAAAGGATTTTGTAGGTTAAAAACTGTCAGTCAAAAAAAAATATCTTCGCGCAACAACGAAAAAATACGTGGAATTTATTCATTCGCTGATTGAAAAATTTCGCAGTTGAATGTGGTGCGGTATAGAGATTCGAAAGGGTGAGGAAATTCGTATCGATCGATTTTGAATATCAGGAAAAACTCCCCAACGGTCTACGCCTTTGGCTGATTGGTGGGGATGCGAGGAGATGACGAGTGTCGCCGCCTGGCGTTCAGCTCCCGTACTACTTCATTGCAGTAACCACCTGGCCTAAACTCACGGTACAACCTAACGTCTGAATTCGCCGGGATTCTTTTGGCGAATAATCTCGTGCGCAGTTGCACCCAACGCGAGTAATTACACCGTGACGTATAATATGTAAGTACCGCCACGTGATTGCTCCAGGACAGAAGATGAATCCTGTAGAAAGGAGTATGCTCGTGAGAAATGCTCCCGAGCATCCCCGGGTCCTGGAGATCTTCGTTCGGTTGGCTCGTTGCGTCCTGGAATATTAAACATTTTCAACTAATCCTGGAATGCAATTGTAAGACAACAAAGAAAAATAGAGGAACGAAATATCGCATATACCTCTTCATTTCAAGGGGTACCGGAGGGTGGCTGTGAATTTTCATATAAATTCGTCATTTCGCTTTCTATTCTTACACTCTCCGCATCTCTTGTTCAGTCCAATCAGAACCCGTTGGTACTTATGCTCATTGGTCGATGCTTGCTGTAATGTCTGATTTGTATCTTTGCTCGTTACAAACGTCATTTGGCAGTTTGACGATCGATCTTCCGGCAGCTTCTCAAGGTGCTTTACTTTCTTTACGTTTTAGTTTATATATTATCTTGCTCGTTTCATTTCCTGTACACATTTTACTTTTTTTTTTCACTTTCTATAAGTCTTCTCTTTGCTCTCTGAACATTCAGCCATCCTTTTGGACTGATCGCGACACGCCGTACATAAGTACTGTCGATAGAGTTGTCAGTACTGCTGGAGCAGTTAGTACATACTTTACCGTCTAGATGTCAGCACTGTCGCTCGCTGACGTAAATGACGATGGTGAGCACGTACGTCACCTTCGATTCGACAAAATAATGTAACACGTTACAGTTGTTGTATTGTCGTGTACTATTGGTTGTTTTGAAAACTTGATATTACGAACCAGTCAATAGTCTGTCGGAAAGGTTTACGAAAGTACCAACGGTACAGTAACCATGCTACAATCGAAGTGTATTAGGGTTTCGCAGCACGAATCGGGAATATGGTTGAAGGATCTGAAATAATAAGAAACAGCAATGTAATCGAGTGAGGAGGCGAAACTGCAATTTAGATATTGATGATACAAGCCGGCTGATCAAAGTGTATTATATGCCTCGTGGAATTGTTATCTCTCTGACGTGAAAAGGTGAAATCTTACTGATGTCCAGGAGCATAGGAAAATTTTTCTCTACTGTTTTTGTAGTCTTTTTCAGAATCCTCTTCTTGGTTATGTATGCACGTTGTACTTTGACACGGTGGATTTATCGAAACGAGAAGTTTCACGTGTTGAAATCTTGGAAAGGGAGGAAGAATTATTATTGGCACTGCACAAACAAAGGGAATTGTCATTTTGATTAACTCCAGATATTCGTCCATGTTATTTCACAGAATTCCTTAGCGATAGCATCAATTCCCTTGGAATATTATAAATCAATGCCGATAACAAGAGAAGAATTTATTGCGTTCGCGGATCGATTCGGGTGTCAATGTGTCAAAGAACTTGAACTTTTAGGGTTTGCAGAATAGCAATACGTCAGCTTATTTGATTTCAAGATAACCAACAAAGGGATATCGATGGTTGACGGAATTCTATATGCAAAGCGGGACGGGGATCGAATATTAAAAATGTCATACGGACCCCGTAAATTGACCTGATGGATTTTAATTTTTGGTTTTCTGATAAAACGATTTAAAAAAATTTTCTATATTAACCAAGCTGTTTTAAGGGCATTGAACGATAATTTAATGCGTGCTATTTTCATACCGTTTACTCATTTACTATTTTCAATCAAACATTATTCAACAGACATATCAATCATACGGCGAGTCGACTAATTACACGTAAAATTCGATTATTCGTTCAATCGTACGATCCCCCAAGAAGTGACAGTATAAAATATTGATTTGTAGAAGCTCAAAGTCATTTCTCCATTGTCACGAAAGTCTATTGTGATTTAACGTCATTTCAACTTTCAATTGCCCAACGGTAAAGCATTAACTTCAATTTCACGTTTCAGGACTGATATAACCCTGAATCGGTGAATTGCAATGTCGGACTTTGACGTTTACCTAAACTACGATAGAAAACGTCGAGTTCATATTGGTCTGTCAGCTTCGATTGTCGCTTTATAGAAATACTTTAAAAAAAAACTTTGAAAGTTCCTTCAACCTTTATATTAACATGAACTCGATCGACACGCAAATTGTCATAAAGTGCAATGCCAGCATATAACTTTAGACTAAAAGTATCTTGTATCTTATAGGATTAATACGGATAGTTTACAACGAAGCGACTGATGTATTTACGCGTGTAAATAAAGGCGTCACAAGTTCGTTCATTGCCGGTCGCCTAGACCGCAGCTAACGAGTAAACTTCTCTGTAACCTCTGAATTTCTCGGGAAACGACCGATCATACCTCGGACTTCCGGTTGTTTGTTACGCGTGAAGTTTATCGCCCGTTACTCGCTATTCTACGAGCGTTACGCCACCGGAAGTCAGTACGATGCGCCAGCTTCCGTTTTAGTCTCGTTTCGAGAGGTCGAAGTGGAATCGATAAAAGTTACCAGGATAATCGAACAATCGAAAACATTAAGCGACGCTTTATCCGATCATGTAAATTCAAAATGGCCGCTGAACGTTTTCTCATAGGCATTCGACTGCGTGATTCAATAACGCAATTTTTTTTTAATATCGATAATCCTAAAATTCTCATCGTCCACGTACGGAGATCCTTTAGACCGGATCTCTTTCCCTACCGATTTAGATCGTATTTTCGTGTTCTCCCTGCAGTACATTGGCTTGGAAATAGTAAAGTCTAAAAATAGAGCCCCAGAGAAACTGGCTGCCACCCATGTTGATTCTTTCACCCATACATAAGTTCACTGCCTTTTTCATATCCGCCTGCCTCGCGCACGGCGTACATCACTATACCTTATACTTGTTCCTAGTGGATGCTGTCCACTTGACCTCGCCTGAACTCCACGTGTTTACGCCACGCACTTCACAGCCATAAATTCATCAGGGTTGATCCTCGCGAACGAGAGATCGGATTTGTCGTACATGGACCTACGGCGCAATTGACCTCTACCCCAAGATTCATGCCATAGTCCACATGGGAATACCACTTGGATTATAGTCACGAGTTACAGGGTCACTTCTCCCACTTTGAACTCATCGACCCGAGACCTACTGCACCAATTAGATCCATTATTCAATTAATTTATTTAGTTTCGTTTACAATATACCCTTTGTAACTTAACCATCTGTTGACTCTAGGGGGTACCACTTTTCAAAAGGATTCATAACTGTTTTTGAATCTTAGCTACGTTCTAGTAATTTCACTTTATTAGCTTTTCTAATTTATATCTCATTCCTTTGTATTCACGTGCCAAATCTACTCGTATCTCATTGTGCATTCCGTTTGGCACTTTCAGTCGGAAATTTGCAACTTTTCTGTGTAATGCGAAAAGTTGGTCAGTCTGTTTATATATTATATTTTCTATGCTTACCGCGGAACGTTTGATCTTCGTTGTAAATTTATAATAGTACATGATCCTTTCATTTGTCTTTTTCAGAAGGAACAGGACAGTAAAGAGAGACCTGCCGGAGGTGCAACCTACAATTCCTTTCCCGACGATCTCTACCTCGACGATCAGGAAGCCTTGGAAGGTTCTGGTCGCGGAGGTGGCGAGGTTCGAGACGATCTCGAGGCTTCCGGAAGTGGTCTTGGTCCGGACGATGAAGATGGCGACGATGGCAGCAGTACGAATTATTTAATAATATATAGATATATTTTATTTCGCAAGCATCTAGCTTTTTTCACCATGAATATACGTGTGTATAGGGATTTTTTATTCATGGACAATTTCATTTTCAGAAACTTTAGGCTTCCATGTAGCGATTATTATCTGATATTATTTACCTTTATTGTTGGTAGTAGCAGTAGGATCTTTTCGGCAAATGGAACCGGACTACCTCGATAGCGTTGAAGTCCTGTTACATTATTCTGATATTTCTGATAAATTTTTCATACAGCGTCGCTGCATGAGAGAATAAACCTGCGAATTTTGGAAAACTTCGAATACCATTGATCCTTTGGTCTGACTATATTTCACGAACCACGGTTATTGGAAATTCTTTTTCGCCTCTACCACCATTTCCCGTGATATTGGAAAATGCATTGAATTCGGAATGCGCCGATAATATAATAGTGCGTTGATACCTGTACGTTCGTATCAGGAGAATGCATATAGGATGCTATATATTAATTTTACTTAGTAGAAGAAAAAATTTTTTTCATTAATCAACCGTCGATCCAATTTCAAATTTTCGATTGTCCAGCACTCCTATGTGTCACCTATGGGACATTGAAAGCCCACCTTTAATCAATAGGGACTTAATTTCTGCAATGAAGCGATGCCTGCTATTTCGTCAATTTTTGACTAAATAATTTTCCCATCGCTTTATCGATTTACCTCGAGTTCAACACTCTTTCAAAGAAAGCTGTGTCAACGTTGACGTAATCATTTAAAATCACTGAACAAGCCTCATACATGTATTTCAATTCTCTGCAATGAAATTTCATCCTGCTATTGCGTAACGTTCATATGTCTTTTAGGCTTCAACAAGCACGACAGGATAGAAACTGCACCTAGCAAACCAATCGAGCCTAAAGCACCTTACATCGACGAAACCATCATTAAAACAAAACAGGTGAGTAAAATTAATTGAGGAAAAACAGAAAATTTATTTTATCAAAAAATAAATTGCATTTAACGTAAATTACATTGTTGAATTGACATCTTTCTCGTAGACGAGCATCGAGACGGTTAATAGGCCAAGCAACGAGGTGGGCGTGGTCGAACAAAGCGGAAGTGACGAACACGAGGAAGCGGAGGAAGAGACCAACGACGTCTACAGTATGAATACAAAACAAGAAGTTCGCGCCAGTTCGTTCTTCGCTCAGCCCGGCGTACTTGCCGGTATGTAAGAACGTCATGAAATATTTGTTCAGGTCAAGATAAGAACGACTGTCGCGCCATCTCTTGTGACAGATGAAAAACTATCGTGACCGACGCTCACAATTATTTTTATACGTGAAACGACGAAAATTCATAGACAGTTCACTATCTAATCCGTCACCAGAATATCTCGATTCGATGAAACATTCTCATTTGATTCTCCGTCAGTAATTCAATGAAGATAATAATTTTGGACTTCCGGTTAAACAGTTAAAAACAATTTGTTTCTTTCTCCCCCCCGAAAATGCACAAGGACGCTCTACGATATTCACGACTCACAGTATATCTAGGTTGTAATAAAATTGTCTATGCGTGAAGCGAATAAATTTGAGCTCACGAATTATTATGATTTTCAGCTGTTATCGGAGGCGCAGTTGTGGGTCTCTTATGTGCGATCCTCGTAGTGATGTTCATAGTCTACAGGATGCGTAAGAAGGACGAAGGATCTTACGCCCTGGATGAGCCAAGAAGATCACCAGCTGCTCAAGCATATC
Source organism: Trachelus iudaicus (assembly GCA_030142595.1). Lineage (NCBI taxonomy): Eukaryota > Metazoa > Arthropoda > Insecta > Hymenoptera > Cephidae > Trachelus > Trachelus iudaicus. The sequence goes on along the minus strand of JARQTH010000323.1, from coordinate 2,420,057 downwards.
CCAAACCAGGAGCGCCACACCACAACCGTGAATTTTACGCTTGAGCCTCGAGGCTTGATCGTCCTGGCATCCGTGAAAACGCGAACCACCAAGTCACCGGATAAATATTAAGCAAGATCGACCAACAGACACGATGACGACGTTTACGAAGAACGTGCACGAATACGACAGCGAGGACGTCGCCATCATCAGCTACGTTTCTACTATCGGTCGATCGACTTTAAGATTCACAAGTGCGAACGGTGTTGGAAGTGCATGCACTTCTTCTCGTATTCGCAGGCCATATTCGAGTTCTTTCTAGGAAGAAGGTTTATCAGATCGGGAGGGTGAAAGAAGTGTGGTAGAACGAAGAAAAAAAAATAATACTTGTCCAGAGATCCTGAAGCGAAGAAACAGAATCCTCCGCTGACGTTACTACGTTCATCCCAAGAAATCTATGCTCGTTGTAACTGTGCTCGGGCTTGAACGAATTCCAGATGCATTTAAGTAGAGGGAATATATATATATATATACATCTACGTATATGTATAGAGCTATTGTAGTAGCGTACAAAGAAGCAAATCCTCTTTGGGGTTCGAACGGAGCCATATTTTCAAACGGGGAGTCTTTTATTCGGTACGTCGATTTCTAGGAGATAGATCTAATGAGAGAACGAAAAGTAATCGTGTCAGATCAGTTCTGTTTCGTTCACGCTCGAAGCTAGGTAGGATGCCGTTTTGGTTATTTATACTTCGGTCTTTCTTCTTCTTGTATGTTGATTCTCATGGGATGTCTCGTCTATCTTGTTACGTGGTCGACTCTAGGTAACTTTGATTCTCTTTGGGTTTTATAGAATTTCTTTTGCAGCGTATCGAAACAAAGGGGAGGAAAACCTCTTGAGGATCATGGAGTTGACATTTTTCTTCGCTACCTTATATGCCTCTTCGATAATCTAACAAGACCTCTCCGATACCTTGAGAAAACTCAGATGACACACTTATCTCGTAGGGAATCTTGTAGCTCTGCGAAACACACTTCTCTTTTACAAGCTTGGACAGTTAATCGATTGATTTTGTGGTCATCGACTATACAGTAATTAATCGTTAGGAATATTTTAATACGGGATAAATCAATTCCAATAATCGTTTTTACAAATGGACAAAGATGTGCTGAGAGGTACGCGTTGTGTTTTTTTTTTTATAGTGCTAAAATTGTATTTGATAATTGTCTCAAATACACTGATCTGTGCTTACGCGCATAGAGTGAATTTCATAGCTGTAAGATTGTTACACGAAAAATATCATTTCACACAGCAATCATTTGCCATTGCATGTCGTTATAGAATTTGTCACGCGTTAGTTCTTCAGACTCCCATTTGGAAAGCTCTGAGAGTGGGTGAAACGTTGACGAGACGAAAACGGAAAACTACGGTCGACTCGTAACGCGAATTATATACGTAGATGTTTCGAAGAAAGTAAATTGCGACTGCTGTAACAGCTATTGGAATGCAATCTCAGTAAAGCAAAGAAGCATGATTTCAAGGAGAGTAAACGAAAGCTTTTAATATTTCATGGACACATCATCACCTTGCTAGAGAACCATCATAGTCTAGCTGGACGAACGAAAGCTCAGTTAACCTTTTTCTGTACGCTTTAAATAATCGAAAGTAATCACCGTTTTGGAAAAAAAATCAATATAAAGAAAATTTGGTGGTACTAGCGATCATTGAAAGTGTCAATATTAAAAACAGTTGGACCCTAGACGCGTGACACTCTCTTCTCGATTCCTTGTACAAGAACTTTCTGCAAGAAAAATATTCATAAACAATAAACACGTCGCACAGACCAAAGGCGTAAACGTACCGAGTCGTATCAGTAGAATGGAGAATAATTTATAAAAAAAGAAATGATATACCAACACCTCCAAAAGAACTTAGTACACGTGGGTCCTAAATGCTCTCATACGCCATTTTTCATATAATTTTATTAGAATCAATTGACTTCCGAGATTATTGTTTTTTTCTCTTGAATATTGTATAATTTTTTAAAAATAATTTTATTTCAATCTTCTTCTTTCTCACACGCTTTGTTTTTTAAGTAGAACTTGCGATTTTATTAATTTATTAATACTTCATCTATAGGCGCGATTTCATGTCGCACATGCGTCCATGACTTTCCCTTGTGTCTCCCGTCTTACACGCTTTATGCATTTCTAATAAATCTCTATCTCTTGTTTCCTTGCTCAGAGACATCTTTTTTCACGCGGTATCATCTACGCTCCAAATTTCTTTCCCATCTACGAATGAATTCCGGCCGTCATTCAATCAGCCCTAGAAGCCACATTCTTCGGTTTCACGTCGTGTGTCAGTAGGTTAAAAAAGAAGATGTCCAGTTGTCAGAACTCCCGGCTCTTGTAAATTCAAAATACGAGTATCACCAAGACACTATTAAACGGGAGATGAGCGGCCGTTCCGCCTCGTCGATAAAAAATCGCGTGGGATTAAATAAAAGTGCGCGAAGCGTAACGGAGGCGAAAATAAAAAGAAGAAAGAACAATGGAGTAATAAATATCACGCCGATACTGCCATATAATATATTACATAAGAAAAACAGTAATTTGGTACGATTTTGCCATTTACCCCTTTCTGTCCCCTCCTTCCAAGTGACCATCCTCCCCTTCCTCGCATTTTTCTTCTTCCATTCAGCTAGACTCTTTCTTGCCATTTTTTTTCCACTTCCTTGATGCACCCTCTTCTCTCTCATTGAAAGCAAAATTTCGTCAGTCCGCATTAAGAGCTAAGATCGTTAGTCGCTAAATGAAGTAGAGACGAAATATTTAAATCGAGGACTAAAAAACGACATAGAAAAGCATCGTCTCCGTAATTCAGTCGAAATTTACGCGTTGCGCATGCGCACCGGAAATGCAACGAAAATCAGCCCAGCATTCCGGTAAAATGGTGGAACTTCCTCTCATTCGAATCAGACAATTGTTCATTCCCAATTGTACATTTTCCTTGATCGATCATCATCCCAATTAATCATTATACTCGCGATGCCCGGAAACTACCAGTCTCGTCGTTCGCCGCTTCCGGCGAACACGAACGCTGCCCGCTTCTAAATGAGGGACTTGAGGTGACGTGCGAGAGAAGGGAATTTTTTATACGCGCATACGCATACGTATATTCACGCGTTAAACCATGACATTCGGATAAAAAATTGTGCAAGATTCTCATTGTATTTACAAGAGAGACGCGTTTAAAATTATCAAAGAATTTGTTGAATCCTTTTTTTTTCCGCGCGACAAAGATCTTACAAAATTGAGAAGCGCGCGCGTACACAAAAATACACAGAATCTTTAATTGCAAATACAACTGTTATCATTATACCAGGCCAAGACACGACACAAGAACAATTAAAAAAAGCAGAAAGGCGTACACACGCTGCAGAGAGTGTGGAGGGAGGATGGCGATTCTTCCTTTCAATTTTGTCATTAATTAATTTCACCGGACCCATTGATAGGTGCCTCCCTCTGCGCTCCCTCGGCCTCTTTCTCGATAACACCGGGGAGAATAAATCTCGGTAACTTTCGAGTAACCATGATAATAACGCTAAGAATATTACTAATGATATAATTAGGATAAACGACAATTTACGGTCGAATTAAGTGTTGCTTATTTTTTTATAATAAATTATTTAATTCCCACGTACCGCGTTCTCCCCCTACCTCTTCCCCTCGACGAAATTTACCCCTTTAATTGTATGATTGAACACGCGTTCAGCCCTTTACCCCCCCGCCCCCCCCCATCACCATCTTCGCTACCCCCTTACTCCTCTTCTCTTAACCTTTCAGACCATCTTCCTCGTTAAAATCTTTTTTTCTTTTTTTACACTCGTCATCCAACCCTTGTTCCATACACTTTATATATATACGAAAACACAGACACAATTATACACGCCTCGTCGTGAAATCCCTCCATGCCCGCGAGGTAATCGACGCCCTTCGCCTTCCGAGCAGAACCATAAAGGTGGAACCTGGAACTGGATTGTAATCTTGGATAATTTGTAACGAGATAGACAGATTTAATTAGATAGTAATTAATTGTCCATGTGGGATCAAAACGCCGCGATATAGCCCTACGGTCATCGGTATCTCGTACGTGCCACGAGCGACGAATTCGAGTGCGCAAGTCGAGTGCGCATAAGAATTTGACGGGTATTTTTGCGCGGTAAAAAATTTCTTTTCAAATAAATTAACATTGTCTTAGGTGTCGCGTCATTGGCCAATATACTATATTTATTTAGACCGCGCGCCGACGAGAACCGATTTCTGGCGACTGTTGTGGATCGAGGAACCGCGAGCCACGTGTCGAGATACGATAATAAAACTGAAAGAACAACGATAACGGAATAAATCGTGAGGCAAAGAATTGTGAGTTTGACAAGAGAGGAACAACAAAAAAAAAAGAGAATACGAGCAAAGAAACGCATTCACCCGCTTCCCCACGTGGCTTATTAATACTCAAGAAAAAAAAGGACACTGTCTACGTTCTAAGCGGAAGAAGAAAAAAAAAAGAATAAAATAATTGTAATGAAATCATATTTTATAAGAGGGTGTAATTCCATAATACTATAGCGATTAAAAAGTGTCTGCTAGACGACTATTAGGCCAAGGTGGACGAATAAATAATAATTTTAAACGATTACGATAATATTTAATTATAACAATAATTAACAATGTTATTTTTTAAGTGTAAGTATCGGTTTACATAGCGTATACGTATATATGTGTATATATATACACAGAGGACACATGAAAACACGCCAATACGTATGTATATACGTATATACGTATGTTAATACCAGCGCGAACGAGAATTGCGATTTTTCGAATTTAACGTTCTTCTCGCCTCTCTCTCTCTCTCTCTCCGCTATTTATTTTTGGCGCCACCTGCAAATTTTCATCTTTCCTCTCCCGCGATCGTTATCAACGATTGGTCACGTAAAATCTCGACGTCCCTCGACACTTTCGTCACGGACGTTAAATCGTTTATTGCTATTCTCGTACGCGTATAAGGTAACGACTCGTTATTATTAATTAACAAGAATTAATAATAATTGCACTATATTAGTATAACAAATAATAATGTATGTCGTCGATCCTATTCTGTAAATAAACACTGTACCGTATAAGATACATTGGAAAATATTCCTTTTACTTGATACGCGATTTACTCGAGGATTAAATCATTACCGATATAAAAAGGCCCTGCAATTACCAAAATCCTTAATCCAATTATTACTTCGGTTGAATGACCTTTCTTTTCAAAAGTTTATACAACAATAACAGCTAGATTGTCGCGCGTTCTATATTCGTAAAAGTTTATATAAAATAATTCTTAGATTCTCGCGCATTCTGTATTCGTAAACGCGTGTACAGATAAAATCGTCTCGGGCAATATATGACACGGAATGTCAATCGCGCTTATCTATCGATAACTCTATGATTGGTATAAATAGCATGTGATGCATCAGTTCCTTTCACCCCTACAAAGTCTATAAGTTTCGCTAGATATCTTTATATTATTTTTTATCAAAAATAGTAAATTCAACAACGCCGCGAACGAATACGGACCAACAGCTCGGCTGTCGTACCGCATCGAATTATCAATAATAGAGAATTATTGGATAATACCGCGTCGTGGTGTTTTCATGAGAAACACTATAAAAAGCTTAACAATTCGATTAGATCGATACAAAAAATAATATCGCAATAACGTCACTAATTAATTGAATCAATACGCGTGCCGTACCTCTTCACGGCAATTGATTGCGCTTAGGAGTATAATAACTACAAATTACTCTTGAGAAAAGGCTTAAGGTATTGCTGGAAGGACTTGTTAACGCTCTCCTGATTCAGAGGACTCTTCATGGCCTCGTCGAAGAGTCTCTGATAAACGTTTCCGTCGTAAGCACCTAAGGCGGATGCTAAAATCTCATCGCGGATATCAAAACCGTCGACTATGCCAACGGCGTTTGGACGTATAGCCAAAAGCGCCTCCTCGAGACACTTCTGTAAGGACGGGACGTCTTCGGCGTTCAAACAGGAGAACTGTCAGGGATCAAAGGACAACAGTTCATAAAGACAGATCTCAGAATGGACCAATCGAAAGATGCTTAGATATTCCTTGATGTAATCGAAGATTTAAAATCTGAACGAGTCATCTCTCTCTCTCTCTACTCACCCTGAGAAAATCACCGACACGCTGCAAGACCCAGTAAATTGCATAAACCTCACAGAGCTGTAGAAGCACCGTGTGTAGTTCTTTGGAAACTGTGTTAAGGCTCTTAACGGATTCTGTAAATCTCATGACGATGAACCCTCGACAATGAGCTTCGGCAGCTTGAGCTAATTCAATACTGGTATGATTCCATGCGTCTTCCTGGGACATGCCACTACGTATTCTTCTGTCCATATTCTCGGTAGCCAAACGAGTTTTACTGTACAGCGACAGATACGATCAAATATCGATTATCGAAAGTGGATCAGTTTGATTCGCTTACCCTGCAGCCACCGCCTGGTGAGCACGGACAATGCAGGTCAATGTGTTCTTCCAAGGTCGCTGTTTGACTCCTCGTGCAGCATTGGCAAAATATTTAACCGTAGGTGGCAGAGGTTCCCCACTGATGGCTTGTCTCCAAGTCTTCACCAAGTACCTGGCTGTTTGCAGTAGCATCACAGTGTTTTCGCCCTCGTAGGTACAGGTAGCGGTCACCAGGCCATAAGTTCCTGGCAAGTTGCTTGCATCCATATAGCCATGACCGCCGCAAGCCAAACGAACTTGTTCTATTCCGGTAGCCGAATCGGACGATGCTACAGCTTTGAGACAGCAGGATAAAGCGTGTAACTGGAAAAAAAAAAGAAATATTCATTGTAGTTAGAAACGAACGTGAAATATTGTACGACCAGTTGCATTCTAAATAGATAACGCACTTCTGGTAATTTATCTAAATCCCCTTCTTCGAGCTCCGCCGTAACGTTGTTGTACATCTCCCAGATCCAAGAAGCAGACAAGGTAAAGGCAAAGACTGCTGCCAGATTTGGAAATAGTTTATGCTGCTGCGTCAGGTAATCCATAATTTGGGATTCTGGCTCACTGAAAATTTTATATTATACGTGTAAGCGTTCACGTGCTCTCTTGCTGTGGTCATGATGGATGAATGAATTTTTATGCGATGATGATGGATATACAAATTACTATTCGTTCTGTGTGACAAGATCTGGTGATTGCGAGTCGATGATTTAACTTACCTCGTTTTTATCTGGCTTTGACGTCTGACAGCACTGTATCTCACGGCTATTGTAACTGCCTTTGACAGATACCTAGCTATGTCACGCACTAAAACAACACGTACAAACATCATTGTACCGTACGTCAATTTATCGCTTGGTGCTTTCACGTAAGTTCCATCCTCCAGTACCTAAAATCATCAATAATGATTATTGACTGCTTCGTTAGAGGATTTATGATTATCTTGGTTTGGATAAGCACCTGTGAATTTTTCATCAACATATGCTCCCTCGGTATCCTGACACTCTTGAAGCCAAGAAAGCCATTGTTCGTTGCATTCATTCCTAACTTTGTACCGATCTCCCCAATCTGTATCCCTGAGAGAGAAAACAATTTCATTGTTTGACAGATACAGAAATGAAAATTCGCTGCTTGACTTCCTTTTATTAATAATATACATTGGGCTATGTAAATATCCTGGTGTACGAGTAAGTACTTACTTTATTTTGCTTTATCAGTGGATAAGTAACAATTCTTAGCCATAATATGGATCGCATATTGTACAAGTTGTAAACTTGTATTGTCACGTGGAACTCCAAGGGTAATAACGGAATGAAACGCGCTATAGCGATTGGCATGTAATAATAGGGATAACAAATTTCAACTACCTGGTAGAGGCTCGTGAGTGTCTTCATCCCTGAGTTGTACGATGAATGGATGAATCCCTTTGCACTCTCCATTTGTATATAACTGAGCCACGACCACTGCATAATTTGCCGTGTGACCCACTGATAATAAAATTTATATTAAATAGTATAAAGTGAATGTCATTAATTATGTATTATTTTTAATCACACGAATTTATATTACTCACAGCCGCCTGGCCACCATTTGTAAGAAGTTAACGTAGGACTATTCAAAATAAACTCCTTCGTTGATGGATCATACGTGGCTGTTGTTTCTAAGCCTCTGATAAAGGTTCCGTGACCAAGTTCTGTCTGGGATATTGAACATGATTTAGAAATAATTACTGAAATTTATTAGCATAAAGGATTTATTAAATACTATTTAGAATTATTCACCTGGGCATAAGTTCCGATAATCGAACAGGTCCAAGCTCGGGAAATCCAATAACCTTGTTGCTCAACAGTACCTTGGCCCATTATGGCAGGAATGAACATTACATAATGTAACGTTAAAGGATTTCCATCCCTTAAAATAGCTGAACCCAGCATCCCACCCAGAACCTCCCTAAAAACAAATAAAATGTTGATAATGACTGTATACTAAGAGAACTATACTATGCTCGATTAAAGAAATTTTTTATATCGATCCTTACGAAAATAATTCCATGCTGCCTCTTCCGCTATTTTGGAGATCCTGCACTTTCTTCAGGACTATGCAACCCTTACGCACAGCATCCTCGTAAACTTCCTTGTGACTTTTATAATTGGGGGATAGGTCATCTTGCAGCTCAGGATCATTAAGGAAATATTCCTCTGCAATCCAATTACAAACAATAATTACAGCGTAAGTGTCTCTTTGCCAAGTGTGCAATGTTAATCATAAGTAATATACCACATCAGTATTAATTCAAATGAGTACTCCGAATGTGAGAATTACTATGTTGGATGCATATGCATATGCAATTGACATGGTGACATGGTATTCAATTAGTTTGTTGTGAATAAAAAAAAAAAGATTAATCAATAATTATATCCACTTGATAAGTATGAAACAATAGCATGTGTACATACATCATTACTAGATGAAATATAATGTAATTAGGAATTAAAATACTATCCTTAAAATGAATTTAAAAAATTACTGCCAAGCTACCGTACTTATATTCTATTCATAATTCAATTAATTGCCGCCAAATTTTATGCATGTCATCGCATACGATAAATGTGAGATATTCTTCTTGACGCATTATAAGACCAATGTTATTGTAGAACAAGAATAAGACTCATGAGTAATCAAAGAGATTGCGTTACTAATCTACGAATTAATATCTTCTTTGAGTAAAACATTTTTCATTAAAAGACTGCATACGTCAAGCATGACCTCGTAGACCCGACAATTTGAATCTACACTGCTTTTCGAATCCTGGAACTTTACATAACACTAATAGCATTGCTTAAAATGAAAAACGTTATCGATCAATTTTATATTTTCCTCAGTGACAGTCAATAAAAAATTATGATTTATCGTGAATAAAACTGATAAGATGTATACTTCGATATACAATGTAAAACACTATCATATCTTTTGCCATCTTAAACTTAGAGAAGATTAATAAGACATATGAGCATTTTTCATCTGTTTCAGTGCCCCAAGAGAAAGTTGCAATTGAGCAAGCACAAGTAGAAATGTACTGAATGAAAGTTTAAGACTCATTCCGAAGGTTTTCGCTTTTAATCAAATCCTAAAATACCTCTTTCCCGTCGTAGTGCTGTCTTCTCCGCGCTACCATCAAAGTAATGTGTCAGTTCAAGAGGGTCGAAAGTACATCTTTCACGTTCACGTTGTAGATCTTTGTTTAACGTTGTCATTGTTAACTGATTGATTTCTCGATGCAACGATCTTGAAAATAGCTCCGAACAGTTTCACTTCTAAGTGCACATTAACCGAAATATTGGCTTTCACCTGAATACGAAAATACAATCACCACCGCGCTGGAATGCGCACTACACTTAACCTTTAAACTTCCACGCTCAGAACCGGACTGACAACAAGTTCTTTTCTTCTTTTCCTTATGGCTGTGTCAGAGATAGGGGACTACCACTGACAAGGTGGCAGACTGACGGAAACGTTATCACCATGATGTACTTTTAAGAAGAGACTAGGCGTTTTTTTTTTCCTTACCGTACAAATCGACAGTCACGCACGTCGTGTAGAGCCTACGTCTGAATGGTTGGTTCTAACAGAATTCTCTAATAGCATAGTCTATTTAAGAGAATTGTCTTCATCCGTGTCAACTTGTGCAATGAAAGAAAAACGGCCACTTTTCTTTTTTTTACTAAATATTATACCTCTGGCTTTCGTCTAACTTGAAACAATGATACATTACTATTCGCAGGCCTACCTTACTGACCACCAAATTTTTAAATTGATTTAGTGAGCGTAACTCAAATGGCAAAGTCATTGCTGAAAGATTGACAACGTAGTCGAGCTACTACTGATGATTTCTTTTTTTCATTATATTTTTATTAGACGTTGTACACTGGAGCCACTTCTCTTAAGTTTAAATATCGTGTAGAAGATCATTAAGTTATGGTAATGTCATGTCGAAAGTTTTGAAGCGTTTGAAAAAATAAAAAGGATGCGCGCGACAGCCGAAACATAGGAAAGATAGACGCTGTCAGTGACGACTCTAGTATACCTCTTATGATGTTCCATTTGGGGCACCGATTCTTTGATTTTAAATCCATTTAAATAGGGAATGGGATATTATAACGGGATGCATTGACTGGATAATACTTTGTTTAATAAGAATATGTTTCTTGTTTCATTTACGGGTATTCAACTTTTGTGGGAATATTATTTTATTTGCGCGGGGATCTGTTATTCTTTGGTTATACCAGGGATGGTTGTACTGATGTATACGAAAGAGGAACGGAATTTAGTAAGTTGAGTCAAGCGAGTATTGTAGTAAATTATTTATAGGGTAAGACGATAAATGAATAATGGGACTAGTGGTAATTTTAAATAATATTTTAGAGTTGATGGAAACTTTGTTGAGGTTTATTTTCGCCGATTCTAGTATTTAATTTGAGTACGATAATAAGGAAGTATTGGAGCGACCATCTTGCTCTTCTTTACCACGAAGGACTCGGAGGCTCCGTCATGAGGTATACGTTTCCTATGAAATTTTAAGTTTTGGCTGAATGTATCGTCCAGAAGTACTCTTATGTCGTCTGTATAAGATAATAAACATCGCAGTGTCAATCAGTAAACTCTATTTTACGTGGATTCAATGAATAATGCTCTAGAACCGTTCTGTTCCAAAGTGTTGATAGTGACCACATGGCATGATGTCGGATATCCACGATGTGATGAATTATGTGAAGTTTCACTTATCACTGACTCCACTATTCTAGCCTTTTTGCGTACAACGAGAAATTTGAATATGATTTCTGTTACTCGAAAAGTATTCCGTAATTTAACATCCACTTTCTTGTTTGCAGTTCTTTAAAGTTACAAAAGAGGCTAGCAGCCTCGGTAATGCGATGCGGCAAGAAGAAGGTTTGGCTGGATCCTAACGAAATCAATGAGATCGCTAATACCAACTCTCGTAAGTACTTCTTTATTGTATTTCTTACATAACATAGTTCTAATATATATATAAAGAGTATGAGGGCTTCAATTTTGAGACTTATTAAATGAAAGAGTAATCTGATACGCATGAGGTCTGCGATTAACTTTATAGTGTTGATAGTTTTCCATGATATACTTCTATTACAATTTATACCAGCGTTTCTACATCTTTGTTTAGCCTAATAACATTATTTTTATTCATTTTATTCGAATAGGCCAAAACATCCGCAAGCTTATTAAGGATGGTTTGATTATTAAGAAGCCTGTCGCTGTCCACTCTAGGGCTCGCGTACGTAAGAACACTGAAGCCAGACGTAAAGGACGTCATTGTGGTTTTGGTAAACGAAAAGGTACTGCGAATGCACGTACTCCACAAAAGGTAAGACAAATAATGTCTAATAATAAAAAATTTATTAAAACATACAATGCTCTTTCTCAATTTTACAACAAGTACTTTATTATTGTAGGATTTGTGGATTCAACGTATGAGGGTACTTCGTCGTCTTCTGAAGAAGTATCGTGAAACTAAGAAAATCGACAGACACCTTTACCATTCCCTCTACATGAAGGCGAAGGGTAATGTGTTCAAGAACAAGAGAGTCCTGATGGAATTCATCCATAAGAAGAAGGCAGAAAAAGCTAGAGCAGAGATGCTTTCTGATCAGGCTGAGGCTCGTCGTACGAAGGTTCGTGAGGCACGAAAACGTAGGGCCGAACGTATCGCTATGAAGAAACAAGAGCTCCTACAGTCTTATCAGCGTGAGGATGAAGCTGCTGCAGCGCAAAAGAAGTGATTAAACACCATAAGTTTTATTGTATAAATAAATGACAAAAACTACTACAAACCAGTACTTTACCTTTATTGATTTTACCCTGAAGAAAAGAATAATTACAAAGTCAGGCCAAAGAAGGTGTAGAAGTAGCGTCTTTTGTTTTTTATTCTTGATCTCGTATACAATTTTAAGCAGTACTGGAGTTTAATAAGAATTGTAGATACATTTTAAAGAAGCTTGTATCTTGTTATATGGACAAAAGTGTTAAAAAATTGAGTAAAATTTTTCAAACAAGTTTTTGTGAATGAAGCAACTATGCTAAAACTAGAGTGGGGGACAATTTATATCGTAAAACATGGCGATCAACTTTGTCGAACATATGCGGAAACTTTCGTATTAATATTAGGAAAACTTGAAGTAATCGAGACACAGAAGGAAAGTGATCCATAGGTGAGATCTCTGTAATTTTATAATTTACATGTACAACTCGTTATAGTGTGGAGGTTGGTATTTTTGAGCAAGGGAACAAAATCAATGTGACGGGTTAATTTTTTTTTTTTAATGGATCTATACTGTTATTTGGAATAGAATTTGGAAATAATTTTACAAACGGATATGCAATAAGTCAAACGGCATATATTTGGCGTAAGCTCTCACGGTGTTCGATGTCATTTCATATTTATTTGTCAATGATTAAGATTTATTAGAATTGAGGTTACCTGTACATGCAATGGCTAGTTTTAGAAATGTATTTTGAACATTATTGTATCAGCTATAACGGAATCCTTGAAACGATATATACTAGGCAGAAATTTTTTAAAGAATATTGAACTACACAAATCAACATTTGATTGTAATGGCATATTTAGCTTTTATTTTATAGTACGATACTAAAACTTCTGTAATTGTTTATTCGATTAAGCATTAAGAGTAAATTTGAGTATTTAAATCATATTGATTTTCCTAGCTGGATACATTTTATGTCCCTGGTCTAAGCATTGATACAGTGACGATGGAGCAGCAGGTACCAAATTGTATAAAATTATACGAAAATGAAAATTGTGAGTTTGACTTATCGGTATACTTTCGCCACTGTCCTGAAAATGTAGCTAAGTATGTTATCGTGTAGTAGTCCATAGTACTGACCGATAAGTAAAACTTTCTAAATTTATTTATGGTGTGCAATCCTTTCAATCATCTTTTGCATGTTGTGACTAATAGATATCTGTATAAAGATATTCTATTTTGGGCTCTACTTACTTAATGTTATAGACTAGGCCAAAGAAGTTATAAATACAGTACAAATCATTATTTTTAAATTATTTCATTTACTTGTCATATACTTCAAAAATTAATGATTACCATGCCTGAACCATTTCAATGTCCAAATTTTTAATTTATTTTATCCAAATCATAAAGCTTCATAAATATTTCAAATATTTAATTCCCTAGTTGCTTTAATTTATTTTACAATTCTTAATATGCAGCAGGCATGTCATTATACTATCAAATCTTCTTGGTCTGTACGCATATCCTTTATAAAATCCACCGATAGTTTCAGGTGATCATTTAGATTCAATTATTATATTAATCCTACGAAGGCATCCCTATCCTAAACAAAATGAACGATATGAATACAGGCCTTGCCTCCAAACTTCCTGTTTCAGCCACTTCTAAACGCACGTACTGTAATATCGTTTTTAGTCATTCGACAACGTAGAGCCAAAAAAGATTACACGCTCTAAGGCAAGACATCTACGAAGAAAGCGGTTGATCCTCGCACGTAGAGCTGCTGAAAACAATTTATCAAATGCTTCCAAAGAAGCAAGTGTCGGATTTACACAAGAGAGAACCGTCGATAGGAGCCAAGACCGAAGTGATACGGAAGCGCTGACAAAATCAAAGGCACGAAGATTAAGGAATAAAAAGAAATCTGACTTACTTAAGCATCCCAATCAGGCATCTGGCAGTATTTCAGACTCGGACAATTCCAAGTCCGTGGATTGCTGTGACAGCTCAATCAACATTCTCATTCACGAGAATAATAAATACTCCCAAAATTTCTACAGTGTAGAAGTGAATGATCTTAAAAGTTGTTCTAATGATTTATCATTGTTAAATAATAAGTTAGAAGAAAATCCTAGTAAGGATATTAAAGTCACTTCTAGCAAGAAGAATATAAAGAAAGTCTCATCGACTAAGGAAGAGTCTCAAAATCATAGAGTATCCGTTGACCTGAACAGTGACAGACATCACTTAGGTGAACATTTAGTAGAGTCTGAAAAAATTGATATTACTAAAACTGTGAGCGATAATTCTGTCAAATCCAATATTAATGACAAGCAAGTGGAAGAAATTAGTATTAACTTTCGAGAGCGTCGGAATAGCGATAAAATTATAGAATTTGCTGTTGAAACGAACAACCAAAAGTCCATAGATCAAATCAATCACAAATTCATAGAAGACAAAAATAATTTAGTGCCAGCATCTGTAGTTGTGGAAGATAAAATGAATCCCGAACAGAAGACAAGAGAGCAAATAAAGGCAGAACGCGAGGCAAAGAAGGCAGCAAAAGCTGCAGCCAAGTCGAAAGCCAAAGTGGAAACAAAATTCGAAAAGAAAGAAGTCAGGGAAGAAAGCGCAAAGGATGCAGCTAAAGTCGAGAAGATAGTTGTCAAATCGGAGACAGTAAAAATTGAAAATACTCCAGAAGTAAAGGAAGTCTTAAGGATCGAAACGAAAAAAGTCCCAAGTGTGCCAGTTAAAGAAATTGCACCTGAAGTAAAACAGGAAACGAGTACCGAGGGTAAAAGTAAAGCCGAATTGCGTGCTGAAAGACGAATGAAGCAGGAGGCTCAAAGAGCTGCGAAGCAGGCAACACTGTCTCAAAAAAATAAACCAAAATTAGCAGAATCACCAAAATCAAGTGAGTCTGCATCGAAGATAAGTGAGGTGGGAAAGAAGATTGTTAGAAAACCTATAATTAAAGAGAATCCACACGAAGTTAATCTTTTTAAGCATCTTTATCCCAGTAGAGAATCCTCGTTGATTAATGCACCAACATTAAACTGTAATATACATCCAGCTATAGTCAGGCTGGGGGTGCAATACGCAAACAAAATTATCGTAGGCAGTAATGCTAGATGTGTTGCTCTCCTAGCTGCTGTTCAGCAACTTGTTAAGGACTTTGAAAGACCTTCGCAAGCTGACTTTACCAGAGGATTGGAAGCAAGCTTACAGGAATGTGTTGCATATCTACATCACTGTAGACCACTTGCCGTTTCTATGCAAAATGCCTTGAAGCATATCAAGGGACAGATGACGCGATTGCCATCTACTATATCAGATAACGAAGTGAGTGTATTTATAAAATTTTATTATTAGGTATTTTCTCATGGCATTCTTTCAACTTCATTAGGCCAAGACTGTCTTAGGAAATGCTATAGATACGTATATACAAGAACAAATTCATTTGGCTGATAAAGCAATATCGATTACAATTCAAACAAAAATCTCAAATGGAGATGTTATACTGACATATGGATAGTAAGTAAATAAAGTAATGTTGATATTTAGTTTATGTATGAAGAAATATATCACTTTTTATGATCTTTCAGTTCTTCGCTAATTCACAAAATATTGTGTGACGCACATACAATTGGTAGACAATTCAGAGTAGTTATCGTGGATGGGAGACCATGGCTAGAAGGAAAAGAACTATTGAGAAGATTGGCAAAACACGGAATAGAGTGTTCCTACGTATTAATAAATGCTCTGAGCTTCATAATGCCTGAGGTTAGTTTACCATTTTAAAAAAATAACATTGCAGGATCACTAAGTAATATTTAATTCCTAGGTTAGCAAAGTTTTTCTTGGAGCTCACGCTATTCTAGCCAATGGAGCAGTCATGTCTAGAGCTGGCACAGCTCAGGTAGCCCTAATGGCTAAAGCTTTCAATATACCAGTTTTGGTTGCTTGTGAAACACACAAGTCTTGTGAACGAGTCCAGACAGATTCAATCGTTTATAACGAGATTGGTAAACCACTATTTTTTTGAAAATACATAATTATTATATATCTTCTACAGAAGATGATAACACTATAACAATTTTCATTTGGTTTCCAAGGTGATGCTGATGAGCTCACGCACAATCTTCTTCATAACTCAAAGAAGTCTTTTCTGGCTAATTGGAGGACTAAAAACTCGTTAAATCTTTTGAATTTGACATATGATGTCACCCCAGCTGATTTGGTTACGGCTGTTGTGACTGAATTAGCCATTCTTCCCTGTACCAGTGTTCCTGTGATTTTGCGAATCAAACCAACTGACATATAAATTGTATCTCTATTCTGAGTGCGTTTCTCAAATTAGTACAATTACTGCAAACATTTTTGTATATTTTTTTCTCCATTTATCTGAGAAAGATATGACATTTTTGGCAGCACTTGCAGTGAGTTCTGAAACATACCCTCTGACATGCTCGTTTCGTTGTATCAAGATAGTTTCTGCCTGGAGAACTTATAATCATAGAATTCCACTAACAGTTTCGCCTCCGCAATCATTGAGTAACTGTTATCGTACGTCGCATTGTGTCATTTTGAATAAATCTCTTTCTGAAGGAATATGTTTTTTACCTTATATATTTGTATATGTTAAAGAAAAAAAATGTTAATGATACAATTCACGAATGGTTGGAGAGTAAAACCACTGATGAGCGGGGAGATGCAAAACGCTACGGTTTTAGGCCTGTGTGAATCTCCTGGAATCTCCCTACGGGCTTAGGCGATTATGGGAAGTACAGATGGCGTTGACAGCAGTTTTAAAATAATATGACATAACCTACATTTAAGGAGCGTATAACATAACATAATAAAATTTGTGCATTAAACGTAGTGTGATATGAAGTATGAAAAATGTTCAAATTTGCAAGAAAATGCTGGAATTGTATACTTCATCGGAATACGAAGAAGCAATTGACATTTTATCCAACTCATTTTCGTAATTCATCTTCTTTAAAGAATGTTGAAGAATATAAACACATTTTGGTGTCCAGTCTTAATATTTCAGAGAATGTAGCAGCAGAAATCTTGAGACGACATAATCGTCTATTACTGTTACCCAGAGATCAGATTCTTGACTCCTGTGAAGTATTTAAAGTAAGTTAAGATTTCAGTGAGTAAAAAACAATAAGGTTAAGCTTGTGTACGATACACTTGTAATATTGTTTTTTTAGGAGGTGAATGATGGCGAAGAATCGATTTTAATAAACGCTGAAGTGTTAAGGGTACATCCATCTATTCTGCGTCATAGAATTGTTCTCCTTCAGGAATTCGGTGTACCTGTTGTACAAGGAGACTTTATAAGAAAGTTAGTGTACAATTAATATTTGCTCTATGTTTTCCGTTAGTTAATCTGGCTGATAGTTCCACTTTCCTTTTATTTGTTAACTTTCTGAAATACTTCTTATGATTATATACTGTAAAAGGATTTTAGGAATCGAATTTAAACCAGTATACTTACAGTTTTATTCAGATGATGAAATTTCCAGTTGACATATTTAAAGCATATGTCAGAATCCATCCGTCTGTGAATATTGCGGAAAACTTATTGAAAACCTTGTATGAAACCCCACCACGAGAGATATATATGAAACGCACATCAGAGGTTATGACTGTAAAGGAATGCTACAACGAGTGTTTACAATATTACATGCGTGTTACATTTCATATGTCAGACGAAGAGTTACAAAAGTCTTTATCCGCATATCCACGATTGCAGTTGAAGAGTTTTACTCTGATGCAAGAAACACTAAAGTTCTTACAAGATGAAGTAGGATTACCATTATCAAAAGTACGTATTTTCACATACGTTATCAAATCTAGAAAATCAAATTTTTGTATAATTAACAATGCCATATATTTTATCTCTGTAATATTTCAGTTACGAAAGCACAATTATCTTTTGTACAGTAACATTGAGAACGTAAAACGAGGACTGGCAATAAAAACGGTAGCTGGAACAGATTTACGTTCGTTGTATTTAAAATGTCCAAAACTTTTAACTATAAAAGTGGAGAAAATACTAGAGACAGTGGAAGTGCTAAAATCTTTCGGAGTCCCGGATGTATCAATACAAAAATGTCCAGAAATATTTACACTGAGTACCGAAACTGTGAAGCAAAGACTTAAGGACGTATTGAACACTCCACAATTCAGTATGCTGATCAACCATCCTAAAATATTACGCTTGGTTCACTATCGAAACTCGACGCAATTGCGTCTGGAGTATCTCAGAGAAATAAATTTGAAGCCTGCTAGTCTTCAAACGCTCCTGAGTAGCAAGAAATTTTTCGAAAGGTACTAATATTTTCAAATTTGAAATCTACAGCGCAGCACTAAATACTAAAATTAATAATTCGTACATCATTCTTCAGATTTACAAAGGAAAGAGTGGATTGTTCGAAGTTTCAGGATGTATTGTATTACTTGGAAGCGAAACTGGCACAGAAAAAGAGTGATTTGAAAAAGAAATTGTCAAGGCATCCAAATTGGCGTTATGTCCCCGTGGAGTCGATAGATGATGTATACCAGTATCTTAGAAAGACTTATACAGACCAACAAATTTTCGACAGCATATACATCCTATTGTATCCATTGTAAGTCCACTGTTTGTTCTAATCAAATTCTCTTAGTCTAATTACTTCAACAACACCATTTCTGACTGCGCGCAACTAAATTTTCAGTTCTATTTATCGTTTGATGTTTCAGAAAAAACATCCAGGCTGCTATACTAAGAGCACAAGTGTGTAAGGCGCCTGGTGTTGATTCGTTATCTCCTAATGATATTTTGAATTTGGCTGTCTATTACATGGAGAAGGATTTTCACTTCTCTGGAGACGGGATTTGGACGGAAGACATGGAAAACTTTCAGTCACGTGTATCGAGGAAATCGTTTTCCTACGATACACATAGCTTGTTATCTATGGATGGATTGCCTATGGATCCAAAAAGTTTCAATGACGACGTTATTCACGATTACGTTGAAGTTCCTGAGATAGCAGAGGAAACGAATTCGAAATTAAATTATAGGTCATGAGTATGGGAGCATAAAAAATAGTTTTATAAATTAAAGTATGCTTCGAATGGCTAAACCGTTGGCACTGTTTGTATAAGACACGATAGAGTTTTATCAGTTGAATAATTATTGCATTCAATGATCTTGGATAATTCCCGTCAGCTCCTCTACCTCTGAGCGATATCTGAGATTAGTCAGTATTAAAAAAAAAAAAAAAAAAAAAAAATGACTAAAAGGTAAAACGAGTTCTCAATGATTTTTCCAGAACGAAAGGTCTACAGTTATTCTACGATTCACGCTGTATCTCTTCTAAGTTTTATTAAAAAAGAGTATACAATACAAAATGGGTCATAACTTTTATTAAGATTCATACTTATACTGCTAAGGCACGTTGAGACGCCATTAACGAACGATTTTGAATCATCTCGAATGGATTGATTAACAGTAATAGAATTTGACGTAAGTTTATTTCTTATCGGTAGGATTTTTGGCATAGATGACTATAGCATTTTGGAATGACAGCGGCATGGAAAACAGACTATTTCTATCAAACCAAATCATTAAGATCTATTATGAGCATAAACGAATAGTAATCGTACAACTAAAAGCAAGTACAAAAAAGAGTGTAACGAATAAATTTAAAACATACGTTAATATTCATCATTAAGATCTGCTGGAGAGTCAAAAGAGAAATGCCCACTATGATAAGCTTGCGATGTCTTAACGCTAACTA
The DNA here is from genome assembly GCA_030142595.1 of Trachelus iudaicus. Lineage (NCBI taxonomy): Eukaryota > Metazoa > Arthropoda > Insecta > Hymenoptera > Cephidae > Trachelus > Trachelus iudaicus. Next base: position 2,399,889 of record JARQTH010000323.1, on the reverse strand, counting down.
ATTTACAGAAAGAAATGCATAAAGTATAAGACAAGAGTAAAGAGAGAATCAAAAATATTATTGCAACGCTCAATTTCTCGCGAGGCACGATAGAACCGGTAACTCCGATCCTTGCACTTTTGATAAGGCACTGGCAGACGACGTATCGTTTGAACGATAATAAGATCGACAATAGGGATTCGGTGAAGAACTTGGTAGCCAACGAAATTAGCTTAAAACGGAAATTTATCCAATACGAGCTTCGCGTCTCCAAGAAGAAGATTGAACTCGCGCTCGATTCTCCGTTAGGATAAATTTGTAAAATAACGAAGCTATCGATCAGTAGTATCGTACGGGATGATAACGTCTGAATAAAAATAAAAGTACTGTCAAGAGTACGTAAGACGTAGAGCGTCAACTGTAAAATCTAGACCCGAACCCGAGGGTTCGAGTCAGTTCAAAAAAGGAGGCAGCTGGACGTAACTCTGCTGACTTGTCGGTTCGCTCTTGATCAGAACCTGATCCTTGATACCCTGACGTCCGGGCGGCGAGTGCATACCGTACTCTTGCTTCTGGTCCTGCTGCTGGGAATAATCAGCCTGATCGTGCTGATACTTTTCCGCCGGGCTTAGACCGCTTACGTAATCCAACTGTTTATTCTGCTGCTGTTCGTCCTCCGACATGGAGCCAGCCAGATGAGTGGGCGGGGAGTGAGTGGTAACCATTGTCTGATAGTCACCACGGGTCAAAGGTGGCGGTGGGCTATTATTTGCGTTCATGTAGTCCTGGTGAACGCGCATGGTGTTCCCGGACGGCGTTGAGAAGAGCGAAGCGTCGTGCTGGGGTAACATGGTGGCGTACGAGTATGCAGAGCCATTGTTACTTGGACCGCCGAAGGAGTTCGAGTAAGGTGAATTGGATGGACTCAGAAGATTCAAATGAGGCGCCAGGTCGTAGGGCGTCGAGTACGCCCAAGCGTCGGGAGGTGCCGCCGCCGTCGTTGGCGATGTAAATGGGTTCAGGCTGTTGTTCAGGGACGTGAAAGACCCTGTCAGACTGGGACTGGCTGAACCCGTCGTCATGTAACCAGCTGTCTTGCGCGGTGGCTCGCGTTTTCGCCATTTTGCACGACGATTTTGAAACCAGACCTGCACTCGAGATTCCGACAGGCCCAACTTTTGGGCCAGCTCTTCCCTCGCAAACACGTCTGGATAAGGAGCGCGCTCGAAGGCTCGCTCTAGTTCGTCCAGTTGGTAGGCGGTGAAGGTTGTTCTGAAAAATAAGTTTTTTTTTTACTACCTACAAATTCTTTATCTCTATCAAATCTTTTTGAGCACGAATTTTCGTCTTCCTTTCACAGGGTTCTGTGATTATGAAAATTTAAAAAGTTAAACGCGTCGAATGAGGTGGTGGATGTCAAACTAAGGTCAATCAAGATTAATTTCAAGGTCACGTCTGCAGATAATGCCAAATTCAGTGCTGCGACGCGACCCAATTTCATTTTCTAGATATTCGCCTTCTCGAAAAACAGATTGAGGGGTTCGAATTTCTTTTGTTTTTTAATATAAAAAAAAATTAATACAGCCAACGGTCCTATGGCCTCCCTTGGAGTGCATTAGTATATATATTAGGCAATAAAACGGGTCTGGATGAAAATAGCTTATCGAAAAGATCTAAATGTTCCATTTCGTACGTAACAAAAAGTTCAACTGACCACATGTCGTCTGCGTCTTGTCGAACAATTTAGCCCTGCGTGACCATCGCGGTAAAAAGTGAAGGCATGCGGCGCTATAGGGGACCCTCATGTTAATTCCAAAATTTTACGTACACGTGGAATTTAATTTCTCCGTAGCAATGGAATTTCACTGGTGAAAACAAATTAGTAAAATCATACACACCTGGTTTTCTTTTTCTTGATTCCATTATTATCAGTCTTCTTTTTCGAATCCTTTTTGGCAGGCTGAGTCTCATTGCTCACTGAAAAGTCATCAACTTTACGTTAATCCTTATTCACTCGTACCGAATCAAATTGACGTATCATTTATCAGTAAAAAATTGCACGAAAACGTTCGACACTGAACGAAACCAAATTTGACGTAAAGAGGCCAAATGGTAATTTCGTATTTTTTTCTGTCTGGTATATCGAAAAAATTGTTGATATATTTCACTGCTCCCATGACACTAATTTTTTGATATCTAATTAATCGAATCCCAATAAATTTCAAGTCACAAGCGAGCTCGTCTCGAGTCTTCCTATCTGAGCTTCTAGAAGTTCCGCGATACACTGCAGTCTGGAGTATGTATGGCCATTGAGCAATTAGAGTTGTTTAGCTAGTTAAGTCATCAATTTGTTCCTGATTTACACTGATTATTACAGAAGATCGCAGAGGGAACGAGACTGGTTGTTTATCTGTATCGAGATTGACTTATGTATCATCGTTGAATGATTTTTCAAGAAATTCAACTGCGACACGACAACAGACTGAAGGTAACGTCAAAAGGAAAAGTTAAGCAAGATAAATCCAAAAAAAATATAAATCTGCGATTAATTAAGAAACCAATTTTGTCTTTCTATACCTGGAGCAAGAGCATTCATAGGATCATCAGGTTTCCTCTTCAACGAATTGCTGATCTGCAATCCCTGCTGAAGGGTCGTGGAGGTCGGGGTAGCTGGCGTGGACGTTGACGTGGTGACGTCCTGCGCCTGAGGAAGAGGCGCGTACATGCCGGCAAGTTCAAGTTCCTTGAGCTCCTTCTGCTGCTGCTGCTGTTGCTGCTGAAGATGATGATGTGTAGCTTGATGATGAGGCGGAGGACTGTTCGATGAATCGAGCTTATGAAGATGACCTCCGGGTGGCATAAGGTCACCAGCATGATGACCACCATGGAGTCCCAGCATAACTTGGATACTGTGAACTCCAGTGCCACCCCTGCCACCAAAGTCAGAAAATATTGGATCGTCGAACGGTCCACCCTCCATGGCGAGGTTGATGCGAGGATCCAGGTGGGCTAGTTGGTGGTTGTCAAAGCTGTCAACCACGTACAGGTAAAGGTTCCAAGTGGCTCGACGTCAAAGCGAAAAGCGAGGTGGATTCGATTTTTGGTGTTTGGTGCACTGCTCGGGAGGGGTGTTCACTTAAGCAATTATGCAAAAATGAGGATGATTGCCGCACCGCGTAATGGAATCTGAACCAATTGCGATCAATTGTTGCGGTTATGATTAATTTTGATTAGTTTTAACCGAAGTTAACGAAGTGAACTAGTTGTGCCGGACCTTGCTGCTCGACTGATCCTGCAGTCGCGGAGTGCCGTCCGGTACGGTCACTCGTCTCATCGGCGAACTGAGCTAATCATTCTATACTCACACACATTTATATTTTAACGAGACCCGCGGGTTCTGCCCCCACACTACTGAACCAGCCAATCGGCGTGTCTCCTTCGGCGCTGCCGGCTTCTGATTGGTCAGCGATATGCGGGCCGAGACCAGCCTCTCTTCGGGACTCCCAGCTTTACGATGCTATCGCAGGCTTCTCCGCTGCTTCGTGACTTTTGTCGCATTGCTCCAATGGTGGAAATTCACTCGGTAGAAGAGGGAGGAAGCTTGGTAATAGAAATGATACGGTGAAACTGACAATGCCAAAGATCGGGGGGGAGAGAATTAGGAGAGGGATGCTTCGAGAGATCACGGCCAAATTTTCGCTTCGACTTTCCGTGAGAATAATTTGTCTCTTTTTTCTTTGCATCTCAATTCAATGCAATTTTTCAAATTTATATTTACGTGTTTATCATTCACGAAGATATCGTGTATCCGTGTAATAGCGAAATTGATGTATTGTTGATACGCTTACAATTACTTAGGAGTAGTAAATTACCGTAAGATAACCCCGTAATATATTCTTATAGATAATTAATCGTGTAATGGTATATAAATAATTAAGGAATTTCAATAAAATCATGTATCGTCAATTCCAATTTTATTTCGTACACCCGCAATTCCTCGCACGATGCCAGACATATATTTATCATACACAATTGTTCGTTTTATCAGAATACATATTTTATTTACAAAATCTTTTCTAAGCCTTTATCATTTATTATTATTCAAATGTCCTCCCTTAGGTAATACGTCGTTTCTGTGAATTTTGAAAAATTTTCATAAATCATAAACGCTTGTCTTAGTCCAATCGATATCCAATGATTACGAAGCTTTCGTATCGTTTTGACAATATTCATATAAAAGCATTAAGTATAATACAATCCATGTGAAACACTAGTTTATGCTGCTTACATTAATTTCAAAAATAAAAAATAAGAACGATGCCCTAAACGAAACTAAGTCCAACTGTACCAACTGAACAGCAACACAAGTCATTTCCGTTTTGCGAAGTCGCGTGCTTCCGGTTGTCGCACGCGTAGAATCACATCGAGTCCTCCAAATTAAATTACCAAGGTTTCACGTGTTTCTAAAAAAAAAAAAGAAATCGATCACACCTACTCTCGATAATCGATCGATCGCGATTCCCGATACAATGATTTCCGATAAGCGTCAATGGAAGACAACACCAAATACACGTCGAAGCGATCCATGTCCGTTGACCGGCAGCATGGCACTGAGGCTCTTAAGCGCAGCCTCAATGAAACCAGCAATCGCCAGGAATTGCCTCGAATTGGCCCAATCAAACTACCCCCATTCACATGTGTACGCGCGTATTAACTGCTAATTTCATTCGCGTTAATTAGCCTCAAGCGCGCTGATTTAATTGATCCGCGAACGCGCGGCGATACTCATCGTTCCTCGCTTAAAGGTTAGTTTTATCCCTTTTGAAATCATCGATAACACTGCTCCCTCTGCATATCACATGTAAACAGCCTTAAGGAAGAGTTCGATAATTATATTATTTTTAGGCGTTCGATCAATCACCCCTTTCAAATACGTATAAGATCTGTCAAGTATTGACGATCTTTTCCCAACTTTTATTCGCCAAATCAAGATGGCGGCTCTGCCGTTCGACAGTTCAGTGAACTAAGATCGATATATCTATAGTCGAATCTCGATTTCTCTAGCTAACTTCAGGGTTGCAGATCTGCATAGGAACGAGTACCGGACCGAAGTCGGCAACTTAACTGGCCTAAATGGGTTTAACTCGATGTGATTTTGCCGACGAACCACTAAATTGAACGAATACGAACTAAACTGAACTCAACTAAGCTAATCATATCACATTACTAGCGTTATTAGCCGAGCGACGATATAAGTGAAGGTCCGGTGATGGCAGACTGCAGTACCGGGTTGCCTCCTGCACTGACCCTCGCTCGTTATTTTGGTTCCTTAAACAAAAAATTTCACGTTCTATACCGGAAGTGATCATCATGCTGTTCGAATGACTTTCTCGTTCGCGGGATTTCTTCCGATCCGTGTTTAATTATTTTACCAATGTGCTACGTCAGGTTTTCTTTAACGCTCAAAGATCCTAATCCGTGTACGTTTTCAAGTGACGATGTGTTCGCGCGCCATATCGAATTTGAAAATCCGAACTCTACCGAGAACTGCCGAACGTCTCCGAGGGCTCGTCGATGCTCTAAACTGTTTATTGGATTATTTGGATAACGTGATGTGCCAGTGAAAAGTTTTTTTTTTTTTTACGTTTTATCATAAACAATCTTTTGTTCTGTGATTCTCGTGTCACGCGGATATTCTTATTTGTGAAAAAATCCGTTTTTCTTTACTATATTTAATTCGGCAAACAGAGATACGAATATTTTTGACAGTTCTCAGAATTAGTCTTCTTATCGAATTCCTATCATTATTGTTATTCTGCACGTATATGGATCTGTACTTATCACTCGTACTGTATATGACTGTAATATAGTGTAGAAAAAGAAAGAAAAAAAATGACAGCTATATTCCATCCCCACCTCAGTCTCACGAGTGGGAGATACTAACGCGTACCTGACTCCTCCTATTTCCCTTCCATCATAGTAGTTGATAATGCTTAAGATTTTTCACACACGTACGACCCGAGTGACGTGGTAAAAAATATTTTCAATAAATTCAGCTAGGGATTACCCTGTCCGCAAATCTCATAATAAAGACCATTCCAAAATGCCGTATAAGGTATTTAAATAGTAATTAAGAATAAATTAAATAAATTGAAAAGCGATCCCTACAATTTTTAAACGTCCACGAATCTCTATTAAATTACAAAAGCTTCGGTTCAACGACCTCTTCCTCCACGCAGTTAAGTTTCAAGAAGCAAGAGCTCTGACCACAAAAATCCTATTCTTTGAAACGAAGACCACTTGCCGTATTTATAACTCGATCGATTTCCCAATAAAAATTTGCCAGTTTAATATGAACGAGCGAAGAAAATTTGTATTCGGTAGATCGCAATAACCAAAACGGTGTATCCCTTTTTGGAATCTTACGAAAGAACCCTCTTGGTTTATCCGTCAGGATGGTGAGTATTGCCGTGAGCCCGCAGCGCACTAGCAGGCCTGCCAATTGAGCGAGTTAACGTCAATTGATCTAAATTGTCTCAATTGGGAATAATTGCGCGAAGGCGACGGGGAACCTCCGTTCCCTTGCTGTATCTACGCTCCTGAACGTATGTCGCATCTTTCCCGTTCGCCGATATTTCTCAAAGTACCATCTCCGATCCTCTTTGACATGTGCCGCAGCCACAGGGACGCCACGTACTAAAATAACAAAAAAAATTAAGCACAAAACGACTAACAGTGCAAATTCTCCTACGCTACTGACACTCGTCGTTGATCTCGTGTCTACGTTGAATAAAAAAAAAATTTTCATGATTCTTTCCCACGTATCGACAGCAGCGACCGTAAGGTCCACCGAATGGAACATTAGCCAGGATTGTTCCCGTGGATAAAGTTACCCCCATGGCAAGGGGTAGGACGAAGATCGTGTAATAAAGTTTTTCTTCGCCCGTATAAAACCGGTAGGCCCTGCATCGTCCCACACGTCGTATCTCGAGGTGGCGTGAGACCTCAGGAATACTACAAATAGAAACGGACACTTAGTCATCGTCGCACGAGTTTGGCAGATCGTTGGATATACTGGTAGTTAACTTTTGTCATTGGATACAGTGACAAAAGTATAGGAATACATATCTAATGCACGTTATCCATCGTCGTCGTGGTTATTGAGAAGCCATAGGATTTTCCGAATAATTTCCCTCGGTCCACTGATAGCAGCCATCTTTTTTGTTTTTTCTCTATCCAATTTTCATTGACGTTCCTGCATTTTTTAAAACTATTTATTCGACTCAGCGTAGCTGTACGACTACGATGATTTTCCGAATAATTTCCCTTGGCGCTTTGATAGCAGCCATCTTTTTTTTTCTCTATCCAATTTTCATTGAATTTCCTGCATTTTTTTATGGATTATTTATTCGACTCGGCGTAGCTGTATAACTCTTTTTAAATGTCCCTGTCAAACGATCTCTTCGCATTGTACCAGATGAAATTTGATAGCGTCATGCAATGACGTAGTATCCTTATTAACCCGACGATGTGACATCCGTCTGTCATTCCCTGCGTTGGCACTGGTGTACTGGGTGTTTCAGAAAAAAAAATTGAAAAATTATTACATATGATTAGAACGTTAAATGACGTTTCAATTTGCATATGCCTTTCATGGTGTATCCTAATTAGATTACGCACGGATTACCTTGTGAGAAATTTTGGAGCATACGTATGACTATTTCCCCTTCGTTTTCTGCTCGAATCGATTGTATTGATTGTTTATTGGCAAAGGACAGAAGTCCACGTATAGAGACCCACATATTTCGTGAGAACGGTTTATACACGGTGAATCGAATTTCTCACAATGTTTTGGTCCTGGGTCTTCTCGTGTCCCGCATAAGATTACACACATGGACGTACGAATGCTGCGGGCGGGAAAGTTTCCATGGAATCTATAAATCTGACTGTCCGTATTATAGGATTTTTGTAGAAATCTTTTCTGACAAAAAAAATTGAAATCCGATATGAATCTCGGAAAAAAAAATCTTATATGGGACACGCGTCGAGTATAGGGTGTTTTGAATATGCACGTTATTATCGTCAGTACAGTATAAAATTATAGTTTTTAATTGTCAAGTATAAAATTCAAATTAATCACTGTAGCAAGTGACGTTAATGGATCGTGTATCAATTTGACTATTAACCATTGAGGTTAGAAATATTTCAGGGCAATGCAGCACCCTTAAAATTTTTCTCTTACGTCATTCACTATTCGGCCTCGTGTCCCGTATAGAAACCATATGCTTTCCCACTTCAGTCATGCTGGCTAGAATGACTTGAACTGACACGCGACCCGCAGCCACCCCAAAATGTTTAATTGCACCCTCGCGTTTTATCGGAACGTCAGCTAAGACTTGTGGAATGTGATTCATTGCGACGAAAGAAATTTATTTGAAAATAAAATCATACGTGCAACGTATTTTGATTTGATTGTTATTTAAAGAAATATATATTTTATTAGAACAAATTTTATAGATTCTAATAGCTGCATAAAAGATTTAAAAAACTGACCATATCGATCACTGGTTATATATCGAATACCGAACTGTAGATTTCTACTTTACCTACTTATGATATGCGACGTGAGTGCGCTCACTAGTGACATCTATACACGGTACACCCATGTATGGCGGGTTGCCCTTCTACAGGGTACTTTTATTAATCGTCAATGCACGTCATCAAATTAATAAGTTTAATTAACCGTTAAAACGTCGATTTAATGTAAATTGATTGTAAACGTTTATGTACCACTGAACCCATTAATCTTCGTTATTTCTATAAATAATCATATCTATGGATAATATTCAAATTAGTATAGACGTAATTTTGAGTGCTTATCAAACATTAAGACCCCAATCTTTACGTTGTATTTCATTTCGAATTGCAGAATAAAGATAAAGGAGATAACGAGCGAAGTTGCCCAAACGGTGAAACGATGTAAAAGAAATTGCCAGGAGAGTTTGAAGTGTGAATTTTATTCGTCCGAAGGTACTAGGAGTCTCGGCGCTCTACAAAATCGTCCAGAGGTCAGTCCACCTTGCGAGCCTGATGGAATTAGCAGTGGAAAATAAAAGAGGACATCTCGTGAAAATGACATAGCTAAACAGAAACGCTACGAGACGAGCCTCCGCCTCCAAACAGCTATAGACCCTGTCTAGGTTGGAGATTCTTATCTCGAATATCCAAACGATCCGTTAAGCACGCGAGTCAGCCGATACCTAGAATCAAAGTCTGTCTCCGCGTATAGATATATTATCCGTTTAAAAATAAAGTAAAAACGTACCTCACGGTATCAGAGTGATTTTTATCGGTTTCGATATGCCAGTTCGAATCCAGACATCCAGGGACTCTAGTTCAAAACGACTCCGACTAACCAACTAGGAGAGGACAGAAACTCGGCCTGACAACAGCGAACCCTCGAGCTCCAAAATAGCTGCATAGTTTCTGCTTCGAGTCTTCGGGCTCAGGGCACGCAGAGACCAGGACAGTCGAAAGATCCTGTGACCATTATGGATATCCAAAAACAATAACGGATATAGCTGTCATTATCGTTGACAAGATTCACCGATAACTTCATACACTGTCAAGAGATTAGAATTGTATTACCAAACAACTGAAGTCGAGCGGACACTAAAACTAACCTCAAAACTTTTTTTCCAGAAAGAACGTAAGGATCGTCTGACAAGATCTCATAATAACTTCTTATGCAATCGTCATGAGTCACGATTGACGCCTACGATATATGATAATTCTATCTGAATGACTATCGATATATGATAATTCTATACGAATGACTATCAGACGTTTCCTCGATCGAAACTCGTTGTTGACTGCCAAAGGTTACAGATGATTTTTAAATTAACGAAAAATCGTTTTATCGTTCCACTAATGATTTTTCTGGTATCCAGTCGTACTTCAATTTTCTTATTATCAGACCCAATATTCATCGTACGAATACCTATCGCGCATCCATACCTAAGATATACATCCGCAATTTGCGTGAAGAGCATTCTCATGCAAATCAGGATATGCTTCCACCCATGCAAACCAAGTCTCTACGAGGTTTATCCCAAGGCGCTGCTATATTAAGCGGAAGGATAAAAATAGTCGCCATTATTGCACCCAATTGTATAGGAAGTTTCATAAATTGTATCCCGTATCCATACGATCAGACTTTATCAATTTGGTTGAACGAGAAGAATTTATCTGAAAATCAAAACTTGTGACTGATACAATCGACTGTATGACATGTAGATATACCTGTATATTTTTTTCACCGATAAGACTACGCATATCAACGTTATCAGATATCTAATCACACCCGATAGAAATCCCGTAAAATTATTTTAACTGTGTACACATAATCCAACGAACAGTAACCCACAAAACTTTTTAGTCCTACTTTTATTCCAATATTCAAATGTGACTGAACAAGATTTTGAACGCTGTGCCGTTTTGAAGTGTACTGTACTTCGAAGATATTTTCTCACAAAATGGAGAAAACAACTGAAAAAGTATTTTCAATGCATCTGGCTACGTGATATTTTTGTCTTCTCCTGTCGAGCTCTCTGAGACGCCGCTTAGTTAAGCACGCATAACGTGCCAGGCACTTAGACGTTGCCGAGAAAATTTAATAAATAAATAAACAAGTACATTCTAATCGCTATGTATTTTGTAATACGTCAAGAATTATGAGAAAAATTTTCTAATAAGTTACATAAGAGTCCAATGTGCAGTTTCTGGCTTCGGCCGTGACAGAAGCTTCGGGCTTAGTTTTTGCGAGAAAATTTTTGGAAAATTCCTCGTCATTTGACTTGGCATCATTTTATTGCGGCAGCTGTCGAGGTAGCCGGAAGTCACCTGTTACCATATTATTTTATGTCGTGGGCCAATTTGCTCGACCTCGGATATCATCACAGCCACGAAATCCTCCTTGACAACAATTGTTTTATATTCTTACATAACCAGCCAGTGTCCGACTCATTAATTTTTTTGATATAATTTCCTTATCAGTTAAAAAATAATAATTGGAGATCGACTGTTTGAATATTTGTATCGAGATGCTGTTCATTCGTATTACGAAGGAACGAATGGCAATACGTATTCGCAGCTGACAACAGAGATAACGGATGGACCAATGAATGACGAAACGTCATTTTGACAGATTTGCTGAAATTTTTACAAACTTTCAAAAGACAGCATCCTGCTTTACGCAATCAGACGTGTCAACGCACCAACGTAATACTAAATATAGAATGAGGTTTTTTTTGTGTACAGTCGAGCAGTCCTAACGACTTGGCATAGTTAACCATACTGTATAGTTGTATAATTAGAGAAATTTGAACAGAACCAGATACCAGAGTACAATGAACTTTCCACAAAACAAATTCAAGCTTTTTTTTTGTATTTCTCCTAGACGCAGCAGAAACAAGTACTTTTTAAAATGAGCATTCCGAATTCTCTGGAAATAAAATAATTAAGACTTTAATCCTCGACCTCGATTCCTCAAGGATGTCAATAACTGTTCCGATACGATTCGCCGATTTTCGACTGATTTCTTAATTGTTAAAACGTTTTTACAAAACTTGCGTGTTATTCGTAAAAAAGTAAAAGAGTGTCTGGTAAACGTATGACTTGACAATGTAACAATTTAATTGGCTTTTTGATTATAACTATAATAAATAATCGTATAAATAATATAATGTAATAGGTAATACAGTTAACAATCTTAGACTATCCTCGAAGGTTCATATGATTTCTAAGGGTCCGCTCGACTGATCTCTGGCAACCGGCGAGGTTAACCCTGAGGTCAGCCGTGGGTTTTAACAAGTATTTTGACTAGAGCCAAGCGCAGACACAACAAGTAAACAAGTGAGTTTCGAGGGTGGCTTATGGCACGAGTAGGCATTACAAATTTTATTGGTAAAATATGATGAACATTGTTACAGATAATAGAACAAGCGAACATAAGGATCCACGCGGACAATAAATTCTGCGGCGTCGCTCAACCGGCAAATCAAATCGATTCGATCGATCCGATCGAATGCGGAGGAATCGACAGCGATCCAGCATTTGCAAACTCGTGCAGGAAATTTATTTTCTTTTCGCAAGCAAAATCCTATTTCCTATTACATAAATGGGCCGAAGCTTTATGCAATGCTGCACATGGCCGTCGGTCGTGACGATTTTTTTCCACTTAATTCACACCAATCCACGTCTATCCACAGGTCGAATCATTTGATTTATTTGTTGCTAAGCTAATTGAGTTGACAAGGTTAATTAAGAGCGGATAAGAAATTTATAGAATTGTTATATTTAATTAATGTGTCGATCGAGTGCACAGAGTATGCGGGGATTTTGAAAGTGATGAAAAGTAAAAAAAAAAGCTCAATAACGTGTTATTCAAGTTCACTTTTGAATCTGCCCTTCTGCGGTTGACTGTACCGCGCGATATTCCTGCTTAGCAACCAACGTGGATAGTAACCTGGGGTCGAATTCCCGCGTCGTTCTAAGAATATATTTAGATCTCCATATCTCGAATCGATAGTCGTCAACGGGACTGGGTCCTGCTAAATATAAAGGATTGTAATATTAATAGTAATTGCCAAAATTCGTAGTATCCTTGAAGCAGCAGGAAACAGAGGTATTACTGGGTAGGCGTATCTATTTTTGAAAATAAAAACTATAAATGCAAGGGAACATACGGACTCTTTGTACGTGTTGTAATTATTGATCTGTTATTGTATCAATATGCAGGATATTATCTCTTTCCACGTATATTCGCTTTAGTTTCTCATTTCTAATTCTATAGCATTGTTCTTGTATCGATTCCTAAATAAAAATATACGCTTCGCGTGGTATCTCGTCCCCAGCAGGTTGGCGAGGAGGATCTACTGACTTCAAAAGAGTCCATTTTCTTAGCCAATGACTGTACGAAAACAGGTTTCTTCTTGGGCCACGTTCCCTTATAGGCAGTAACTCATGCGTGGATCGGTTCAAAAAGAATTCACGGGAGGAGGTACGAAAGATGCGATAAATTCATCATAATCCAAGAGTTGTACGTCAATTCGTGAAAGGTAAGGTTCCCCCCGTCGTATACTGAGAAGCTCGTTCTTATCTGTCTGATAAAAATAATAAGCGACCATGCATTTTTAAAACAACATAAAAAATCGTAATTCTATCGGTACTGCCAGACTGCTTGATCGAGAGGAATTGAACTAAGAATAGGGAATAAAAAATTATTTTTTATAATTATTTTCTTAATTACTTTTCAATTGCAATCATTGCAGAGAAAGTCAGCTTAAATATTCTTATAAAAGATCAAATCCATTGCATGGCGTTGCTCTTCATTGATTTACTTCGAAATTATACAATTCTAGCTTTCTGTTGGGTCTCAGTTTTTTTTAAACAGTAGCTGTAAACCTTGGGCTTCTGCTAAGTAGGTCTACCAGTCTGTAGGCTGAAGTGCAATGTACCTTGCTGACTGTGAGTCACAAGATCTAACTGACTGGGCGCAGTACTGACCATTATAACCAGAAGAAAAATCCAGTTAAAAAATATTCATTAAAAGAAAGAAGCGCAACGAATTTTACAAATATGAAAGTCACGTCCGCCAACCAATCGCATGGAGGCTTTACGATCGGTCGAATGAAGTCTTACGTTTTATACTCATTCAAGATACATAACCTGTTATTACAATGGCGATCTTTGTAAAATTTATTATCTTATCCGTTGGCTTTCGGTAGAAACTAATAAAACATTACCTGTACTCTTAATCAACAGCTGCTCCACCAAGTCCTATAGGAACACTGTAGAATCTTATTCTATAGTCTCGTCGAACTCTCAACTCAGTGAGTGGGTCTTGTCATGTACGTGTTGCTAAGCGAAGTACGTTGCTCCCCGTTGGATAGAGGAATAAAGAGTAAACTAGACGTACGTACATAGGCTGTCGATATTCCGTTTAAATTTGCAAAGCTATTACGAGTCACGTTAACCTTTCTGATCTATGCTGACTTTTCTCTCCGTACACGAACTAGCGACAATCGATCGACGCGCCTCCTTGCGGCTTTAAGAACTACTGCGTTAGTCACGAAATGATTTATCAACGTTTAATACATTTTTTGAGTTACTCACAAGTATAACAGACTGGATTGACTTTAGTTATTAAAATTTTCCGCATTTATTTAACATACTTATATATATATTTATAAATATACACTGAGACTTTGTCCAAGAAATTAAATTTAAGTGTTGGTTTTGACTATTGTCCTTCTTCATGCATTTCGACGCCATCTTTGTTAAATGTATCTTTGCTTACCCTACATGTAACGGACGTGCTTGACGATCATTTAAATATAAAAATTCGTTTGTAAATTTTCATGACATCGATAGACCCGATCGTGATTTGCATTAATAATTTGATGCCTGAAAAATGTGGTACGCCTAACTCCGTTTCTAGATTAATTGTCAGAATAAAAGTAAATATATGAAGATCATTGTTATCTTTGTTTACTACCTTTAATCATCGTAATTCTTATTTCTGTCATTGTATTATGTTTACTACTAATTACTAATTCTGTACTAAATGCCATTCAGAGTATGGAAATTAATTCTGAGACTGATTCGTAACATGAAAATTTTCTCATACGTAATAATACTCATTGGTCATTAACACGGCGAATATATTTGATAAGGTGGCATACGTGCCAGTAGCCACGGTATTTATCTCTTCAATTATTCCGTGAGTCATACGAGTCTAACGTCTTACAGAGTATGTAGGTAATGCGAGGATAACTTCCTCGCGTTACGTTAACTGGGATTGGGCAGCTTGAACCAGGAAGCATCCTACGTCTTTCAAGAACATGACCCGGGATCTTCCTAAAAAATGTTGTGCAAGTGAGTTAATAAGGATTCCAGGATGAAGTACAGATTGCAAATGACATTATTATTTATTTCATAGATTATTCTCATCAATAATTCCAGCGAATGCATTGGGTAACGTCCGGATTACGGAAAGTGATGAAAACAATAATCAAAGTATGAATTTAATCCATTTAAAAAAAATAATAACGTACCGTCCAGAGGAAAGATAAGAACGTTATCGCTGGCGCGAAGTTGAAATCTCCTAGTACGTAGCACCTGATACTCTACTGAGTAAGCATTGCTACATAAAGTTTGCTGATCGTCAGGATACGCAGAAGAAGCTTCTGTCATTAAGGTTAGCAATACGTCCAATGAAATATTGGAAATACAAGTCTCTGCAAAGTTTGTAGGTATTTCAAGTGCAAGGAAATATTTTTTTAAGTTTGCCTGGTCGTAGTCACCAGGCTGGGACTTTAATAATGTTCCTGGGAGAACGCTCAAAAATAAGTATAAGAATAAAAGACTCGACCAGACGTAAATAAGAGGAGAGAGAGAGAGAGAGAGAGAGAGAGAGAGAGAGAGAGAGAGAGAGAAAGAGAAAGAGAGATAGAAATGGAGAAAAAAGATTTCAGCAGCACGTGACATTCTTAAAGTTGGCATCTACTTGCTCCTCTTAGATAATCCTGGCAAACGTTCGCGAATTTTCGAGGAAAACAAATATATCTATCAGATGCAAACTCTGCTGTGTTACGCAATAGTCACTAACAAGGTGGTAAGACTTTCGATTTTAAAGGCATAGATGTTCGCTGAGAATGATCTAAAGTCAGTGGTTCTCATTCGGAGATCCGCGACCTTGACCATGACCGTTTGTTACAACGTTTCAGCAAAATTATAATAATAAGTGTACGGTGATATCACTTCGCTGTTGTATTATTGCATAACCTATTATCATGAACCGTAAAGTTTTCAGGGCTACGAATATATATATAACGTATATCCGGATCAGACAGATTTTCATCTAAAGTTTCCAACGTGCTAAATTTTCTTATCAACGCTTTTATTACTTTCTACAATTTGCCATTGACTGGTCAGTTGATTTCGATAAGCCTCACGATTACGGACAAGAAGCTTTAATCAACGTTGATCGATAATCTGACTGGAATAACCTGAAATCAATATTGGCAATTAATCGTTGAAACGATTGGCAACAATTGTAACAAAAAAAATTGCAATGATGCATTTATCGATGATTGTAATAAAAAAAATCATGACTTTATTATCACGAGATATTAAATACAATTTGAATTAAGTTCTAATACGTATTGATGAAAATTTTCGATTAAGACAACTGGAATTAGATCTGATCCATACAAAATAGCAGAGTGGGTTAGATCTTTCGGATATACCTATTGGCCAGATGGGGATGGTAGGTATGTGGGTTTGGTATTGATCTACCACCTTCAAGTGACCTTTAAACCTCCCCCCGCCCACCGCCCCCTCTCTCTCCTCTTTGTCTCTTCCTACCCCTCGACATCACAGAGGCCACGATGCTGGGAATGAAGGCGAGGTAAGTCCTAGCATGACCTACAACAACGCGACCGGCGCACAGCTGATTTCGTAACAGCCTACACCTCCCGGAATTCCGCCATTCCCCCGGAAAATACGTCTGCGTCCTTCTGACTGGGGTTATTAGGTAAGAGTGTACGTGAATACTTTGCTGGGAATATCATGCAGTGACTATTTCGTGGCACGTGATATTCCTTTATTATGATTTTATATATAAATATATATGAATGAAAAATATATATAAATATAAATAAAATGTATATAAAATTAAAAAAAATATATATATAAATATTTTGAATGAAAAAGTTTTATTAGAAATTTAAGGTTGTTTAAATTAATGATTTTGATACCAGTGGTAAGCTGGGTCTGAGGATGTTGTCGTGTCAGCTGCATGTGCTGGTACTCTTGAAATATTGATGAGCACTTTTTTTTTTGTTAATTGAACTTGTACAGGTAAGACGAGCCAATTGGCTTGCTGCGCTTGAGAAGATTAGGATTATCCACGTGTAAGCTGGTCAGTAGTTGGAACAGCTAATATAAATCACAAATTTGGCACAGCTTTGGTATAAGATTCAAAAATATCCAACTGTTTTTCAGAAGGTTGCCAACGAAGTTCAAATGGAATTAGACAACGCCTGAGGATCATTACAATGTTATTTTCAAAGTCAATAAAATGTTACCTGTAAATTGATAAAATGCGATCAATTCAAGGCACTTTACCATCAATTGCAGCATATCAAGGATATCAGTTATTCCTATAATTTGAAATTCCTTCAATTTTTCAATTCTTATGAATTGACTCCCAGCATCCAAAAAAAGCGTCCAGTCAAAATTGAAACCAGGATTTTTTTCAAATCAAACAGTCATCTCTGCTTGTAACATCCTGTAGTGTCAATGGTCCTGTCAGTCACATACGAGGACACGTACCCACGCATTATCATGTGTGGAAGAAATTTCTAAGCAATCATGACGTAAAACAACATTCGAGTTCAGCGGTTCGTTTGAGAAGTCCAGGTGGGTGATCAGCAAATCGGAAAAGTCTCCCAAGTGGGGGAGGTGTTTAGTGGAAGGGTGTATTTTGCCAAGGTGGGGAGATCGAGCGTTACCCAGAGTGGGGATGATTCTCATGTCAGCCTAATGGTACCCTATAGGGTGGGGGCACAGGGTTACCCGTCGCGAAGCAGAGCCCAGAGTGTAGA
Organism: Trachelus iudaicus; assembly: GCA_030142595.1. NCBI lineage: Eukaryota > Metazoa > Arthropoda > Insecta > Hymenoptera > Cephidae > Trachelus > Trachelus iudaicus. The sequence continues at coordinate 2,382,241 of JARQTH010000323.1, read as the reverse complement.
GCCAAGACCGCGCCACTTCGTTCCTGCCTCACGTATTCGTTCGACGTGCTTCAGAGCGATATCTTCCGATACTCCCGTATACTCAGAGGTAAGTCGAATACTTATTTATAATCGGAACTGGTTTTGACCCTCTTGTTACTTCGTCGTCAATCTCGTGTATCGTTGTTAGAAAGTCTGGATAAGGATCGGTGTGAATTTTGGTAGTTTTTTTTCCCTGGTTTTTGTACAACAAACAGTGAGACCCTCTTGGACGGTCTGTAGGACTCTACTGGAGACAGTGATTGTGTATTTTTAGATATTGTTACTGAATTTTGTTTCACCTTTTAATTGTGGAATAAAGAGTAACGATCGTTGAGCTCTTGTTTTAATGTAGACAGTTTGGGAAAATTTGTTCAATTGAAATAAGCAGGTTATGGCACGAATAGCCAGTCACAGTACCTGGTATCTTCGTTTCTTTGACAGTTAACTATACTTACGTTGAATTAAAAGTTTGGTTAGGTTACCTGACAGTATGCTAGAATTTATTTAATTAGTTGTAGTGGTCAATCGATACCTGTGACTATGGGCCGTAGTCCTTTACTGGATTATTCTGACAGTTCCGTTGACAAACGAGCAGGCGAAATAGAAATTAGAAATTGACGTTGAGAGACTATTTTCTCGCGCCAAATGTCTCTTGAAGGTACGTGGAGCTTCACTGATATCACACTGATAAGAAAATCCAAAGATCTCTTAAAGATTGTACGCGGAACGTCGTAAAGTAATTCCTCGAGTTAATCCATTTTTGTCGAAACGTTCGGATACTTTTAACAAATTTGAAATAACGGTCGAGGTCGTTCCAGTGCGTGTACGATGCTTTGGTGATTCTCAACCAGGATAAATCTCTGTGCGAATTCTCAAGTAAGAAAATCGTTGTCGCCAAATCGATTCTGCCGAAAGAGTATCGACGACTCGTTCTCGCAAAAGTATAGATAGTAACACACGAAAATGGGTGCAGCCCCGAGTTACGTAAGGGCCAGGGATGTCCGCATAGACGACGGTTCTCAACCTTAAAATCTTAAAGAAATTTCCTTACTGTCATTATGGCTTCAACGTTCGAAATTCATGTATCCTTTTACATTGTGGCTACATTGTCGGGCATTTATTTCATAATTCGTTAGCGAAAAGAAACCTTGGCATTTATTCGTTTCTACGCAAACTAACCTTCAACGACAGTCTGACCGAGATTTCCAGCTTATCCAGTTGCAGCGGTCCCGGCTAGTTTGCCTGACTCTCGATCGATTAATTCCACCATCCCATTATATGTATCTTCCCAAGGACAACGCTCTAGTTTTCAACTGCAAATTTTCACTGCAGATCCATTTCTTTTTCTTTCCTTCACTGCGCTTCTAATGTCTCAACGGTATCTTTGGATTGCAGCCTTACCTCTGGTTATCAGCGCTGTCGCCACTATACCTTCCTTATTGGCCATTCTGATTTTCTTATGCTCCAACGGGAGAGACTCCGGCTTGCTCCAGACTCGACCGGAGATTCGTATGAGTGGCGTACACATGCATTATGCATTCGGTAATTCAAAACGGAAATTGATAGTTAGAGCAGCGTCCGACTCGGTTGTTTCTCTATGTATATATTCAGCATAGAAAAGGCATATAAGGTTACCAGTACGTAATACGCGTATGCATACTTACTGTGGGATTATTACCGACTGATTTTTCTTTTATTTCGTCATTTTCCGTTTTCTATGTGACAATCCACAGCCTGGCTATTTTTAAATTCAAACTCAACGATTTGCTCTCTTTTTTTCCACTTTTCTTAACAAGGGATGGTACGTTATTGCATTTGCTTTCGGTATTGCACAATTTCTTCTGCTTGATAACGGGTTTTAGTGGTAATATTACTGGTCCACGAGTTCAATGTTTTTTCTTTGACCAATGGAAAATGAAGTTTCTAACTAGCCGTATGTAACACTGTATAAAATTCTTACAAAGTATGCATGTGCTTGCTATCGAAATTACATTTTGTTTCGCTATGTTACCGAATATATCCAGGATTTTACGAAGACACGTGATTTATTTAGAATAAGATTGTTTGACGAGTGTCCCAAAAAGATACATTGAACTCATGCATTGACTCTAGTACAGACAAGGAGAGAGACAGTTATGGCGATATAGATGGATACTTAATATAAAAAAATGAAGATATTGCTGTTTTAATATTCATGGCAGTAAAAAGGATGAATTTTATTTATGAAAATTAAAATCAATATATAGATTTCGCGTTATAGTGGCTTCTCTTTCCTCGCGAGCTACTAACTCTTCCGCCAAGGTGTATCGATCTTGGAAGAGTCGATAATACCTGCAGCTAATAATCTAGGCGAAGCAGACAGTCTATTTGATTCGCTAATTAAATTACCCGACCCTGTAATTATTCTACCGTACAGTTATCACGCGATTGCATAACAATTGGCTCGTTCGCAATCGCTAATTAAGATAATCGATAACCACATAAATCATCCCCTACCTCAAGTATGCAATAGGCAAGACGAATAATCGAACGAGGTAAAAAACCCTGACCATTAAAGAAAAAATACTATGGTTCATAACCCAAGGTACACTTTCACACGTTGCAACCGCGTCTCCTCCCGAGTCGTCTGGAATGTAGTTTGAACGCACGTAGAAATGCAGCCTCGTACTATTAATCTTGTCAACTCCCATTAGCGGCTTAGCTCTTCACCCCACTTGCACGAAAGCTCGCACGTTGCGGCATCTATTTTTGTCTAGAACAGAGAAAGATCTTTGAACTCCCGTGGTTTTCTCGGCTCGTTAGCCAAATCGCAAGGCTCTCTAACTATTCTTCTAATCTAACTCAGAGGCAGACGGGAGCCCAGACATTTAGACTAGGTGGTAAGCACAAGGATACCAGAATCGATGACTAATCGTTGAACTCCCACTTTGTATTCAATTAGTAGACAGTCATCGAACGAATCTCTGAGACATCTACGTCTCATGATTATAAATAATTAAACAATTTCAGCAGAGCAAAAGAGCGATGGTCTTTTGACCCCCTGCTTGCGAATGTTTTCCTCGGTTCTCTTCTTCTCTAAACGTAGCCTCCAGCGAAAGCTCTTGCCGTGCTTGTAATGAAAATATTATAAGCTCCAACGTTAAGAGCAGTCATCGCTTCGAAGAGCCTCTGGATATACGAGCGAGCAAACTTGTTAAGCGATTAATGATTTGCCGTCGCCATCTTTTTCTCTGTATAAAAGAAATGAGTCGTTAGTATACCAAGAATGTTATATCGATTCCACTCGATCGTGAAAGTTGTTAAACACCATAGTCATGAACTCTAGTGTCTATTTTATTAACGGTAAAGAATTGTCTACTTTTTTCTCTCTTGCTTTTGTAAATCTTTCGGTGATACCTTCATTGGAAATTTCCACGGAGGCGCCAGAGATTTTAAAGCTTTCAGTCATAATTTATCAGCGTGCATGTGGATTAAGGTTTGATGTCTTTGAGACGGAGTATTAATACTCTGTGAGGTTATGTTCTATAGTTACTACCCAAGCAACTGTCTTGTTCTCGTATAAAAAGTCAAGTCTATAATGATGGCCTATGGCCGATCGATTTTCTTATTGCTCGTAGAATTCCGTGCGAGCTTGCACGTGGTACCAATGCTGTTCTAAAACGAGCGTCATATGCAAGTGTAGCTCGAATAATTTATATAAAGGCTCCATAACGCGAGAATGACGTTCAAACGATTCAGTTTGTGACCTTAGCGTCACAGGCTTTTCTGCACAGCAGGTCAAACGTAGCAGACTGTAAAAGAGAAACGCTTAACGAGTGCGCGCGCGCTTAATCATCTTTCAATTACCTTATAGTCGGCCATTTTGATATTTTCAAGCTGACTTACAGTGCGGCTTTATGGTAGAAAATAGCGCTCGATTCTTGTACGATCTATAGATCAGAAAGCGTTGGCTGTACTAATTATAAATCCCTGGGACGGTTGAGCCGGGGCATCTTCTAGGGTTTTTTACCGTCTCCCTTCTACCTCTTCTTTTTCCTCGTTCTTCTCTAGCCTCCTCGAAGTCTAGCACCTCTTTGCCCACGACGGATTTAGAATATTTTGTTGTGGTCCTCCTGGCTGCTACGGTTTAGGAACCCTCGGAACACCCGGAGATCGTTACGTAATTACAATTTTCTGCTTGCGCAATAACGTCACGGATTCACGAGAATCGCGCCAGAACTGTTGCGAGAGGATCCGTGCACTACGTGGTTAAAGTCTTGTTTTAACATTGCCAACTGCCAGAATAACACGGTTGATCATCTTGTTCGTTAATTTTGCATTTACTGATGGAACACTTCAATGTATACTCCAAGCAATGCTGCCTTTTTGATCACGTCGCGTGCTGGTCGTATCATGAGACAACACTACATGATTGACTTGAAGTCCTGCCTATGCCTGTACATTGTATACTAATTACTATTTACTAGGTACTGAACAGGTACCTGTGCTCGAATCCAATGATTTTTGAAACGCGACCAAATTATCGCGCTCCGCGTATTCGCATTCTGCCCATTGTCTCCTGACAACTTTAGCGGGTCTTGCGCGTTGACTAAATCAGAACTATATGGGTGAACGTGTGACGTACGTTCACCTGGCCGTTCAGAGATGGTGCAACGATCTGAGGTACCGGTACACCTCTAGCGGAATACCTGTGTTATCGACATTGGAATTTTCGAATGGACATTTTTCTTTTTAATATATATTATATTCTTTGATTAAAGACGAGCGATAATACACGTGCAGTTTCGGTTAGTTTATATAGAAGCAAGATTGATTATACAGAAGCAATGCTGATATTTGTAAATCACTTTTACACGAAATGAGGTTGAGTAAATAATACCGAATCGAATGACAATTGATTTCTTTTATTACGTAATACCATTTCCTATACCATGACTGGTAGAAAATATATAACTCAAATGGTAATCTGTATTCTGACAATGTTAAGTCGCGTTACGTTATCATAAAAAGGTATATCCACGCTTCGTTGATCGGCGGGGTAACCTTCGTTTAGAAATTCCGTTGGTTACCTTGATTAACGAAAACAAAAAGAAAAAGTTAAAAGTTATGCTTCATCAGAGTCAGTCTCGCGGTCACTCGTGCACAGAGATGACAGCATTCCGCGTGACTGTACCAGCGTTAAGTTTTAAATTCCTATGGGTATTCCCTTTCTTGTGCAGAATAAAGAAAAATTGGGTCGCGCGCGATTCTCATCTCTCATTCAAATTACTCGCCAACAGCTGGTAAGGCAGCTGCACTTGGTATCAAAAAGATTCAATTCGTCTTTGTTATTCACTCCCCGTCACGTGGCACAGACATTTGTATTAATAAACGACGTATTCGAGTAAAAAAGATTATGTAGAAATGCGGGATTTTCATGGCTCGGCAGCTGGCACTGTTTCCAATTTACCACGTTTTCTCACGCTTTGCCAAGGAACGTACGGATTTCGGTGATGCAGGCTCGGCGCCAAGATCATCGTGTCAACGGTCAAAGTTACGCCAAGGATAAATACGCCGGAGAGAAGCCGACGTCGCGTTATTTTTAGACCCACCGAATTAGATGCGACTTGAAGTCAGTCCCCGTTGCAATTGCCTAAGGACAGTCGTATATGTAAAGCAATCTTTTTATTCGCCCCATACGTATTTCAAGATTCCCGTATACAATTTATTTTGCCGTGTATCTCGGGCTCAATGAATTAACCTGGTACTCGCCGATGCACTCTCGAGTAAATCAAAAGCCATTTCTCAACTGCCTATCTTTCACGACATCTTGCGTTCCTATTCGCGCTTCTGCACGCAGCTGGTCGGAAATTTACTTAATTCAACAGGATTGCTACGTCCGAATTAATAGAGCGTGACTATTGCCGTGATGAACGAAATTTCGCTACGTCCGGTGAATCAGCTGACGTCATTATTGACTTCCGTCTTTTTTTTACACGCTCTATGTATGGGTATATAAATTTTTTTGTTTTACGAAATTTTTGAAACACGTCGAAGAATAACCTTTTTTCTCACTACTGTTAGTAAAATTTCTCAATTCCCACGTACAACGTGCTAAGCAATACGCGTTCCTGGAAAGCGGAATTCATTTGTCACTTCCTGCATTTTACATTCCAAGAAAGATCTTGTCTCGTTCCTTCGAGGTCGCAGTGAGTCATCGAACAAATTTTTATGTCTGACTAAAAAGTCGATTAATTTTTTCAGAAAATTCAATGTGTTATCCTCGTGAAGGTTTTGATTTTTATTATTATTATTTTGATTTACCACATTTTTGTCTTTTGCTACAGTCTGCTGTTTAATGTCATTATTATTATTAAAGACCCTACGACTAAGAAGACGTACACAAGACAAGATCGAGCATAGTTGGCCACAGATGTCGACACTTGAAAAACCAAAGGAGCTGGCTGCTTTTTCAGTCTGCTTACGTCATGGCCTCGTTATCATAATTACGATTGAAGAATTTCTATGGGAGCTGCTCGCAGAGTAGATAAATAAACGTTCGCTACGTTTTCTTTGATGAAATTTCATTGAATTTTTTCGATTCGATTTTCGTTTTGACTATCGTGAGAAAAAAATTTGCTTGATTTCATTCAATCGTCTTTTATCTTATCTGCTAAATGATATATTAGATGGTATCTGTCGTAAGCGATAGATTTAACTATATATATATAAATGAAGTTAATAGAAAATCATTGCTGAGTCAACAATTAACTCTGATAACGGTTATCGCTTTATATATATATTTTAATCAATAGCGACTTCTTGTCGATGATTAATTTATTGACATAAAATTCCTCGAGTATCGATAAATTACTTTGCAGAATGGAAGGTAACTTCTGGAAGGTTGCATAACCTCCATTTTTGACATGTCGATTTGATTATCTTGCCAGAAGATCAAAGAAAGTCGCATTCAAATAAAATAGCTATACACTCGATTAAATCATTTCAAAAATCGCGCCATAAAAGGATGGCTCCGCAAGACTTAAGTTAGCGCGCACAGACTGTCGCGCATGGCGGGAAATAGGAAATTTAAAGTGTCAGATGAGCGCCATATTGAATTTCAATTTTTCTAAACATTAAATTTCTGTAATGATCGATCCACACTGTCTATATAATCTAGATAATGTATTTTTGGCATAATCTTATTTCATCTTCATCCTCAAATTTTTTCTTAAACAGAGAATACTGTGCAAATAGGAAGAAAAGTGACTAATAAGATTAATAAACTGCATCAGGCATTTGCCTGGATACGGTCGAGTTATCGTAGTCAGCCTTGATAACGGGATACAGTATCGAGATAACTTCCAGATATTATCAAGTGTCTGGATGTTATTGAAGTCCGAGACACAATAGGATCCTTTCGTATACCATCCCCCATACGTCTCCTTCTTTTACCTGTCTCGCCGGAAGCTCGAATTGCATTTGACTGATTGTACTTAAGCTGCGGTAGGTATGCCATACTTAAAATTCTTCGCTGGATTCGTTTGGTTACGTTTTAAGACAGACGAGAGCTCGTTGCATTTCGATGTCCTGCCGGGCATACAAGTGGCGCTCGATTCGAATAGCGGGATTAATGGGAACTAGAATTTTTCATTTAACCAAAGTGCACAGAGACAGGAAATGCGTGGGGCCGGGGGGTCTTGACTACCCTTTTCAACCAGCCCCTTTTGTTACTCTTTAGACACGAGTTACCCCACCCGGGTGCGGTAAACACTTAAGGACGAATAAATTACGGCTGAAGAAGTGTACACTGTACGCTGTGAAAAGTACAAAAATAGAACAAAGTGGTTGACCGAGCGCTCCAGAATAATAAAGTTAATATTTCTTTTGAAAAATTAATAAATTACATATCTGACCAACATTATATACTTAAATAACTCATGGATCTATCGGACATAGGTACTATTTACAAAGAGACAGAAATACCTAATTCAATACGGAAGATCGATAACCCGGAATATTAAAGTGCAAGAATACAGTACGAAACTCGATTCGAATATACAATTGTATATATCCTGATAAAGTTGTATGGAATTAAACGTCTAACTGTAGATGGACATCGGGACACGGTGCAATGTAATATTATTTTACAGTCTGACAATTCGACTGATCCCCCCCTTGAATAAAGTAGATCTTATCCCATGAGTCTTAACCCCCGGGAAAAATGAAGGTGAACCAAGCTCCAGGTGCAGAAAGCAGAAGCCAGAGGAAGTAGATGATCTGAGGATGCTCGAAGTAGGTGGTGGCGGCAAAGAGGCTGGTTTGATACCCTGGGAAATCGGGAGGAGCAAAATTTCTGGGTCTTTGGCGTATGGGTGGGTACCCAGGGGGTAGTAGTAGTAGGCTTCGTGGATGTCGGGCGGGTCCAGGACGCGAGTGCGTGTTGGTGCGTGAGATTGATGGTAGTGGGTATATCCGTGAGCGCGTGCGTGTGCGTTTTCACCGGGTATTCCTTCTGGCACTGGTTGCTATATCGTGGGTGGTGGTGGTTTTGACGATGGTGGTGGTGGCGGCGGCAAGGATGGGTGGTGTAGGTGCGTGCTATCGACCGGGGTATCCTTCTGTGCTGGACGACGGGATCGTGCCCCACCCTGAATAAGAGAGAGAAAGGGAGAGTATGAGAACCCGTGAGAAGAAGGTAGTAAAGTGACGGTAAAGGGAAAGGGAGAGAGTAAGAGAGAGAGAGAGAGAGAGAGATAAAAACAGAAGGGAACAAGACAGAGAGAGAGAGATCGCAGCACGCAGAATGCCTCCTGGCTTAGTGATAGCGTAGAGACTGTAGTGTTCGCATCACACGTCCCAAGTAACCCCGTGCCAATTTAACGTGACTGTGCAGTAATATAATAAAACAATCGTGTATCAATTGACAAACTGAGTACGCCGAGGAAGAGAGAAGAAAAAAGAAATTAGTTGCTAAAGTTTTTGTCGAATACATACCTGTAAAGGATATAATCAGTTACCGTTTCACTTCGGAGTTATCGGCTCGATTACTTTTCTGTGATCGATGGACAGTTTTGAGGACTGAGGAAAAACAATAAAAGCTGAAGAAGGGTTAACGCACGCTGTAACGTACTCGAGCGTGTCACGCACCTCGAGAGTGTATAAGGTTACGCAAGCACTACGTAACTCAAGTGCGCCAAGTTGAACCGGCGAAAAAAAAAAACAACTTTAGAGGTTAACAGTCGTGAATACTCGGCAGGATAATAATACGGCGAATATAATAAAGTGAACGTGGTCGTTAGTATTAAATTTGCTCAATAATTTATTACGCCGCGAAGTGACTTTGATTTTTAATTGTCAACTTACGCCACCGCGGGATCCTTCGCACACCACACCCTTTTTATTCCTCGGTGCATACGAAGACTCCTTCGTACGACCTTCGACCCTCTCTCGTTGACTCTTTCTATCTCTCTCCAGCTCCCTCCGACGTTGTATTTCTCCCACCCCGTCCCGAGTCACGTCTTCGCTCACCTACGCCGGAGCTAGCCAGCGAGAAACATACATACGTCGCACACGCATCGTCACTGGAGGACTCGACGCCTCCTACGGAAGAAGCGTTCGCGAGAATACTAATCGTTCCCGTACGTTAATACCGGATAACTAGTTTCCTTGTGGCCGTCTAGTCGATTCGATCGCGTTCTATGCCGCTGCTGCAACGCCGCACGTCAGGGTGATTCTGCCGAGTGCGGAAAAGGATAAAGAGGAATACGTTACGCCGTGAATATAACCTCTGAAATTTTGCGTTTTCTATCGGCCGTGCTTCGATAGGGGTGAATTTATAAGTAACAGTGAGGTAATAGTTTGACAGTTAACTACTTTGAATACCTACCGATTACTCTCATTCAGAGGTTACCGGTACGTCTTAACCATTGTTTTTTCTTTCGTCCCGAATACGTGAACTGTACTGCGGTTTGATTGTCGCGTTGTTACTCTACTGTTCGACTCTAACAAGAATTGACAATGGGCGGATGCACTTCCAAGGACACGGCTTCGGCCGACGAGTATGTATTTATTTAGTGGTCGATCTTTTCTCTGTTTTAAGTGTCTTACGTGTTTGCTGGAACTCAAGATTTGTGTTTTCTTTTATCACTGTCCTGTCTACGGGGATTCGTGACGTTTAGAAGTGTTTGCCCGCGAGGGAAAGTGGGCTGAACTTTCTACGGTTACCTTATTTTTTTTAAATGATTCTCGTCTAGTTTGTATGCATGGTTATACACTTCCGATCCACGTTACGTATTTCCATAGCATGACGCATGGCATTACGCGACCAGTAAAATCCTGGTCGTTGGCCCTGTAGATTGTTTGAAAAATCCAATAAATTCTGTTGGCGAAATTGTCCATTTTCACTAAGGAAATATCTGTGCACGTAGAAGTTTGCGATAGGACTAATTGTCTAGAAATTCATGTCGGTTTCGCGCACAGTCATTACTCTACTGCATGCGATAATTATATTTCGTAAATACTCGACAGGCCGAGCAGCCATGTTACTCTCAATACAATGTATAACAATGGCGCGAACCTCGATGTCTCCGTCGTCGTAGTTTTGACGCGGAAATCCAAAAATTCGACGTTTCCCAAGTCGCGCGATTGAAAATCAATGTCAACGGGAAATAAAGTAAAGAAGTTCGTACAGAGAGCGAAGCTTTTAAGTGAAGTTGCTTTTGTCTAAGATGTCCGCAGGATCATGGCTGCTTCTTAACGCTGTCTGTTGCGTCACGGAGGCTGTTACGTGCGGTTTTACACGAAAGTTTTGCCGATCATCCGTAACAAAAAGTTGGCGAATCATCGTAAAGTAAGTCAGGATAGTAAATACAGCCAGAGAATCCCGTTTGTCGGCTTTTAACTTTGCCGTCAAGCGTCAACCTCGTGCATAACCTATAAACCTGCAATTATTGTATCACTGCCGGTGCGTCCGCTCGGAATTATCAAGCGTACCAATTAATATAGGACTGATCGTGACCAATATTCCTCGATGAAAAGGGATCGAGTCTCTTTTAATCGATTGGATAATCGTGGATTTACGGGGTGGTTAATCTTATCTTGACAGGTATTTGTGTATACGATTGTGTCGCGCTGTGTACGTCTATCTCTATGTATCTCCATGTTCTGTTGAGCTCTAATAGAGAATACGAATTGGTATCGCTGGTAGGCTGGTGTCGTTTGATAATGCTGTATTATAACGTGTCAGGCTCTCTTTGCTTCTTGACAATATTACGAATGCCTGGACTGACTCTTGTTATTTATTTTCGAATGTTTTCCCTGCCAAGTCGCATTAACTATGTCGCGCTGCCCGGCTACGTTCTCAAGTATTCGCACCGTAGGCGTGGCACTGCTGCAGGAGTGCAGACGAATTTCGTAAAATTACATTTTACTTTCTCGTGGGGGAACAGCACGACGTGTCATTTCCTGGGCTGGACTGTATACCCAGTAGATATAATGTATAACTTGTCATTTTTTTACCACTGTAATTGCTGTGTTTTTATTCTACTTGTCTACGGTGGAATTGTCACGTTCGTTGCAGATATTAGTTTTTATACAAATTCTTTACAAAGCTGCATGAAGTAAACGCGTGGACGATTGATACTTAATATACGTACAGGGTATGCAATTACGCGGATACCGAGAGGAATTCATGTGGCATATAGCAATTGGGCGGGCACGTAGGAGTCTTGAGATTCATTTATAGGTTATTGACTTTTTCTTTTTATACCTGATATTGATCGATGCTCTTGGAATTAATGATTTTTTAATAATACGCCAACACGCACTGTCGGCTTTTTACAGATGTTGGTCTTACTGTGTTTATTCAGTCGTTAGAGATTCGAAGAAATTCTAATCGGCAGGTATGATATTATCGTGTATCTTTTATCGATGCGAACTGCGATGGGCACGAACGACGGCACTTGATTGCTAGATCTTTGAAGCAATCTTTAATGCCGCGTTTGCCGGTTACATTGATATATCACAGTCTTGAGGGATGGATGTAATACGTTGTTAGATATACGTAATTTTTTTATTCCTTAATCCGCTAATTAAAGGACAGATTGATAAGGTATTAATCGTATGAAATAAAGATAGTACTTCTGGGGATACTGTTGTATAACTGATTGGATATTGGTAATCTTCTAGTTGGTGTAACGTATTTCACTTTTTTTTTTGAAATTTATCCCATTAGCTAATAAAGGCATTGTGATCTTTGCGTGTCCGTAGCAAGAAGAACAACATGGTAGACCAAGCAGTCCTTGACAAACTGGAGGCTGGCTACGCCAAGCTGGCTGCTTCCGACAGCAAGTCTCTGCTGAAGAAGTATCTGACCAAGGAAGTCTTTGACCAGCTGAAGACTAAGAAGACCTCCTTTGGTTCTACCCTGTTGGACGTTATCCAGTCCGGTCTGGAGAATCACGACTCCGGAGTTGGTATCTATGCTCCCGATGCTGAAGCATACACCGTCTTCGCCGACCTTTTCGACCCCATCATCGAGGACTACCATGGTGGATTCAAGAAGACTGACAAGCACCCTCCCAAGGACTTTGGCGATGTCGATACTCTTGGCAATCTTGACCCTTCTGTATGTAAAAAAACGTGAATTTGTTCCTGGGTGGGATTCATTTAAAATAATGAGGGTACGCTTTTCTAATCGACATCCCTCTTTATATTCAGGGCGAGTACATCGTGTCCACCCGTGTCAGGTGCGGACGTTCCCTCGAGGGGTACCCCTTCAACCCCTGCCTGACCGAGGCTCAGTACAAGGAGATGGAAGAGAAGGTCTCCAGCACCCTCTCTGGACTCGAGGGCGAACTTAAGGGTACTTTCTACCCACTCACCGGAATGAGCAAGGAGGTCCAGCAGAAGCTGATCGACGACCACTTCCTCTTCAAGGAGGGTGACCGTTTCCTCCAGGCCGCCAATGCCTGCCGATTCTGGCCCACCGGACGTGGTATCTACCACAACGATGCCAAGACCTTCCTGGTCTGGTGCAACGAGGAGGATCATCTTCGTATAATCTCTATGCAGATGGGCGGTGACCTGGGCCAGGTTAATATGCATTTAGCTAAACTTCGAAATCCCCAGTTTCATCCCTATCTTGTTCGACAAGAATACTTTGCCACTCTTCTCGCGAACAAAGGATCATCTTAACTCCTGTGTCCTGGTTCGGAATACGGTGTTGCACTAGCTACTCCTTTCTTTTTCTCCCATGAAACTCAAACTAACACAATGCTCGCTCGTTCCAGGTTTACCGTCGTCTGGTGACTGCCGTAAACGACATCGAGAAGCGCCTTCCCTTCTCCCACAACGACCGTCTTGGTTTCCTGACCTTCTGCCCGACAAATCTGGGCACGACGGTGCGCGCCTCCGTGCACATCAAGGTACCCAAGCTGGCCGCGAACAAGGCTAAGCTCGAGGAGGTCGCCTCCAAGTTCAACCTCCAGGTGCGCGGAACCCGCGGTGAGCACACCGAGGCCGAAGGTGGCATCTACGACATCTCCAACAAGCGACGTCTCGGACTCACCGAGTACCAGGCCGTCAAGGAAATGCACGACGGTATCGCGGAGCTCATCAAGATCGAGAAGGAACTGTAAAGTGGTTTTCCTTTCCATATCCTAAACACTACCTTCCCCATGTTGTTGTCACTCTTGGTCACCGCGCGTCCCCGAACTTCCTGGAGAGGAGGATCAGCTCGATCGCATTGCGATAGAAGAAAGATAACTTCTAGGACAAATTGCGTGTCTTTGGTAATACGCAATTCGTTAAATTTATCCTTAGCGCGTTCGAGGAGGCTTCCTCCTAGAGTCCGTCTTAGGGTCACTCCTCGTCTCCTTTATTTTTCTTATCCCTTCCCTTCGCCATCCACCACTTGACACTCACACACAACACGTGATATTTACTATTGTGAATTACGTTTAAAGAGTTCCTTTTAATTAACGTATACCAAAAAAAGAAAAAGAAACGAAAGAGAATACGGTAGATCAATAAAGAGAGGAAGAGGAAGAAGATGAACAAACGAAGAACATCTTGTAGGATCGAGCAGCTTTGTACTATGTGCATTGTAAACGTCAGTATTTTGTTTTTATGTTGAACAATGTATTCGGAGTACACGAGGTTACACTCATTATTTCTCCTTTCTTCTGTTATTTTTCTTTACTCTAATTTCACTTTGCAAAAGGTCTCACGTTACGAGGGAGGGATGCGACCACGATTAATCCTCTTGTTTCCCTCGAAGGCCGGAGCACTCATTACATAAGTTGAAAATTTGCTTTTATTCTTTAATTGTAATATTACTTAATACTTATTATTAATTATGATTACGATATTGTAATACGTATGCTTAAATATCCAACACTCGTGTCACGTCACCCGCTAGCGCTGCCCGAAAATTGTGATGATTTCTTTTTCGTAAGAAACAATATTGTTATATTACGCTAATTGTAAGGTACGCTGGTTAATTCGGCTTTGCGACCTCGATGGATTAGAATTGCGCGAGGACGCTGTGGCTTGGCGGATGTCCGATTTTCTTAGTCAAGTATTCATCGGAGAACGAGAATCCAATGTCTTTTGAGCTCTTGGGGTTGGGGCAGTCGCTATTTTCTCTGAGAGTTTTATTAAAAGAAAAGAAAAAAAAATTTGGGAGTGTCGCCATACGGCCTGCAGCATGTCATAACTGCGCAACAACCAGCTGTACGGAAAAAAAAAGTTTAGAACACGAATAAAAAGACATACACCTTATTATATCTGTCCGATTATATTATTCTTCATTAATTTTTATGAAAAACAGGGCCATTCTGTGTTTAATTGAATTGATATTTATAAATGAGACTTTGAAGTTCCAAAAACTGAGTTACACGAAACAGAAGAAATATTAAAACAAGTGGCATGATATGGAAGATTAAATACCTTACACTTTTAAAATAATTTTTTATTTTAGGACACAGCGTATCGAATTTCCGACAGTGAACGTCGTCCATCTGTTGGTAGAATACCTCAACTGTAGGGATGCTGTACTCGGATGCTGCGCTTGTAAGAATATGACATTTCTAATGTCAACGAGTCATCAACGGCGTACAATAGTTTATACTGTTTCATTATATGAATAATATCTACAAGATTCACTGGCTGCCTCAGAGATGGCGCCACTTGTCATACACAGGAAGTGCATTGCCTGACCTAAGCTTAACGGCGAAAATTCGAATTAATGAAAATTCATATAATTCGATTTGAACCATTTCAGTTTCCGAATCAAAAATAAAAAATATTTCAAAGAAATAGCTGAATTCTCAGTCGTTTTCGGGACACAGCATCCTAGAGGTCCAATTTCGAATGTTTTCTAAAAATCAATAGGAACAAAGATGAGTAGAACCTATTCAACAATAGGCTTTTTCAATAGTTCTCGAGGAGCTCTATAGTTCCTGCTAAGTTTTAACAATAGTTCTGCCAGGTAACGTCGTTAGAATTCATCGCACCGCACTTTTTTAAAATTCTTAAAAATGATTCAACAATAGGCTTTTTCAATAGTTCTCGAGGAGCTCTATAGTTCCTGATAGATTTTAACAATAGTTCTCTACGTAACATCGGTAAAATACCTATTAAGGATACTAGTCGCACCATACGCTTCGGTGCAGGTATGCATAAGGAGCTGGCTTCCAGTGTTGTTTTCAGATTGTGTTTCAAACAGTTCCAGTTTAGTTCTCTCTAGTACTCAATGTTTGGACCATAGTTCCGCTTGGAACTTTCAACGCTCCTCCTCAATCCTCTCACTCCTCAACGCAGACAGGCATGAGGCGCTGGCTTCTCTCTTAGTAAATTTTATCACTTACACCGTGCATTCGAATTTAAGATTACAAAAAAAATATTTAATCAATATCTGACGAGCGGCCTCGTTCTAAGGGTTGCTCTGGGAACCAGCGGTAAGTTGCGTAGAACCTCTACCGGCCAGGCTACACGTTCCTGATCACTTTCAGCTCGGCGGAATATGCATTATCGACGGAGGTTATTATCTCACGTAATCCTACTCCCGACCTGGCCGCTACGATTTAGCTCCACGTTTTTGTTATCGTCTAAAACCGTAGCGTCGTGCATCTCCCCACTCATCTCTGTCGATATCATATAAATTGTGTTATCAATCGCATGACCATGAATCCACGAGAACTTTAATCGATCTGTTGTGCTTGAATTCGATGAAGTATAATATTTTCACGAACCTAAAAGTGTGACAATAATTTTTTTAATAAAATTAACCTACGATATGCTTCTTGTCGATTATTTTTAAGAAATATAAAATACGATTGCGATAACAATATATACTGCTAGTAAATGCTCACGAGGACACCCGGTATATATCATAATATAAGTGCAAATTAATTTCCTGGTACAATTTCGTTAAATGACAGTCCTGAATTTCATAGATGCTTTCTCATATCTTCGTATCAAATAAACGTACGTTATAACGACTTGTCTGATCTTTCGTACTTTTCTTCTCTGTTATTCGCAATACTTTGAAGTATAATGCAATATACTATAACGGAATGTATATTATTTTCAATTCCGTGATCAATCGAAACTACAGAAATCTTTATTCGTCAGTAACCTTCGAATTACAATATTGTTCAATACACTTATAATTATTCTAGTTCGTGCATATCATTAATGAAGTATTAAAGTTTAAACGTCCTAGTTTATTAATGTTTCCTTAACCGTAGTTTATCATACCTAAATTTTCGATCCTTGGGCTGTCAGAGATGATCTACCAATCCGAAGATTAGATTGCGCTATAACCTATGAATGAATAGGTATTTTTAAATTTAATTAAAATCGATAAAGTCGGACTTTGAAATGAATAAATTATGTTCCAGTATAAAAATAATTTGATTAAGTTATATAAAATTTACAAAGAAACGTGTCATGAGGAACAGATGATAATGCAGTATTCACTCTGGTCCACCTAAACAGGTATGACGAGTTAGGATTAAATCCTTGAATATTGTATAATAAATAATTTTCAATTGATTTTTGATAACTTTGAATCGGGTCACGAAAATGTTTTATGCTTCGCGGAATATAATTTTTTGACTTGGCTTATTTTTCCAAGTAATATTGGCAGATAAAAATTCGTTAAGTCCATTTTTCCAGGGACTTTATCTTTTGGATTTAAAATACTTACGAGATTAGGAATCGTTATTACTGACTCAAATGCGTGAGACTGGGTTAGAAGTGTGTGTTGATAAAGAAATTGATCCATTGTCACGGTAGAACAGCGGAGACTGTCAGTTAACCACGGCCGTTCGTTCACAAAATACGTAAACGTAAGCGCGTGGCCGATCGATGAGCGATCGAGAATGATTGGTAAGAGAGATCGTTATTAAGATCATTCGTGTTCGGATCGTTCGATCGATCGGTGATTGATTTGTCAATAATAATAAAAACGTGAATGTTAATATAATATTGTTTATTGAGAACATGAATCGTTAAAGCGTCGAAAAACATATCTCGATCGATCACCAGTCGAAATTCGGTTAGAAAAGATTTGAATGATTTTTGACAACCGTGCAGTGAGGGACTTTTTCGAAATTGTGAAATATTAAGTGCATACCTGGGTATAAATAGACGTTTAAAAAAATGGTAAGTGATCGATTGTTTTTTTTCTTTTAATTTTTACGAGTTTTTCAATCAGTCAAATTGTCGTTTGTTTGTTCGATAATCAGACGCATTTCTCAGATAAAGATTGAATTTTTGTATATGCATGTGGAGATTGGGCTATCCAAACTTGAATGTTATTTACTATACATTTTTGGAGACACGTTATCGAAAAATCTTTCAATATTTCCTTACATCCATTGTACGTGAAGACTTTTTGCTTTTGTGATTATAATCGTCGAATTATCTTAAAGTATTTCGTTTTTCAATATGATAACCGGCTCAGTTCCTTCCTTTACAACAAACAGCCTTGATGTGGTAAACGGTCTTGGTATCAGATCCCTATGACACTACCCTTGTAGAAATTCAATTTTGAAAATCAAAGTCTTTTTGAGATTCTAGCTAGTCTTGAACTGGCCCACTGGAGATCCAGAGGCCCTGGATTTGCCAACGAAAATTTCTACTAGGGCAGTACTGAGAGTCGCAACGTGACACCTAGTGATATTTATCTTAATTGAAAAAAGATATCTGCTAGTCAAAAATCCAAAATGACTTAACATTATTCATAAAAATTTTTATTACTCTGTATATATTTATTTTGACGTAAACCATGATTCGACAAAATTCATGGATATTCTGGACCACGAAACGAGCTTGAGGAATATTATTTAATTTCTATAAAACCATGGCAGAAATAGTCTTTATCTCTCTATTGATTAGAAGTGTTCGCAAGGAAGTTTAGATAACGGAATAGTTACTCATATCGCAGTCGCTGATATCGAGTTTGATATTATTGTCGAAAATATCGAAGGACATTGCAACATGTTTTTGTCAGTTAAAATCATACAATATTCTATTACGCCATTATTACGTACCGATCGGATGATCGCGATAACAAATTCGAAATGAAACTTTTGCTTCTGATACCTTGTGAATTTAGTTAGTTTATGTATCAGTAAATTCATATTTCAATTTCGCAAAAATTCTGTTCAAATACTATAACTGTCACGTTATTTAAAGTACAATGTCATCCATTCGTCATAGTGAACTAATATGTCTAAGGTGTGAAGCTTTGTTTAATGAGCGTTAATCATTGAGTCGTCAGTATCACAGACACGTCCTCCATTTCAGTATTGCAAGGTACCTGCAGTTACAAATCGTAAATTGAATCGATAAGTTCGACTTGAAGCGATGATAAATAAGCTAAGAAGATTGTAAAATAATTAATAATATGTTCCAATGTGGAATAGTATCAATAAAAAAGTGAATTTCCCTGGAGGAAGACAGGATACGGATTACTTATGTATACCGGTAAGACTTTACTCCACTTAGCTCATTCAATCTTAACAGTAAATTAGTAAGAAAGATATGAAAAAATTGTAAAAAATTCTATTACAAAGAAACAGTCCAGTACAGGCCTACAAAATATAATAAAATAGCAGTCACGAGTTAATTTTTGTCTCTTCGATGCCTTGGTAACTCAACGTTTTAACAATAGTAACTTAGTCGCCACATTAGATTACAACCAATGCAAATTTCACTCAAGGTTCATAGCCATGGCCATCATATCGGCATACTCCTTTTTGTATATCATTTTACTACCGGTAGCCGGAGAAGCGGAAGTTGGCCGTCCGCCATATTTAATCGCTTCCAAAGGTAATCCCAGAGCCAGTGCTATTCTATCTCTCACGTAGTAATAGGGTCCTTGATTTTTATGTTCCTCCTGCAGCCACATTATCTGCAAAGACAAAGAAAAATTAGGTCCGATAACCAGCCTTAAAATCATTATCGAGGAATTCGTCTGGCAAGGCATCCGTATCTCGTATACATTCTTCCTGCCATTGAGAATCTACTAGAGCAGAAACACCCTCGTCGGAGGAATGTCTGTTTTATCTTAGAATCCTGGCGAGCGACAGTAGCACCAAAAAGCCCAGTAACTCGGTCTCCCCGTTACGTCCCGCCATCGCCCGCAATACGCGTGAACTTGAACGCCACTCGTTACAGGTTTAATGCTCGTACAATTTCAGTATGAAAAAACAGTATCCATCGCAAATGTCTTAACGGATGATCGCTCAAGCGAATATTTCATCGACTGACCTTGGCTTTTGTATATTTCGAGACTTCCTCGGCGAGCAAGTGGTAGGGAAACGGACACAGCTGCTCGATACGAATTATCGCGATTTTGTCATCCATTTTACGTTCCTCTCGTTCTGCACGAACATCGTAATAAATCCTTCCGGTGCATATCAAGACTTTTTGGACCGCTTCTGGATTGGCGGCAGTAGTGTCCGGTATTATCGGGCGGAACGACGTGTTCGGACCAATTTCATCGAAAGGTGACACCGCCATTGGATGACGTAAAAGAGATTTAGGTGTCATAACACACTGCGACGGCACAGAAGACATTTATTAACAGGTTAGTTATCAATTGTGTAATTTACTTTTGAACGAACGCACGTCGATAACGAGTGCGCTCACGTTTACGGATACAAAGTAGACGGACATACGGATCGCGTAAGCGGCGTGATGAAAGTCTATTAAAAATTTAGATATTAAAAGAAGTGACGTTACTAACCAATGGTTTTCGAAAAGGCATATGTATTTGCCTTCGTAAAAGATGAAAGAAATTTCCTGGCGTAGTGATGTTGCAGACTATCCAATTGATCTCGAAAAGCTGTCGCGTCATGATTTCCTCTTTTGTTTCGTTACGGGGCCCATTTGGCTCCGTACCCGGCAGATACGTGCAATCGTCGTCCGATAATTGTAAGAATCTTTCGACTCTTGCGGAAGAGTGTTCTGGTCCCTGACCTTCCATACCGTGAGGTAGAAGTAAGACAACTCCGACCTGTCGACCCCATTTTGCTTGCCCGGAACACATGAGGGAATCGATGATTACCTAAATTTTAAATGGTATCAATATCCATGCTGATAAACATCTGTAATCATTTACTTGACAATTATTGGCAAAGTCTCCAAATTGAGCCTCCCAGATGACCAAAGAATTGTGATTGTACGCAGCATATCCAACTTCGAATCCTGTAAAGGTATTATTGTTGTTTATTAGTTTTTAAAATTAATTCATTTTATTCATGGTACGTACCTAATACACCGTATTCCGATAAGGAAGAATTAGACACAGTGTACAAGGCTTGTCCAGGATATACATTCTGCAATATATTCCTCCACGTTTTATCTCGGTCCTGATCGTGCAAGATATGTTGTCTGTGCGAAAATGTTCCACGTTCAACATCTTGTCCAGATAGACGAACGTGGTGTCCCTCCTTTAATAAACTGAGATACGCTATACTTTCGCCCATTGCCCAATCCAATTGGCGGGATTCCATTAGTTTCCTTCTCTTCTCGAGTAACCTATCGACCTAATCGATCGGCTGATTAGCGAATAATTCGACGAGTAAGAATAACGTAATTAAAAACATTTAAAACCACTCACCTGATTGTGAGTCTTTATGTCATTGGGTTTCGTGGAAACTGCCGAGGATAACGATCTAATTTCTGCTTCTGGAATACCCGTGGGAGGAATTTTAGATTTTGGATTTTGATTAGCAAAAAATTCATCCCAGGGTACGTCGTGCCAATCGCTCAATTGCATGGAACTGATGCTTTGAGCCTTTCTGAATTCGGATTCGCAGTGGTCTTGATATTTTTGAATTTCCTGTAACGCACAAATGTCCAGTGCCGTACAGACAAACTCATGAGATTTAGAGGTTATGTAAACGTCTTATTAAAGTCTGACAACTTCACGTACTTCTTTAATGTAACTCTCTGTTATTACACCTTCCTTCAGAAGCTTGTCGCTGTATATACTGAGAACGTTTGGATGCTTTTTTATTTGCTTGTACATAATTGGCTGAGTCAGCATAGGCTCGTCCATTTCGTTGTGTCCGTTTCTACGATATCCCACTACGTCCAGTACAACGTCATTGTGAAATTCAGCCCTGCATTTTAAATTACACAGTAATCACGGTACGTTGGACGATAATGAATTTGACAATTAAACTTCATGAAATTTCATAACCACCTGTATTCCCCTGCTACCTTGCTACAGTAAGCTACCAAATCAGGGTCGTCAGCATGAACATGAAATATAGGAGCGTTAACCACACGGCCTACATCCGTACAATGGGCACTGGATCTTGAATATCTTGGATCAGTCGTGAATCCAATCTATAATCGTGATAAATCATTATGACGAATGTATCCATAAGTAGCATTGCTGTCAAAGAATTATCCTTTATTTACTTGATTATTAATAACAGCATGAATTACGCCGCCTGTTGTGTACTCAGGTAAATGAGTCAAATGCATAGTTTCGTAACAGACTCCTTGCCCAGCGAATGCAGCATCTCCATGGACCAATATAGCAACAGACTTGTCATCTGACGAAAAAAAAAGTCAATGTTGAATTCAAAACCAAGATTATTCTTACCAATTATTTTTCAGTCAACTTAATTACGTACAATTGACATCTGATTTCGCTATCTGCTCCGCATGGACGCGACCAACGACCACGGGCGACACTGTCTCCAAGTGGGATGGATTGGCCATGATAGCCAATCGAATTTTTTTACCGCTCCTGTAAGAAGCTTGATTAATTGATCTATCATTTTTCTTCGATCATATGAAAATCTATTATCTTGAGCCCTCTAATAATTTTGATTAATCAATCATTCGTTTCTCGCTAGCAGTATTAAAATATCTTGTTATCGTGACCTTTCTAAAAGCTTTTCCGTATGCGTTCCAAGATGATACTTAACGTCGCCGGATTCTAAACCTTCCAGAGTAACTGGATTAAATTGCGTGAACAACTGAGCCATCGGCTTCGAGCAGACGTTCACCAATGTATTGAGGCGTCCACGATGCGCCATCCCTATCACCGCAGTCTCGACGCCTTGTACGAAATTTCAAAATATTATTTCACAAGCAACCAGCAGCTTTTCATTGGCCATAATAAAAAATACCTTTCTCCGCGGACGTTTCAAGGCATTGAGTCATGGCGACGATAAACGCTTCGCTACCCTCAAGACCAAAACGTTTTTCAGCCCCATACTTTTTGGCCAAAAAACCTTCGAAAGACACTGCCTTCATAATATTGTTCCAAACCCATTTTCTGTGATCGGCTGTCAATTCCCAGGCACGTGGCACCTCGAATTTCTGACGCATCCAATCCAACTGATACAAACAATCGAATTTGTGGCTTGAATCGCTGAATGCAACGTGTATGCATCCTACGTCCCATATACTTACCACGTTTAAATCATGTATATAGGTATACTCGAGACCAATATGGCCACAGTAAACCTCATTGAGTCTAGTGATAATATCACGAAGAGGTAAAGACTTCCTTTCGCCGCCTATCAACGTTATCGAACCAAGCGGAAATTCCTTTGCCATGTCAGCATCCGTCATACCCTTCAAATGCTGTCGTACTACTACAGATGGCGGTAGATTCGCTGTACCTTGAAGCTTACTGGATTCTGGATTTTGAATGCCAAGCGGATCAACATTGGCAATTAAATGTCCTCTCGTCTTGCGTATGACAAAAATGAAAGCTTATTAATAATCTATATATAATTAATTAATCAATTCCACAAGTATGATAACGCGTACTTGGTATGCTCTAATAGTTGCGTTCACTTCCAATGCGCCAACTATGTAGTTATCACCTTGAATTTCCGCATCCGATTTAGCTCTAGAGGTTTGTCTTGGTAAAGAAGCTATGAAGTTTGGAAAATTTGGAAATTCAATTTATCAGAATTCGAGCGATTGAGAATTTTGAGATTTACTGTATTCATAGGGGCAGGCACTTACTTTCCTTAGGTGCTAATTGTAAATTTGTCGGGACTACTGGTGCACCGGAAGCAACTCGTACCGGCGATGAGGTTGAGTATGACGATTCTACCCGCATCGCAGGACTTTCCGATGACATAATTTTAAAATATGCATCCCACGATGCATCCACGGATTTTGGATCATTTCGCCACAATTGATACAATTCGTCCAAATATTGACTGCTTTCTTTAGTCAGAAAGGAATCGTCGGCCAATTTCTTTTTGTAACGACTCACACACTTTAACAGAGGTCCGAGAGTCTTGCGAATACTCTGAAACCACGGCGTTGTCGAATACATTTCTCCATTTGTTTATACGTGTAAAAATTTATTTTACGAACGTTAATCAATCCTTTTTTATAATTCCGCTCATTATTTACGTTGAATAATTATTGGAATTATGAAAATATATTCTCTTGCAGCCACTGGGAATTTATAGACATAGGATATCGATCGAAAATATTTTTTCGACTTTTATTTACTTGCGTAGTACTTCAGACGCTAGTTTTAAAGATCGATTTGAAGGAATTTGTCATTATCAAATGACGTCACAGCTTCTTTGGTTGTTATCAAATTTTGGGTTCGAAGGATGAATCCATCTTTTGGAAATTTTCAAAATCATGAAAGCACTCTTATACTTCGCGATGGAATTACCTACTTTTATTCTCACTAAGAACAAGAAGACGAACGAGACGCGTCAGTCGTGCGAAACGAAAGTGGCGGGGAATTCAAATAATAAGTGACGTATTTGCACCAAGGAATTACAGTAAAACGTTTCTCAAAGCAAGTTTGAAAATTTGCTAATAACAAGATAATTATACCCGTCTAAGAGATACAAGAATTAATGGTTTAAGAATTACGAGATAATTTGCGACTCGTCGGAGCGGAACATTAAAACTTACGATGCAGACTATAAGAATTGCTCAAACGATGAAACTGAAAAAAAAAAAAAAAACGTATAACACCACTGTAACAAATAAGTAATCCAAGAAGAAAATACTCGATGAAACGGCTAGAGATCTTACGTCAGTCCTTGCTGATCTATAACGATCCCAAAACTGAATTAAACGAACGCGTTATTTGAACGATTATAAATAACCATTAATTGCACATAAATATAATCTTGTACTTTTATAAATTTCAGGGCGGTAAAGTATCAGTGGTCGCAGAGCACCGTGTTCTGAAAATCAGTCCGAATTTGGTACCGAAGGAAACGACTTTTCCGAAAAATCGAATTATATCCAACAAGGTAACAATTTTTTAAATAAATCTTTATCGATACCGCAGTCCATTACTAATTCCGCAAGAATTTCGTAGAGGCTTGGTCGCTTTTATCGGAAACCAGTATATCTTATCTCTGAAGCATATATCTTATGCCATTTTCTATGTTTAATATATCTGTTCAGCTTTTTTTTTTTTGTTACAGTACACACTATGGAACTTCGTACCGAAAAATCTCTTCGAGCAATTTCGGCGTATCGCGAATTTTTACTTCTTGCTCACTGCTCTCGTAGCGGCTGTCATAGACTCGCCAATTTCACCGCTAACCAGTTCTCTGCCATTGGTATTCGTTATTCTAGTCACAGCCTGTAAACAAGGATATGAGGATTTTAATCGCTATCGTTCAGATCAGCGTGTCAATCGTACACTCTGTACAGTTATTCGCAACAAATGTGTACAGGTACGAAGATATCTATTGAGACTGTATGCCCGATTAATACAGTGTTAATATAAATTTTATTTTATCACGTGATAGTATATACCTAATATTACGATTATATATTTCATACGCATAGAATTTATATACTTTTAGAATATCCATTGCGAGAAAATAGTCGTGGGAGATCTAGTAAAAGTTAGCAGGGACGAAGATGTTCCTTCTGACTTACTTCTCCTGTACAGTAGCGACGAGAGTAATTCCTGTTACGTGACGACATCTAATCTCGACGGAGAAACTAATCTTAAGGTAATAATAGATTGTAAAATTAATGTATTATATTATATTAACGACGAGATCATTAAATAATTACTGCAATCAGAATTCACAGGTATATTCTCAATTACGTTTTATTTGATTAAAGTTTTGCTTATCATTGTTTGTAAATGGAGCTCTTCCGACTTGTTTGTATGAAATTCATGTAATTTATTGCTTCATTATCTATATGAGATGCAGTACACTGTATAGGCATTAATGGCTAGTTCTTATCTTATCAATACTTTGATAAGGGGCATATCCGCTGTTTTCAATTGTATTTAAATATATTAATTATTGTTTGTAAACACGTATATTCTTCTTTCAGACGCTATACGTTCCAAGAGTTGTCTCATCCGTTTCCACTACTGATATTGTATCCATGGAGGCTGTGGTTACTTGCCAGCATCCAATACCTAATTTATATACGTTTCATGGTAAAATTGAAGTAACACACAATAATGAACAATTGACTGGATTTCTGACAATAGATAATATGTTATTGCGAGGAGCCAGACTGAAAGATACCGAGTTCGTGATTGGATGCGCAATTTATACTGGTCAGGATACAAAACTCTCTATGAATTCAAAGATCACGACAAATAAATTTTCTACGGTTGAAAGGTCAGGTAACTTAATTTAAAAAAAAAAGATGAAAT
This sequence comes from Trachelus iudaicus, assembly GCA_030142595.1. NCBI lineage: Eukaryota > Metazoa > Arthropoda > Insecta > Hymenoptera > Cephidae > Trachelus > Trachelus iudaicus. The sequence continues at coordinate 2,356,074 of JARQTH010000323.1, read as the reverse complement.
TACGTACACAGGTGTATAGAGTATGGTAATTATTTTATATACATTTTTCAGATCCATAAATACATATTTATTAGTATTTATCATAGTTCTATTGGTAGAAATTATGTTTTCTATGTTGATGAAGGTCATTATAGAAGTAAATTCTAATAGGGATGATTATTGGAGGCTGAAAGGACCTATTACTGCCCGTACTATCTTGGTTGATATTTTATCTTTTACACTACTGTACAATTATATTGTTCCAATATCCCTTTATGTTACTGCTGGTAGGTTTATTATACTTTGCATTATTTTCTATTTACCTTTTCTGCCTTTATATTATTGTTTCTCATGTCGTTCAGAGATGCAAAAGTTTTTGGGTTCTTTTTTCTTTGGTTGGGACATTGATCTCTACGACGAGGCTACCGATGAACCAGCGAAGGCAAATACTTCTGATTTAAATGAGGAACTGGGCCAGGTCGAATATTTATTTACTGATAAGACTGGAACCCTCACTGATAATCTTATGGTGTTCAGACGCTGCTCCATAAATGGAAAATGTTATATGGAAAAAGATTGTGATGGTAATCTTTACTTATTACCATCTAGCGGAATTGAGGAGCTTGCTGAGAAATTAGAAACTTGGCAGGTAGGATAAAAATCATATTAAAAATGAAAAAAATAATTATTGCAACTCTTAACAATGTAAGATTCTTTATATATATATTTTTTTTTTCATGAACAGCCCGACATTTGGCACTTTATGATAAGCATTTCTCTTTGTCATGCCGTCCACATTGCACCTCCAAGTCAAAAAGCCAGTATTATGGCTCGGAGATCATTTTTCCGTGAAAGCTTTCGCCAGAAGAAAACTACAGTTATCAACAGCTCCTTACTCATGGATCCGGATCTACCGGATTATCAGGTTTGAATAAAATGTTCCATTAAATTATTTGACTCTGTTGTTAAAATTTTCAGATAAAAAATTTAATTAACAATTTCTCGCAGGCTGCGTCGGCTGATGAAAAGGCTTTGGTAGAAGCTAGTGCTCGATGTGGTGTTGTATTTCAAAAGGATTCTGGTGATGAATTGGAACTTAAAGTTAAAGAGGAGATATTAAAGTTTAAAAGATTGGAGACTCTCGAATTCACGTCTGGTATAAATTATTATTTCGAATAATACCAAAGCGATTTTTCTTTTATACTGCAAGATATTTTACACGCTTTCGACAATCGCTATTTGTGGACATCCAGTGATAAGAAAATTATATGATTTCAGAGAGGAAACGAATGTCGGTCGTGGTAGAGGATGCTGCAGGAGATTTATGGTTGTACTGTAAAGGTGCTGATTCAGCTATTTTTCCACTCGTAGTAAAAGGAAAAACTAAAGAGGCCAATGATCACATAACCGAATTTTCTGTGGTTGGTTAATTTTTGAATAGTTCAAAAAATATTTTCTTTTAACACCACCTTCTCCATTGCTGTTATCACGTTGTTTCAGAGGGGTCTACGGACGCTTGTAATCGGCTACAAAAAATTAAAAAGAACCGATTACGTTCGATTAATGCAAAACGTAGAGCATTCTCGACAAATAATCGGCGATCAACGTGCAGAACAAGTTGAGCGTGCTTACAGAGCTATGGAAGATGGTTTAACGTTACTTGGCGTGACTGCGGTGGAAGATCGATTACAAGACGGTGTCCCAGAGACTCTGGAGAGTTTACGTGCGGCTGGCATAAAAGTAATTCATATACCAGCAAGCACGAAAGTAATAGTTACATATTAAAAAACTTTACGAATTTCTACTCAAGGATATAATTTACGTACATGAAGTGTATTATGACTAATATAATATTATACATCCTTGAGTAAGAAATTTGTCCATTGAAGATATGTAACTGTTAATTTGTATTTACTGAGATAAAACTATTATGGGTACTAAAAATTATTGAAAAACAAAATAGGAAGCTTACTACAATTTCTGTCGACAGATTTGGATTTTAACCGGTGACAAAGTAGAGACGGCTGAGAACATTGCCTTTCTCTGCGGTCATTTTAAGAAGGGTACTGAATTGTTGAGGCTCATGGACCAAGTCACTGCACAATCTTGTTGCATAACACTAACCAGTTTCGAGTTAGTACATTTCCCTCGTGACACAATGGTCGTGCAGCTTTGTTGAAGAAACAGAATTTGTGGTAAAATCGTTTTTAGAAGATATCAAACGAATTTGATATTTTGCAGGAGACGCGTGATGCTGGATCCATATAAACAGTATGGAATAATAATGGATGGCGTCAGTATGGCTACTGCTTATAAAAATTGTCCAGAACTTCTTCGTAGTGTGGCTATGTCTTGCGAAGCTGTGGTTTGTTGCAGAATGTCTCCCTTGCAAAAGTGTGAGGTAATACGCGTTTAGTAATTTCTAAGTACTAATTATATGATCATGATTTTATTAAGTAATCGAAAAATTGTGTAGATGGTACAGTTGCTGAAATGTAGTGAGAAGAAACCCATTACGGCCGCCATTGGCGACGGCGGAAATGACGTGTCTATGATACAAGAAGCACATGTAGGGATCGGTATCATGGGAAAGGAAGGACGTCAGGCGGCAATGAACTCAGATTTTGCGTTTACTAAATTTCGATTTTTGAGAAAAGCATTGCTGGTACACGGGCATTGGTATTACGTGAGGCTTAGTATTCTGACGCAATATTTTTTCTATAAGAATTTAGTATTTATAACACCACAGTTTCTATTTGGATTCTCCAGCGAATTTTCTACTCAGGTAACAATCATTAAATTCGCCTGATTGACATACGTATAGAGTAAAATTATCTTTTAGCTTGTTTGATTCATTTAAATTTTGTTTCAGTCACTTTTTGATAGTGTATTTCTTATGGGTTACAATACTATATTCACTTGCATTCCAGTACTATTTTATGGATTATTTGAACAGGATTATTCTGCTGATAAACTCTTAAAATATCCTCAACTGTATAAAATTAATAGTAAAAATTATTTATTATCAACAAAGCAATTTGCCATATGGAGTTTCATAGGTACGTGCCTCCAGAAATTGTGTAATAAGTAAAAATAAATTGTTTAATTTACATGCATTTTTAAATAGCTGTATGGCATACCTGCGCATCATATTTCATACCATTCGGTTTTTGGTATATCAATCCCATCAATCTATATGATAATACGGAAGCTGGACATTGGGTTTACAGTACATGTATATTTCATATGGTTACCTTAGTAACTAGTCTCAAGGTGAACAATATAAAATTTCCTATCCTAGATTAATCACTATTTTTATTAATTTAAAATGTTAATTTATACCTGTTGGAATTTACAGATTTTATTATATAGCACCTATTGGACTACACCTTTTGTAGTTAGCATAGTGTTATCAGAGATTTCGTTTTACATTGTTGCATCAACTTATTCAGGCTTAAATATGTAAGTCCTCCATAAAACTTATGATTTTTTAGTCGCTCAGTAAAATTATTCCTCTAGTAAAATGACCAAAACTATTATTATTTCAGAAGATATGACGGAGACATGCTCTGGGTCTTTTACAAGCTACTAATGTCACCAACGTTCTGGCTATTGACTATTGTCACTACAGTGACATGTTTTATACCAGATTTCCTAATATTGGTCTACAACAACTACAGGCCCATGAGAGTTGCCAAGCAGAATTCACGAAAAAACGGAGGCATTAACGTCAGCTCATCATTTTCTCAGTCACATGTAAGTCAAGACTATGGATCTTAACTAGAAACTTGAAATATGCACAGATCAAGTCTTATTAACTGTTTCCAGTGTAGACGTATAACGGATTTTCTACCATGGAAGGGCAATCGGCCTTTAAACAAAATATTTTAACCCAATCAAACACCATAGTCGAATAACCTCACTTTTTCCCAGGTATTTACTTATTCTCATCTCAATTCTACGTTTTAGAATATTTTTTTAGTAGCTCGTCCATGTACAATTTGAATTTTTCCCGCATGCAATACATATCCCCATTATTCACGTGTAAGTAAGAAGCCGGGATGTCAATTGACAGGCGTATGCGCATACGTCAATATCTGTATTTATAGCGCTACGGGAGCAAACACACCCGATTGGTCAAATTTTACACTGTGAAAAATTTAAGATTGATTGACCAATGGAATGCGATTGCTGCCCAGCGTTGTATTGCTAAACATCGTAAGTGTATGGCTAACTTTCTTGCGGAAGACGAAAATTTTATCGAACGTCGGTCTTGTGCCGCACAAATGAAATAGCACCCTTATATTTACATTTTCATTTTAATCATTCGTTGTATGTTTTCAAATTGTACAATTACTACTAGTTCTGTACTAATGCGGTATATCAACTTCTTTCATATCAAATGGGTATAAATCAGTTTGCCGTTCGGTCTGGATGGGGTGTAATACCTTAGTTAACCGGTTTTGTATCTTTGCCAATACATATGTATAGTCGCAATTGGACGAATATTTAATTTATGAAGGATTTCTTGACTATTGTTGCTTGCGCATTTTTATAAGGTAGGTAGTATCTAAAAAAGTGAAGTTTGGCATTGTTGTATGTATGATTTGATACTGGCTTTATATTTTGTAATGTCGTATTTTGTATATTTTTCTGTAATGTATGGCTTATATGTTTATATTGCATGTGTTTTGCTATTCTTATGTAACTCGTTATTCAGTGATACAGTTATCAGTTAAAAAAATATATTCATTAGCTACTTAAGTGCATAGGAAAGGATGCTTGCATGAATTGTATAAATATATCCATTTAATATAGTACAATTTTAGTGAATTTTAGTAATAATTGTGTCATTGTACAGTTATTTATTTTCTTATAGGCGAAATAAATTAAATATTGAATATGAGATTAACATCCTGCCATTTTCGCCGTCTAATGGTCACCACTTTACTGATAGCATTGATCTATTGTATTATTCAAATCCTTAGATCTGAACTTGGATTAAATGACACCGATCCTTCAAATATTGATAAGCTGTGAGTATAAGTATGCATTAGCGAAATATAATACAATGCTACAACAACATGATATTTATTTTTTAATGCTCTTTGCTGTTTATTCAGTTACTAAGAAAGAGCAATATAATTGCTATTGCTTATAATTAAACATTCTGTTCTAGGAGGCTTATGTCACAGTTGATTAAGAATTCTGCACAGAATACACCATACAAGGGGTAAGATGTTTGTAATAATAGAAAGGCGCAATGTCTCATAAGCATTTTTCTTTTTAGCGATGGGACTCCTGCCTGCAAATTACCTGAATTGGACATTTTGAATTCAGAGATCATGAAATTCATAAAGGATGTTCCATCATTGCAATGTGCGCCCGAGGACTGGGTGGGAGTTAATGGTTCGAAACTCTTTATAAAAAATATTATGAAACATCATTATGGACCAATAACATGCGCCTTTAATGGTAGAGTATTATCAGCATATAATGTTGGTTATATATTCACAACACTAGCCAACAGTGATAAATGTATGAATAATTTTATAGCTTTTATCGACGTACGTGCATTGTTCTAGAAATAATTCGTGTGGATGATTTCGAGATAATATTAGCGGATACCGTAGAATCTGATGACTCCTATATTCTCAAAAGGAGTGACTTTGCAGAGGTCAAATGTGAATCACAAAATGGAAATCAGTTAGTTCATTTTGATAACGATAGAGTGATTGAATTTTCGCAAACATACTATTATAAAACATAATTTCCATAGATGGTACAGTGTGTTAGCCGGAGTTCAAGATGATCCAAAAGCAAAACTAAATGCTTGGGATAATGTGCCAAAAGATGCGCTCAAATTAAACGTACTCATGTTTGGCTTTGATTCTATCTCACGAAATACGTTTATGCGAAAATTACCAAAAACGTATCACTACCTTAAGAAGAGTCTGAATACCCTTGTCTTAGAAGGATACAACATTGTTGGCGATGGTACGCCCCAGGCCTTAATACCAATTCTCACTGGCAAAGTTGAAATGGAGTTACCAGATACAAGAAAACGTATGGGTGTCTTGGCAAATTTTGTAAATGTTTATCCCTTTATATGGAACAAATACAAAGAGAGTGGTTATATAACTGGATTTATGGAAGATGTCCAAAAGACTGGAACTTTTACGTACAGACTGAAAGGATTCAAGGAGCAACCTACCGATCATTATATGAAAACTTATTATATGGCTGCCACACCGTATTTTAAGTATTATAACAGATACTGTATGAGTGGCACTCCAAGACACTCGGTGAGTCTATTCAATGTTTTTGTAAGGGCTATCAGAACAGTGCGTGTCAGGAATAAGACTGTTAATAATATATTGATGAATAACTAGTATGGTATCATAGAGAGAAAAATTGTTTTATAAAGGTATGCAATCTGGCAGGTCATGATGAATTACATAACAACAATCTTCAATACTTATCAAAGTCAACCGAAATTTGTTTTTGGATTTCACGGTGAACTTTCTCACGATTCTTACAACGATATTGGGGTGGCGGACGATGACACGCATAAATGGATAAAAGATTTGTACGAGACTGGTCACTTAAACAATACAATTTTAATAATAATGAGTGATCATGGTCACAGGTGAAAATGATTCTTCGACGTTACTCACTTAAATTCTTAAAATCATCGTTAAGTTATAACACGTGGGAATTTCAGATTCGCAGAAATTCGGAATACGTTGCAAGGTAAACTAGAGGAGAGACTACCATTCTTTTCCTTTACTTTTCCACCGTGGTTCAAGCAAGTACATCCGCGTGCTTACGCAAACTTTGTGTATAATACACAACACTTAACAACTCCCTTTGATGTGCATCGAACCCTTGAGAGTATTTTGAATTTTGAAGCACCGAAGGAAGGTGATCTGAGCCAAAGAGCTATTAGCTTATTCGACCAGGTATTAAATTCATGATATATAATAAGAAGCTAGCGATGAAGGTTTTTATCTATAAATAATTTTTATTGATTATCAGATACCTTTGGAGAGAACATGCTCCGATGCTTTTATAGAACCACATTGGTGCGCCTGTCTCTCTTGGCAAGAAATAGCAACAAACGAACCAATAATTCTTGCGGCTGCTCAATATTTTGTTCAATTTCTTAATTCGTATACAGAAGAGCATCGGCATATATGCGAACTCTTGCGTCTGAAAGAGATTTTATGGTCTGCCAAATTGATGCCAACTAAAGGTACTGAAATTTTAGCATAGAAATCTCGAGGATGTTATTTGAGTATAAATTTTTCGTAGGACTGTTAAGCTTTCAAAAAACCAGAGACAAGGATGGCTTTCTTGGTGACTTCAGTGCAAAAACTGTAGTCACTACCGAAGTTTATCAGCTGAAAATAAAAACGAAACCCGGCGATGGGTTATTCGAAGCGAGTATAAGTTACAACGTGAAACAGAACTCTTTCACTACCAAGGTAAATTTAGATTAACTTTGACCGTAGTAAGTTTCGTGAGTCTCATTAAAACCATTTAATAATGTTATGTCGATAGATTGCCGATGTAAGCAGGATAAATAAATATGGAACACAAGCGAGATGCGTGGAGAATACGTTATTTCATTTACGAAAGTATTGTTACTGTAAAGATTAAAGAGCATTGAAGTCATTCGCCCGAGTAGCTTTTAACGCTATACAACGGACTTGTACAGTGAAGTTACAATTATGACTCTAACGCGAGGTAGGTGTACTTCGAAATCATAATCAGAAATATCGAATTTCATACATACAAATGTATTTAGGCTTAGAACAAATTTCGAATATTAGTCAACTAAATTTGTCTTTAACCTTCAACAGTGAAATTTGGCCTTACGGATGTGCTCTTACATCGCATATTTTTAATGGCTCTTAGCTTTAATTACGTCTCTTAGGAAGACTGATCACTAAAGAGCATTAAATTAGAACCATTAGAACATATATTTGCGTGATACGAATTTTACTAACCAAAAGACTCTTTGCATTGAATAGAATCGTTAAAAGTTTTATTAATAATTTTGAATCAAAAGAAAGATATTTCAAAAATCTTTTATTTTCATCTGCTTCGATTATTAAGACTCTTCGAAATCAATGTTGATTTTAATAACAACTGGATCCTCGGTAATAGCGCTAACCGAAGGGGTAAATATACTGGGCATCTTATGGGGTTTGGTGTTACCCGAGGCTAGATATCGCCGATACCTGTTATCGCAATTTATCCTTTCAAATGCTGTGTATATATATATATATTCTACATATCAGAATCGCGAAGCAGCGAATTCGCGCTTGTATCTAGTCCATTTATATTCAGTCAATGGTAATAGTAATGAGCCTCCTTGATTCTTGTGATAAGAAAATTATATTGACATTAGAATTTTATATAAATTCGTGTAATTGCGTGTAATGATTCTACCTAATTAAAATCTAGATCTAGGGAAATCAATGATAAATATTGACTCATTGGTTCTCCGAGACTATGAATTGATAATGACGATAATGGCAATTTGTGACATAAATAAATCTTGTATGCGTTATTTAGAAAATAAGTTTAAAGGACAACAGCTAGTGAGTAATTCATACTGAGAGCAAGTGAGGTTATATAAGAACAAAAATGTACTTATTAATTATTATTAATTACATAAAAATGTACTATTAAAAAAAATACTTAAGGAAGAACGACGGTTTCCTGTATATAGTAGTTTTATTCTTTTCACGAATAAACGTAACGCCACTTTACACAGTTTAGTGCCATTTTCAAACATTGTTATCCCATAGAATTATTAGGACGAGTATTGATGTAGCACGGTAGCTATTTGACGAAAATTTCTATCTACTAATAGAAATCCAATGTTTTGCATATTTGATGGGTCACAAGGAAAATATGCACGACCATTAGCGTCCTTAGCTACGACTTCCAAAACCATTGTAGAAACTGACAACTCGTTGGAATCCTTTTGCTTTTGAACTCTGCAACAGATGTTTTGTTATTTCAAAATTGTCAGGCTTAAAGATTTGTACCAACCTGATCAGATCCTTATAAAGACTTTTTGTAACTTTCAGATAAGGTTCTAACGTGTCTTCGTATTGACAAAGAGAGCCACCCAGTACTAATAATTGGAAAATTCGAAAAATAAATTCGTCTCGCTCGTTTTTAGAATACAAATTGTATTGCTCGCACTCCTCATCTATTAGCATCTAAAACGCAAGAAATACCGAAGGTTATCCACGAATTTAATCAATTTGCATACGTTTTTGTATGGTTTTTAAATTTCCTACTGACGCCCCTGAGATTATCCGAAACTAAAAAACCATCGATATCTAAATCGTATCTCTTGCATATGGTTCCGGAATTGTGAACAACTTTATTGCTTGGATCCCTCAGTTTTTCAAAAAAAGACATTGCAAGCACTGAGCACGGTATTTGTCTCGTTTCCACGGTTGATGCTACGGTTCCTAAAATTTACAAAATATTCCTTAATACGAACGAATATATTACACCTATATAATTACCGTGCGCGGCCCAAAATCCTTTAGATTTTGTTTTTAATGCACCAGCAACAGCTTGATCTTTAAAGAATGACTGTAATGAACATATTGAATATCTCATAAGGTTTGTCAAAAATATATTGTCTTTGTTTAATGTTCTTTAGCTTTATACTTTCACAGTGATCGTCTCACCTCTGTTAAATTGTATTTGTGATAAGGCTGGAATGGTTCGTTGAATGAAAAATTCTGAATATGGAAATTCTCATTTAGTCCCCTAAAAATAAACGTTTAACCAGTTAAATATACGATTATAATATGTACCAGTAGTTTTTGATGAAGATATATATTTTCTTCGAGTACTCGTGGAGCTTTTTAATTTACTTTTATCTCTTTGACATATATTCAATAGTTTATGTACCATTTTATAAGGAATTCCTGCGTCGCCTTGTCATTCAATCCGAGGTAATTATTTTGCGGTGAAGATAGGAAAGTGTATTTCGGTTCGATCTCCATTTTAAACTTCGACGCCGTTGTCATGACAACCTAAATGCCGTACGTCTTGATTCTGATAAAAAGTCAATCGATAGGACTACGATAAAGGTTCATTCACAATCCGGTGATAAGAAGTATCATGGCGCCAGGTCAACGTCAACGTCAACTGTTTTACTTGAAAAAAGATCAGAAAAAGAATAATGGAAGAAAATTTTCAAAGTACGTGAAGAAATATTGTAATTCTATGATGTTTTTATCTGCATTTAATTTATCCATGCTTTTTAAGAATATTTTATATATGCTAACCTTTTCTGCTTGAAACCCATATTGTTGCAATTGTATAGAAATATACAAAAAATATGTATTTAACGACGTTTATGGAATTATATAGAAGTTTATTGATTCATCAACAAAGTCAAGTTGCAATGGTTATTTCAAAATAATAAAGATATTGGAATTTGGATTCTGCGATGGAGAAGGAAAGTTGTAAACGGTATTGAGTATAAAGCTTATAAATTTATATTTCAGGCCAGAAGACTCATCCGATATTGGGCTCATTTATCCTGGTGGAGACACTGCATTTAAATTACTTTTATCAGCTAGATTCTGTGCTGCTATCTGGAGCCATATAACAGATTGCGATGAGACTTATAATTTTTGGGAGCCGGTATGTGATTTTACAATAATATTCTCTATATTATTAATGTTAATGGTGAATCTGTATATTACTATAAACAGTGAGTTTATTTTTGTGTCAGAGCCACTATTTACTATATGGAACTGGTCAACAAACATGGGAATACAGTCCTGAGTATGCCTTGAGATCGTACACGTACTTGCTGATACATATGGTACCAGCAAAATTATACTGTTACTTATTGGAGCCAAATCCTGTTCTTGTCTTCTATTTCATTCGATTCCTATTGTCCGTTGGATGTGCTCTATCAGAAGTATATTTTTATAAGTACGTTATTGATATCATACTCTTGATTAATTCGTATCTCTCTAATTAAGTATACAACATCTGATGTATATATTTTTTTAAGGAACGTATGTCGAGAATTTGGTGTTCACATAGCCAGGATGACGTTGGCCTTCCTTATTCTTAGCTCTGGCATGTACGTCTCAAGCGCTGCATACCTACCATCATCCTTTTCAATGTATGTTTTAAGAATGTATCTGTTATTCTCAATGTCTATTATTGTCTTTGACAACCTATTTGTTTTAACAGGTACTTAAGTACAGTTGCGATAGCAGCGTGGTATGATCGCAAATATGAGTTCGCCATTTTTGCCACAGCTATTTCATCTCTGTTGGGTTGGCCGTTTGCAGCATTGTTAGGGTATATATTTTCTAATATACAATTATTTAAACAGTACGTTTGTCGTGTAAAAATATATTACTGTTTATGATTCAGAGTGCCAATAGCAATGGAGATGCTAACACGTCGTCGAGAGTGGAAGAAATTTATAAAATGGGTTGTAATATCTGCTGTTGTAATATTAATACCAATGATTTGGATCGACTCAATGTATTATGGCAAACTTGTGGTAGCACCGATGAACATTATATTGTACAACGTTTTTACTAATCATGGACCAGATATTTATGGCACGGAACCATTCAGTTTTTACTTTCTTAATGGGTTTTTGAACTTCAACTTCATTTTCATCGGAGCTTTAGTCGCTCCATTTGGACTGGTAAATATTAATAAAAAATTGTAAAATTTAACATCTTTCATCATAAAATCTTGCATAGTTTTTAGTCTGGACTGTCGTACCAGCACGACCCAGAAGTCAAATGTGTCTACCATACTGGTATTCATTGGCGCCACTTTATCTTTGGATTTTAGTTTTTTTCCTTCAGTCGCACAAGGTAACACTATATACGACCTATTTCAAAGCTTTATATTTGCCTTATTATAATATTTTATGATTCGAATGTGCTTCATGTATTTTTAGGAAGAACGCTTCCTATTTCCAATATATCCAATGATCTGTCTGGCTGGAGCTATAACTGTGGATGTTTTGCAAAAATTATACTTTTTTATTCGCACACAAATTAGTCCATTACCTATTACCTGCCATTATCTACAATATACCACTCATATTATGCTGGCAGCTATAATAGTTTGCAGTCTGTTTGGATTATCAAGATCTCTGGCTTTGTATAAAGGTAAAAAAATATGAAATTACAAAGACTAATTAAATGCTCATCGTAGCACTTCTAGCCTGTAGTCAATATAATATAAAATTATATTATACAGGATATTACGCACCAATGGAAATTATGATGGAGGCCAACAAACTTGGTGCGGAGCATCAAATTCCTACAGATGTGAATATCAACTTTTGTATTGGAAAGGAATGGTACCGTTTTCCTAGTAGCTTCTTCTTCCCATCAAATAAGTGAGTTCTGATGATACGTGAATTATCTTCATATAAAAGTTTGTTCAGGACAACATGTATTCTTTTCTTTTTCTTGTTCAATATACAGTTGGAGACTTCAATATCTGCAATCGGAATTTAAAGGAGAATTGCCACAAGCTTTTTCCAATCACGAAAATGCAACTAGTATAATACAACCAAATTTTAATGATATGAACAAGGAGGAGCCATCACGATATGTAAATGATTTTCATAGGATCATTCATCGAGCATGAGTTCATCACAAACATTACATACGATATCTGTTTCAGTTTGACGTAGAAAGATGTCACTTTATATTAGATCTGGATCTGGGGACCGAAACGATTTTAGAGCCGAACTACTCTCATCAGCCAGATCGCTTTACAGTCATCAAGTCCACTAAGTTTTTAGACTCATCCAAGTAAGTTTATATTCAGAAAGTCTGCAATGTATTTTAATATTTTCTTTGACTTTTTATACCTCTTTTTTTTCAGGTCTCATCCATTTTTCAGAGCATTCTACATACCGTTTGTCTCATACCGATTCTGCACTTACGGTTCATATAATTTATTGCAAAGTACAAAGTTTAAACTGCTTCCTGTACTATCGAAAACAAAAACAGCGAGAGCAGCATGAACGGTAAGATAATGCAATATCTAGTCAAACAGGGTCTCGTTCAGGGCGATTTTATATTTATCTTTGAAGAAGATAAAATACAGAATGTCGTCTGTTGTGAATAATTCGTATATTGCAATTTTGCTTTTTAATAATTACATAACCTTGACAATATACCAATACGAACTATAGATCCGTTACAATGCTATAAGTACTTCTAGAGGTACACATTTTTGTTACTTTGAATGGAAAATCCCAAAAAATTGTTACGGATAGTAAATGAATATCCTTAAGTTCACATTCTTTGTTCAGCCAATCGAAAAATGCTCAAACTAATTTTTTTTCACATAAAAGAATATATTACAAATCATCAATTCCTGTAAGTATTCTATAAACGTGTGAATGAAAACTAGTGATTTACACATTTGGAATTTTAAGAAAGAATAGCGTCTACAAAGAAACATGACCTATTGACGAGCTTAATTAACAAAGCTCTATTTTGAGGCTGTTATCTTTAAACGATAGAGACACTAATGTTTCCCTTGAGCAACTTTTAAATTGCTAATGGGTTCAATGCGTTATATACAATATTGTTTGATAATGAACAGTGATCTTACGCTCTTTAATTTTCCAAAATTAAGTACTCGATTAAAATAAAATTCTGGCCATAGCTAATCATTCCCAAACTAGGTTATCATCGAATACTGGGACTAACTTAAATTACAAGGATTAAGTAAATTAAGTAATAATCATTGATCTTGTTGGGCATTTAGTTAGAATGAATTCTATACGAATGTTTCTGATTAATAGTATCTTATTTTTATAACAAACAAGAAGGTAATGGGAACGAGTGCATGTGTGGTTTAAAGTAAAATCACAGATAATTAAGTAATTGTAGAACAAAATAAAATAGATATTAAGCAATGCATTGTGTAATTTTAAAATTATGGTAGAAATGCATTGTTTAGAAACTATACGACTGCTCAAGGATACATGCAATCAATACGAACATGCAAAGCATTGTATAAAGATAAAAGGATATTGTTACATAGTGTAGGAAGACAATTAAAATAAGACGTGATTTATACGAAAGTGTAATTTTTATTTAAGATATGTGATGTGTGTAATTGTAACTTATGTAGGTGATACATAATGAATGTAAAAAAAAAAAGAAAGCAAGCTTCGCACTTTAATAATTCCATTGATGATAACTGTACAAAGAATTGTGTAAATTTAATTGAAAATTATAAGTGTTAATTCCAAGCAATTTATTGAATTGTCATTGAAGTTTTCATAAGTTGTTTTTTTTTTCTATTAGAAAACGATTGAAACGATAGTATACTACTTGCGCGTACTTGAATATGGAATATTTTAATAAATGGTTAAATGTGCATTGTAACATCATATTTGATATCGTGGAGTTTGTATGCATATTATATCAGTAATGCCTGATTATAATGTTAGGGAGATTTAATCTATTAGTTGTGATAAATTTCATATTTGTTATTCGTGGAACGGATATCCGGTAGCCATTTTTGAACAATAAAGGTTTGACAAGAGAGTAAACAGCTGGACTCTCATAATAATAGCGGAGTCTGGAAAATTTAATGTCGTGCAAGGCCGTGCATTCTGAACCGTGATAGATGTTTGATTAATGATAAATTATAGTCAAGTGTACCGTCTCGTTATCAGTACAATGTCAGCGCTTCCAATTTAATCTTTTGTGATAGTTTTAATTCGTATTTCGAGAGAACGAGATGGCCGAAATCGACGATGAACAGTCTCATCCGCAGAGTATTAAATTGCCAGGGGCGGTGGAGGTTTTTGCTAATTTGAAAAATGCTCAGTTGTTTGCCATTGACATCGGTAAGTTAATCTTATTCGTTGGCATTAAATTTTTGAATTACTATCAATCAGTCTTTAGTGGTTTTTCTCTTTGAGTTTCATTGGTTTAAGGTTATTGTACTTTTTATTAGATTTCTCAAACAATGTAGGATTTGTTTAGGTCAATGAGAAAGTTATTGGATGAGAAGTTTGGTCCTATTTCTAAATACATCTTGACCTACATAGTTTAATTTTTATAATAAATTTAGAATTGTTAATGCTAATCGGGATATGTCTTGCTTCTTTCATTGTTTCCTCTATGTAGTTAGATAATGATTGTGGCCTTTTGCTATTTGATTACAGGATTATCTTTGACCAAGATTGCTTACTATTCTAAAGTAAGCTATCGTAAAGGACTGTATGAGAATGCTGGTTTGGGTAATAGCGGTGAAAGAGCATATAAAGTCTTTGAGGGCAATAGACTGCATTTTGTTAAATTTGAAACGAGACACTTTGAAAGTTGTTTGAATTTTGTAAAGGAGAACTTGGTGCATGCTGAAAGATTTCAAGGCAAGAGCACCAAAGTTACTGGCGGTGGAGCATTTAAATATACTCCGCTGCTACAAGAAAAGCTGGGTCTACTGTAAGTATTCTTGACAGTATGACGACTTCAATTTACTTTTAGATGTAGATTAATCTTATTTGATACTTTTATGATTGTAGAATCGATAAAGAGGATGAACTATCCTGCTTAATAAAAGGATGTAATTTTCTATTAAAAAATATTTCTTGCGAGGCTTTTGAATTTGAGAGACATGGAAGTCCTGAGTATAAATTTCAAAAAGCTACCCCTAACATATTTCCATATATGCTGGTTAACATTGGAAGTGGCGTTAGTATTCTAAAAGTAAGTTGTAAGCTCTGTAATTTGGATCCTTCGGTGTATCGCTTCTTCTTATCACTTCATAGTTATTTTATCATAGGTAGAATCTGAGAAACAATTTGAAAGAGTTGGTGGTACTGCCACTGGTGGTGGAACATTTTGGGGATTGGGATCGCTGTTAACTAAAGCAAAGGTATTTATTATAAAAGCAATATATATACCCAATTAGAATAATTAAATCCATTACAAAACGAATGAACAGGGTTTCGATGAGTTGCTACAATTGGCAGAGCGAGGTGATCACCGCAACATAGATATGTTAGTAAAAGATATATATGGTGGTGATTACAAGTTGCAAGGATTACCTGGAGAACTGATTGCTTCATCTTTTGGCAAGGCAATGTCTTGCAACAATAATCCTGGTTAGTAATCATAATGTGTCCTCTCGACAAGTTCCAAATTTCTAACAGTATCTAATATCTTCCAGAACCACATCAATTCTCGGAAGCTGATATTGCAAGAAGTCTTTTATTCACAATCAGCAATGACATTGGCCAAATAGCTAGCCTCTATGCATCGATGCACAATATGGATAAAGTTTACTTTGGTGGCTATTTTCTTCGGAATCATCCTTTGTCGATGCACAGCATTTCCTATTCCATCAAGTATTGGTCTCATGTTAGTCTTCAAATTTTATTGATCTTCATTCTGACATGCACTCTTTCGGTTCGTTATGTAATAACAATGCTGAATATATTTACTTTTCTTACGTGATTTCCTTATTTGCATTGCTGTTTGTCGAGCAGTCGCGCGGGCCTCAAGATCAATTGATTACTCTATAATGATTTCAAAATCTGTCTTGCTTTTTACGCTTTCGTTATTTAGGGTAAGGTAAAGCCTCTCTTTCTTCGCCATGAAGGTTACCTATGTGCAATCGGAGCTTTCCTCTACGGCGCTGAACAGTCGGATAAGTTCAGCTGGTTAGAAAATTATGCAGGCTCCTCGGGCTTCAAGGATTCCATCTCGACAAAACTAGGCATCCAAGTGGATCAATTGGAAATTGATCAAGCTGAGAATGCAGTAACATTTTGTCCATTGCTAAGTGACCCTTCGTCTTATAATCCGGATACGATGGATCTTGCTCAAGATAAAGAAGCAAGGTGTGCACTATATCTTTTACTATCAGGCTATTATTTCAAGCCTGAAAATTAAATCGGTATCACTTCGTTGCAGAGATTATTGGCTTCAATGTTTCGAAGAGTCCGTTGACAAATTTGTTGCACGCGCAATTCACAGTCAGCCACAAAGTCCAACCGCTAAGGATAGAGCAAGCAAATTGAAAGAAAAATACGTCAATAGGCTACACTATCTTCATTTGCAGCCATTGTAATTATTTATTTATCTTATCTATCATTCATTGAATGTCATTGGCAATATTTGTCTTGAGTGAATGCTATCCTTTTTTTTAAACTATGATTACAGTGCCTACGGTACTCTTACTGTCAGAACACTGTTGGACACTATCGAGCATTGTATGAAAGAATTTGACTTTCCCGATCCTTACTTGCACGTGAGTTATACGAATTACCCATATCTAGAGATAAAATAAAATTTAATTCATTTGTTGAGTTCGTCACCAGTTCTCTTTGTATTATCGTAGCAAAAAAAAATTGAAAATGAAAATGCATTAAAGCATTTACCAGATCGGATCTCAGTGCTGGATAAGTTGGAGGGTCCAGAAAAAATAAAGGCTCTCGTACTAGGTGTCCTAAGTGGCAATATGTTTGATTGGGGAGCACAGGAAGTTGTCACTTTAATGGAAACCACGAATTTTGGTTTCAAGGAAGCACAGGAACAGATACCAGGTATAGTAGCGAACAATGCCTTGTTATCCATTTTGCATGCACTCGACACACAATTGACAGCAGAAAAATTATCACGTTATAAAAATAAACTCATAAGATCATGCGTTATTTCAGGTAGGCCATGGTTGCAGGACTGCTTGGATGATTGGATAGATAGATTACAAGAGAATCGACCACACAAATGCGCTGCTATATTTGTTGATAACAGCGGCGTTGATATAGTCCTTGGAATTTTACCATTTGCTCGTGATTTATTGCAGCGAGGCACTAAGGTGAGTTTCTAAATAACAACTATTCAGATTATTGTAATAATAAGATATAAAAACTCAATTCTGTCGTCTGTGTATCATAGGTTATCCTATGCGCTAACTCTACACCGGCTCTGAATGACGTAACGTATCCTGAATTGGTGGTAACACTGCGCGACGCAGCAAAAGTTTGTAGAGTCATTAAAAAAGCTATCAAGGAGAATAGATTACTTGCCATGGAAACAGCACAAGCTGGCCCTTGTCTAGATTTGAGGTAATATCTCAATATTTGTGAAAGATCTTGCCCAGGTATTTTAATTTTTTAAACTCGGTATTAAATACGTATTTCCGCTTTGGTATTTCAA
Organism: Trachelus iudaicus; assembly: GCA_030142595.1. Lineage (NCBI taxonomy): Eukaryota > Metazoa > Arthropoda > Insecta > Hymenoptera > Cephidae > Trachelus > Trachelus iudaicus. The sequence goes on along the minus strand of JARQTH010000323.1, from coordinate 2,337,865 downwards.
CAGTCGACTGAATTTGGATCTCTGTCTTGCCATGGTTCAGCATAAGGTGGACCTTGTAGTGATCGAAGGAATGGGACGGTCTCTGCATACGAATCTGTATGCTAAGATGAAGTGCGAATGTTTGAAATTAGCTGTCGTGAAAAATCGTTGGCTCGCGCTTCGTCTCGGCGGTGATATGTATGCCGTAATATGCAAATACGAAAGACCACCGAGAACAGTTAAGACTGGAGATCTTGGAAAGATTGACAATGATCAGAGAAAGATCTGTTCCACAATTTGCATCGAGGAGGAAAGGAACGTGTGCGTATGCGAAAAATTAACAGAGAAAAAATTGACTGAGGATATGAATTTATCCAAGAAGGGAACGGGAGAGGAAACTTTTGAGCTTGAGCCTAGATTATCCTCGTCGACTGATGACAATGATAACGATAACGATTGCAACGACGAAGACGATGATCCTCTGTAATCATAAAATATGATTGTCGAAGAAACTGGCAATGTATTATTATTTTGTCGATAAATCTTTGTATAAATATTCGATTTTATAGAAACGTATTGTCACTTTGCTATTGCCAACTCGACAGTGGCAACGTAGATCTTTCGAGTATAAAATTAATACACTTCTTAGCTAGATGGGATACAAGACTTTTGTGTACGCTGGATACAATTTGTCTTTTATCTAGCAGCAAGTTGATGCTCAAAGGAATGACGTTTTTCTGCAGTCTGTTAATATCCGTGGTCAATTCCTTTCTGAGTGAAATTATACCCAGCCGAAGTGAAATTCTTTTAAAAGCCTGAAGCAAATGATCTTTCTGCTGCTTCCTGCAAGTGTGTACGATATGTCACCTTTTTCAGTTTGTAAATTAATAGTACAAGAAACAGATTCGACTGAGACTTTCAAGAGTATGATAAAGAGTTATTTATACTTTAGCGTATCATAAATAAGCTAAGTCTGGTGAAGCTTACGACCAGAGATAATTCATATCTTTAATATACTTTGAACGACATTAGGATGCAAAGTGAATCTGGTGTATTCAGACACTTACACTAGAACACGTTACATATAGACTTATTAGAGCTATGCAAAATCTATAGAAATATTATTAACAACACCAGTTTTATCTACTTAAATACGATAGAAGCTCGTAATCGAAATTGAAGGTAAATAACAAACGCATCCAATATATCTACAGGATTTCTGTTTGTACTTGCGGTCAATGAATATACAAATTACCATTTTCTTTTTTCATAAAGTGTCTTGTCGAGGATATTGAAATTCTGTCTTTCGAGTGCATCAATTATGCAGTACAAGTAGGTGCAACGTTAAGAGAATGATAGGTTTTTTAATAACAATACCTCGTGATAATCATTAGTTTTAAAAGAATGTGCTTGTAATGTTACTTTACATGATTCTATTTCGTCACTTTTAACTGAGCTACTTATCCTGTATTTTCCATAGAAGGATGCACGTGAATTCCAAATGCCATTTGATATAACACGTCTTCAATGCTTTATTGTTTATTAATTCACTGATAATGAAAATATTCTTATAGCAAGGATCGGTAGTGGTTTATCAGACGAAAGACAATAAAAATATATACGTTCTTTATGCTCTTGCAAGCTTTTAATAATATTAATATTCGAGCACATCTTTTTAAAATGTTACTGCATCAGAGAACCAAGAAATCTATAGAAATATGCAAAGAAAAAAAAAAAAAAATAACAATACAGTAAATTTTCTGTGATATTATATAAATATTATATTAGGAGAAAAATAATGTTCTGTACGTGTATGTTATAAGCTGATAATCAAGCATTGAAATAACTCATTTTTAGTACAAGTATATACAATTTCAACAAATTAACTGACTTCGATAAGTATTGTTTAACCGAATTGCCATAACAATGCATTGTATCGCAGAAATTTGGATGGGAATGTTAGAATAGAGTCGCGAACTGCAAAAAAAAAGATGTATTTATTTTATTGATATATGAATAAAATAAAAAATTTATCATATACAGTTAAACAACTGTATTAATGATTCGATTTTGACTTTATTGTTTTAGAAAATAAGCTTGAGTAATTTTACTGTATAAATATACATTACAATGTTTAGTTGTATTGCATCGTATTGCATATAAAAATGTACTTATATGCAAATATATTATTTAAATAATATAGTCTGGGATTCTTTTGATACTGTTGTAATATTACACTGATTGGAAGGCATCGGAAATAAAGTAAAGCTATATCAAACATGTTAACGAGCACAATTTAATACAGCAATTCAAAAAGGAAATCCATACCTTGAAAGTTATTATTTTATTAAATAACTAGACAATTTATTAACTTCTCATAAGGTACATTTTCCAGTAACTGTTTTGTGGATTTAATTTACATCAAGATTTGTCTCTTCTGAGGCAGCATCCTTCGATGTGTCATTCTTAGCTATTTTATTCGATACAGAGAGTGCATGAAGTTCAGCACGCCGTCTGCTATTCTCTGGATTACTGGTGTCGTAATGATGTATACGTTTCATATGCTTATTGTAATTCGCCCAATTCGTAAAGGAACGATTACATTTATCACAATTATAAGGTCTTTCTCCAGTATGCTGTCTTCGGTGAACCTATGCCAAGCGAATAAGAACGTTCGTCGAAGACGTCAATTTCATATGCAATTAAAAGAATAATAATGTATTTTATATTTACTGTTAAGATTCCAGCAAATCTAAAGCATTTTCCACAATGTTCACATTTGTATGGCATAGCTCCCGTATGAATCCGACTGTGTTCTCTGAGCCTACCGCGTTCCCGAAATTGTCTTTCACAAACCTCGCATTTGTACAACGGCGGTGCCGAGTGCAACGTGAGATGTTTTCCTTAAACGATAATGAAAACTGTTCATAACGAGGCGTCAACTTATCATGCAGGAGCATACTTTAATTGTAATCCTTACTTAATAATCTGGCAGTCTTTAAAGTTTTCCCGCACGTTTGACAAACGTGACTTCTGTCGTCGGTATGACTTAGAAGATGATAAGCGAGAGAACCTTTGGCTATAAATGACTTTCCACAAATGTCACACATGAAGTTCCGTTCCCCCGTGTGAACTTTAAGATGAATCTCCAAAGTGTGCTTCGTGGCAAAACTAATTATCAATGTAACATCAAAGGGGATCGTTAGTTGCACGATTTAAATTAATATTTGAATAAGAGAGCGCATGCATATTGAGAAATATTTACTCCTTTTCACAGATTCTACAAGGAAATTTTTCCTTCTCCTTGTCTGGCAAATGCTTCTTGTTATGCACTGTTAAAGAATAGTAGTGTTTAAAGGATTTTCCACAGACCTTACACACATGCGGTCTTTCATTGCTGTGAACTTTTGCATGTGATTTTAATATAGTCTCCAGCGCAAATGATTTACTGCATATATTACATCTAGAATGAAAAATACAAAATTCAAATCGATTAAAGGATAACTTATATTATTACTTGTTAATATTTTATCGATTTCCTACGTGTATTCTTTAGGATCGCAATGCTGCTTCAAATGTCTTACGAAAGTTCTATAACGATCGTATTGCTTTTCGCAATGAATGCATCGGAAGACTGCACATTGATTATGTTGCCATTTATAATGTTTGCATAATTCCTGTATGAATGTATACTTTTATATTGTATATAAGGGAACATGATAAATCGCTATTAACAAGTGATAAACCTGAGCGTTATCGACCACTACGTCAGTGCATATCGTGCAGGTCCATGGATACCCATCTAGTATTCCTGTCTGCGGAGGATTCACTGGAGTGTTATTTAAGTTTGGATCTTTTTCACGATTGTGCTCTTCATTCTGCAAAGAACTTGAAGGACGTGGATCATCCTCTTTGTCACTCTCACTCTCTGTTTTCATCCATGCTGATGATTTAAATACTTTTATTTCTAGCTCGATATCATTTTCCTTATTTACGTTCACGACTGACGGACATAACGTATTCTTATCTGAAGCTTAAAAAAAAAATAATATTAGGATGAAGAGAATCGCCTACAAATGAATTTATTATAGACAAACCTGAATTTATATTTTTTAGGCCTTCAATGTATTTTATCTCATCTTTAGCAACTTCCGCAATATTACATGGGCTATTATTATTCTGATTCTGTAAAGAAAAGGCGTTGCACAGTGCTAGTTTACCTGAAGGTCTTATAACTATTAGGTCGAGTCATAAGTAAATTCCGATCCAGCTAAGTATAATACTTATGACTCGACCTAAGATAATTTCTATGGTTTATGCATTGTGTATATAATACCATGTTCTGCAAAGCTTTTGTAACTTTTTCATTCTCATCTGCAGATTCTGAATGTTTCTTTTCAACGTATTCCCTTGATGCATATATGCCTTTAAGTAAATCTTGTACCTCGTGTGATTTGTTATAAAATTCATATAAGTCATTTAACTTATTACAACAAGTCAGACAAACAGTCTTTGGCAGAGCATCTTCCGAGGAAACCTGATGAGGAAATGAACAAAGAAATTCATGACTTTATATGATAATAATTGTAATCACAAACTGGACTTACCAAAATCTGTAAACACGTAGCCATCTTGTCACCAAGTCTTCTACTTATACCATCTTCATTAAAAATGTTAACAAAAGTGTCCGTGGCCACATTACAAAGTCTACATGCTGCGTACCTGGCCATTATTATCCCATATATCTATGGAATTGTTATAACAGCACATTCACAAATATATTTCTATTAGTATTTCATAAATGTTCGAATAAATCTGGTTCAATTAATGATTTAATATTATAAATCCATTCAATAATTTTACTATTTACGATACTATGTGTTCATTGTAAAAATAACCTCTTTAACGCATAAGAATTCTCATATATTAAAATACCACCCAAAAACTAGATAATTAAGTTTCTTGCAGTTATTGTAAAACTAATTTGAGAACCGAATAAATGAAATCAAGACATTATATTGATTCTGTAAGAATGTATATTTTTCTAGTGTGAACAGCATTGGATGTATACATAACAATGACTAACAATAGGATGCACTAATGCATTCGTGTAAATACACAAAATATAACACTGAAATTTTTACTTCTGTATTCCCATTGCAGCGCGTTTAATTTATCAAACTTTCAACACCAGTTAATAACTCTGTTATACTTAATTTTGGTATTACTTTCAGTGAGTAATATTTTGAAATACTCTCGTAACATCGATTACGATCACCACTGATCACCACCACGAGTGCATGAGCTTAAGGCTTAAGGAGCCTTTCCAAACCACTAATTGTCGCATTCATGCGAGCACCTTCATAAATGAAATAACAGTTCAACCAATGACAATCCTCACATCCACCAGATGATTGGCAGCTCCTAAAAATTCGTATACGAAATCTGTTGGCATGAATTCGAAAATCAGTGCCCTGGGAAAACACCTTTAAAAATCCTTTCCACGTAATATTTCATCTTTGCCATAAGCTTGCGCACGTTCTAAATCCCCGTGAAAATTCAACATCGTGTACCAACAAAACCCATGGTATCGTGCGTCACGGCGCCAGGCCTCCTACCAGTAATAAAACTTCAATTAAAACTCCAAAAATGCCCCTGAAACTTATCGGAATATAATAAGAAACGTAAATTGAGAGACTGGACCGTTGTAATTAAAAAATGAAATACTTAGAAATTCATGAAAAATCACAAAGAACATCCGCCTGGTGAACATCAAGAAAAATGTCTCTTAAGAATTTCTTATAACGGTGGGACAATACGACAACAGTGAGTCTTACAAATAAAGTAACTTCTCCATTAAATAATTAAGTAATTCAATTATTTCTTATTAGTATCTCGTTTACCCAATTCCCGAAACGATATCTTCAATTTATTGGTACCAAACATACGAAGCCAAATAGTGAAATCGGCAAATGAATATGTGTAACTCAAAATCACATGTGACATTTATAAATAATCCTGTGGTTAAGTCAAAACGCCTTTTCGAGCCTTCTAAAAAGCATTAAAGACTGACTCAAGCTTCCCGCTTGTATAACTGCGATAACTGGGGTAGGATTTTCGGTTCCCTATATTCTCCGTGGGGGTGTGCGCATTCTCCGCGAATGGATCGATGCTGGAAATAGCTCAGTCCGGAGTACGAGGTGAGTCGCCTCCGTTTTCAGCAGAGCCTTCGGGGCTCTCCGGGAGTTTCTGAGCACGAGATAAAGAGAGGCAGAAGGAGAGACAGAGCGATAGGAAGAAGAAGACGAGGTGGAAGAGGAAGAAGTAAAAGGGGACAAAGTGGAGTATCGGCACTCGCCTCGCGACAGGAAACACCGGGGTGTAGCTGGCCGAAGTGTGAATTTTACTCGTAATATTTTTCATTTCGTTTCCTCGCGGTGCAGAAGTCCGCGGGAATGACGCGAAAAAAATGTGCACAGTATCAATGTGGCTGATGAGGCTAAAATTGTAAGTATTGACCAGTCCCCGTCATCCAGTAGCCCCTTAACATTTTCCGGCTTCGATTTTCTCTTGACGCACACCAATTCCCAGACAGCAATACCTTTCGAGCTTCGAGTAAAGACAAGACAGACATTTTAGAATTTCGGATAAATCGTAGCAGCTTTTTTTCATTACGAAAATGACTCACAGACACTCGTGAAAAAATATTATTCAGGGTAACATGTTCGCGGGTGATATTCAATTACTATATAATTCAACTAACCCCAGATATTGATTACATAAAAAGGACCTTAGTTTCGTCATAGATTTTTGGGCGTACTGAAAATATTAAACCGTGAAACGTTCTATATTTCAATGGAAGATTCGTGAGATGATTTATACGATTTTCTAGCGCACTTGATAATAGGATAATTCTAATTTTAGAAACATCCAATCAGTCCGTATTGGACTGTAACGAAATAAACTGGATTCCATAATTACCCTAGTTTCTTTATCGAATACTCGAACAGCACTGGAAAATTTTGAATTTTTTCTAAATAAAATTTCTGCTCTCTTAAATGTCAGATGTCAGGCGCACGCGATTTCCATTACTCTAATTTTCTCTTTAATTCTCTCTCTCTCTCTCTCTCTCTCTCTCTCTCTCTCTCTCCTCTCTTCCTTTCTCACAGGGACTCACCCCGTCACCAGTCACAACGTAATCGATAATCTGAAAACAGTACCCAGCAATCCTACGAAATAACGAACCCGCTTGATTTTAATAGTGAATTTCCCAAGCAAAATACAGTGACAACGAAATACGTAAAACGCGACGCAAGTTGTCAAGCCGAATAAAGTGCGATGAACGATCCATCTATAAATCCTGAAATTATTCCATCAGCACGTACGTGAAAGCTTGTTGCATCTCGAACGCATCGGACGGTTCTTCGATTTTCGGTAAAAGTGGAAGTCAAGAGAAAAAAGAATTTGCAATAAATAAAAATCAACATAAAAATCTTTTCTAAGTATCGATTAAACTTTTCTCGTGTGCTGCGACCCTACTTGTAGATAAGATCCATATGTACGTAACCCTATGACCCGATACAATATATATACTCTATATATACAGGACCCACCTCGAAAGAGTCGCTCGTCTATAAAATTTGTTAATTGAGATAATCGCGTATCGCAGTTTCTCCGCTACAAGCGCGAGGTACGAATTTCATTGTATCTGCTTAACCCTTTACCATCAAACTTCAGTAGAATTTCCATAAGGATCACACGTTAGGCTGGGGTCCCTGTGACCCCGTATGACCGTTAAGGATTAAACCTGGTGATAAATATCGTGAATATTTGTTATCGCAGAAATTAATTCGTCACATGGAATGTCGCTCGTCGCAAATATCTAATTAATATGCAAATCTGCACGTAGTGCGAATTTTTAAGCTTATTACTTACCTTGTCCCACTCAGTATGTGGGATGTACGTTTTATGTACATAGATGTAGATACATATATATGTATATACATGTTCTCTTGCATCGACCGGTCTCTTCTGGCAAAGATCCCACTGGGAGTGAATACCCAAGATAGCCATACTTTTAAGTATAATCAGTATAGCATATGGACCATATGATTATCGTCTTAGGAACCTTCGCGTATGAGTGTCTATGCATACTGTATACAAGGGATCTTAATTTGGTTGATTATTCAAATATACCTTTTTGGCTCATTAAGCAAAGATCCATTGACGGGATGCTGGAGCATGTTTTGGCATGGCCCAAGTTGACCCGTGTAATATATATGTTCTATGTTCATCAATAGCAATCGATAGAAAGAAAATGTAGGAAAGGTGGACGGTTTTGAGGTAGCTGCACTGCGACGTCGACTTCTGGTATAGAATGGTTATACGTTACAGAAATAGAATTCTAGAGTATCGAATGTCTATGCCTATAGGGTACTTTAAACTATACGATGAATACCTGATGTCGAATGAACCTTGGTCGTATATTTGTATCTGTATATTGTACGACGAATGGGTGATCGAGAGTGATATTTAAAAATGAAATAAAACGAATTTTTTCAGAGGCCTCCCCCACATCGCGCTAGCTCTTAGAGGATGCACAAGCTAGCCAAGGGCCTGAAGAAGAAGAAAAAGCAGAAGAAGGGCAAGAAAGGAGCGGAAGAGGACGAGTTCGATCCGGAGGAGTTAGAACGTTACAGAAGAGAACGGGCGGAGGCCCAACAGAAAGCCGCGGAGTCTGGTGATCCAGACGCCGCAGCTGCTGCCGGTTCCGACGAGTGGAAGAAGTTCGAGGCCTTGACAGCCGGGGTCGACTCGATCTTGAAGAAGACCCAGGGTGATCTAGATCGGATAAAGTCGACGTCCTTCTTCCAGCGTAAAGCGCCTTTGGTAGAGAAGAAATCGGAGGGGGACAATGGGGCTGGTTCGAAGAAGGCCAAGAGGTGGGTAGGTTTTGACAAGGAAGGTAATCCTATCGAGGAGGTACCGGAAGAAGGTGCTTGTGCCAATAAGAAAGCTGGGGAAGAGAGGTCTGTAATCAGTGAGGACGGTTTTGTCGACGTACCGGATGACGAGGATGAACACGAGGATTCAGCTGAGGAAGACATCTTCGATACTACGTACGTCGATGTCCTGCAAAATATTGATGTGCAGTTAGCTTATATACCGGAAAGTCCTACCGAGGTGGAAGCCGGAGACGACCCCTTCGATACTACCAGTGCTGATAAGGTTCTTAAGACTGTCGATAAGAAGGGCAATAAGCTAGTGAGTCTTGGGAATGCTGTTGAGGTCCTGTCCGGGAGGATCGATCACGTGAGCACTTGTAAAATTAGTAGACCTCGCAAGTTACAAAATCAGGATTTATTGTTAGGGGACTTTGACGAGGCTCAACAACAGGAAGTGCCTGTTGCCAATGTGAGTGCTGAACCCGTTCAAATTGAGAAGACTTTATTGGATGATGATTGCGACTTGCCGGATATTCCCATTGATTTGACCAAGTTACCACCTGTTGTACCAAGACCCGTTACTCCTGAGGTCAACGGGAGCAAGCCTGATAACGGGCCTTTGGATATATCCGAATTTGAGGTTATCAAGGAAAAGACCATTCTCGAAGAGATTCCAGACCTGGACGATGCTGAGTTTGACCTGAGCGCAGCTTCCGGTGAACCGATCTGTATCGAAGAGGCGGAAGATCCGTTTGGTTCCAAGGAACTGGAAGCTGTCGATTTTCAGACTGATATAATCGAAGCTAGTTTCGAGGCAGCTACTTTCGTCGACGAGGAGGATCCGTTTGATACTACTTTCGCTGATAATATCCTACCAGGAAAGACTGAACTCAAGTTCATTGAAAAAGAGTTGGAAGAACTTCCTGTCGCTGAGGTTTCTATTTCTTTGACTGATCCTGCAGGACTCATCAGGGACTACGAAACTGGTCTTGTGACATCCGTTAATGAAAAAGACCAGGAAAATTCTGAGTCAGGACTGAACTCTGCCAAGAAAGATCTACTGGGAGGATCGGTGACTGATCTTAGTCAGTTAACAGATCTACCGATCGCTCCTGTTGAAGAGATCATCTACGTTGATCCCTTTGACACTTCCGCTGTACAAGAACTTCCACCTGGGAAAACTGAGCTCAAGTTCCTCGAGAAACAACTTTTAGGACAGGAGGAGACTGTCCAGGATACACTTTCTGACGACGACTTTGATCCCAGGAAGGACGAGGCCCCAGCACCAGTTAAATCTGCTCCACCGCCAAGGCCTCAATCACCCGCCACTGTATCTAAGCCAAGTTTCCAGGTCAAGTTCGACGCCGAGGAAGATAAAGACGGTGTTGAAGAACCTGGGGATTCTTCGGAAAGAAAGGCATCCAGACCGGAAGTTCTTGGTCTGGGACCAACCAAGGTTGTAGCTTTCGATCTACCGACACCATCTCAACGGCCGGATCTATTGAAAACATCCGAGGAGGAGAAAGCTATTCCGTCAAAACCTTTGACTCCTTATTACTCGCAGAAATCTCTGGAAGAGACTTTACCGGAAGCGGAAATCAAGGAAGCTGACATTGATCCATTCGACACGAGTTTCGTGGCGAAGGTTGCACCTGGTAAAACGGAACTTAAGCTCATTGAATCGGAACTGCTAAAACAGGAGCAGCAACTGCCTCACAGTTTGAGTGATCACGATTTCAATCCAAGAGCGGAAGTTGATCAAGGTCGAAGATTTTCTGATTTCTCAGCAGCCTCCGCGAGGCCGAAGAGCTTGAAGATTGTCGGTCTCCCGGCTTCTCTAACGGAAGAAAACGATCAGGAAATAGTTGTAGAGTCAAACAAGAAATTTGAAACCAGAAGACAGGAGAGTCTCTTAGATGCTGAATTCGAAGTAGACGCCAAGCCTCTGACACCGAGGATCGAATCGAGATTAGAAGAAGAAGAGCCGGAAATATCCTACGCCGATCCCTTCGACACGTCCATTGCTACCAACATACTTCCCGGAAAAGCCGAGCTTAAATTACTCGAGAACGAACTAAGCCAAATTCCGGCACAGGTACCCGTCAGACCTGTAATTTTTTCTACCAGCGTTATCGAGGAAGAAGAAGACGACTTTGACCCCAGAGCCGAAGAAACTAAAGAATCTACAGACTTTCTTAGCTTGGAAGATCAAGACTCTGGTGCTAAAGTACTGACGCCGTTACAGAATAAAGAATTTCTCGTGGAAGAGGACATCGATCCCTTCGACACCAGCTTCGCTGCTATAGGACCAGGAAAAACAGAATTAAAATTATTGGAGTCTGAATTGATACAGCACTAGCGTCAGTTTCTCAAAATATTACAAAAAGTTTAATATATCTAAATTTTATCTGAAAGTACAATAATCTCTTTCAAAATGGATTCCAAAGGTGGAAATCCATTTTTAATGGATGACTATGCAGCTGATCCTAATACAGCAGGACAGCAGGCATCCAATCCATTCCTTCAAGACTTTGGCGAATCGACGCAGCCAGCTGGAGAGAATCCATTTTTAAATTTCTCAGCGGATCAGTCCTACCAACCAAGTATGACAGTGGACTCAACGAATCCCTTCGCCTCCTTCGGCGATGAAACTACTGTCCAGGATCCCGAATACCCTGCAGGAACAACAGCATCATCAATATTCACAACAGCCAGTCAGGACACCGAGGCATTTGCTAGTCAAGAGGCTAATATCTTCAACCAGGTAGAGCAAACCAGTTCAGGGGACCTTTTTGGTACCGAAGAAGTCCAGGAGCAACCTGAATCTCCGGTAGCGACCTTCGTTCAATCCGTTGAGTCAAGAAAACAATCGATTCCTGCTAAAAATGGAAAACCACCTCCGTCAAGACCACCGCCTCCTAGACCTCAGCCACCACCTCCACCTAAGAACACGAAGGACTTAATACTGTCAGTAACCGGTGCGATGGACGCGACGTCGAACCACCTGCTTGACCGTCTCCAGGCGACGAGGACGCCGAGTCCGACGCTGATGCACTCGCCGTCGCCGACGCCGGAGCACAGTTTCGCGGACCTGCTCGACGTCGACAGCAACGTCCCGGATTTGATGTCCGATGACGGTCGCGTCATCGAGACATCAAAGACCCAGAATATCCTGGACCTGTTTGACGCACCGAATACAGAAACTTCTTCTGGAGGAGACATGATCTTCTCGGCACCAAAAGCTGACACCACCTTGTTCTCCAGTACGGAAACGTCTTTCTCCACGGGTATTACTCAGGTCACCTCAAAGATCCAGGATAATCCTTTCGCCAATATCGAAGAAGATGCTGCATCAGATCAACCTGATATCTCAAATGTCATCCCCGAAGACAAAAGATCGTCGGCTGGATCCATTAAATCATTTTCTGCAGACCCGCCATTTTCCAGTGCTGATAACTCCCAAGTTGTCACTGGAGATTTCACTACGTCCAGAGCTTCGTTCTCTGAACCAGCTTATCCTGAAGAAGGCGCAGCTACCACTACTTCCGTACAGCCAACCACGACCAGCGAAACAGCCGCTACGATATTCTCTACGTCCAGTTTAGCCGATCCTCTGCAGACGTCAGCTGCTTCCAATTTCTTCTCAGTCGCCGATACCAGCTCAACACCATTTGGAGACGTCCAGACGTCTAACGCTGATTTTCCTAAGGCGGAGACTTCAGCGTTCTTGGATGCCGAACCTTTGTTCTCGACGTCTTCAGAGGCAACAGAAGCTATCCAGGCGCCTTTTACTGCACCGCCAACCAACGTCTTCGCATCGGATCTTCTTGGAGACTTTCCTGAGAGCTCCAAGGATGCTAGTCTCATATCCACTAGTCCTACGCCTGGTGCAGAATTTCCTGGTGAAGTTTCTTATACCTCTGAGACCCTGGATGAGTTTGCGGCGACCACTAAAGCCATTGAATCAACTGGAGATGCTTTCGATGCATTCGCATCCAAGTTTGACAAGGCTGCCGAACCTGAGCCAACCAACGATCCGTTCTTTGACGCCTTTGGAAATGGCCAGACTCCTATGGATACATCCAGCGATGGTAATTAAAAATTTATCAAGAGTTTATAGCGTTTTTCATTCTGTATATAATTTTTTTTCTCCTACATCAGTTTGGGGCGATTCCTCGGTAGCTGGATCTGAGGCTACTACTGGCTTTGGGGAACATGAAGGCTTTGATTCATTTTTAAGTATGACAGCACCACCTCAAGAAGCAAAAATCCAAAGAAATGAATCTGTTGATTCAGATGAGGCACCGGACTTCAGTATATTCATCAAGTAAGTTAATACAATATATGTAACTATGCTTAGACTTAGTTTCATTTGAATCTATGTTATTGTAGACCCAAGGAGGGAGGAGATCAGATTTCATCCGCAGAAGGTGGTCCAGTGCCAGTTTTAGCACCACCGCCAAAAAGTCCACAAAATCTTGCCTACACAGACACTTCACCACGTTTCAATCCCTTTGACAAATCTGGCGGAATTGCTCAGGACGCAGTGTTACCCACAGAAGTGGCTCAACCGGCCGAATTGACAAGAACCGATTCTCAGGTAAGTTTAGAGGGCTGATAATACGGAATTTTTTAAGCTGAATAACTAGCATTTAAGTAATAGAGGATTTTTGTATCTTTCGATTCCGTCAGGAAACACCCCCGACGCCGCTTTTCGACGAAGACGTCAGTCAACCCCTGGAAGACTTTCCACGTGTCACTTATACAGGGGATGGCTGGGAGATGCAATTACGTCAACCAAACAAAAAGAAGATTACGGGGCAGCGTTTCTGGAAGAAAATTTTCGTCAAAATAGTTTACCAGGGAGACAATCCTGTTCTACAACTTTTCAATGTCAAGGACGACAAGGATCCTTTCCAAGAGTTACCATTATTAGCATGTTACTCAGTCTCGGATATCGGCGCCCAGCAATTCGATCAGTACGGAAAAATCTTTACGGTGAAATTGCAGTACATTTTCTATAAGGAACGACCTGGAGTCAGACCTGGTCAGGTGACCAAGGCTGAACGGCTTACAAACAAATTGAGCCAGTTTGCAGCGTACGCTATTCAAGGAGATTATCAGGGTGTCAAAGAGTTTGGTAGCGACCTGAAGAAGCTGGGTCTTCCTGTTGAACATGCACCTCAGGTCAGTGATATTGTTTTAAGGACTTCTTTCGCTTATGAGGATCATTAAATAATTCATATTGTCTTTTGTAGATCTCGCAGCTATTTAAATTAGGATCCCAGTGCTACGAGGATATGAAGCAATTCTCTAATGCAATCGAAGAGGCCCTTTTCAGGCTACCAGCTCACAGAGACCGTGCATTGACTTACAAAATGGAGGAAGTTCAAATAACCGTAGTGGACGAATTGTACGTCGAGCAAAGCGAAGAGGGGCACGTTGATAAGCAGATAGCAAGAGTTAGGCTCTTCTTCTTAGGATTTCTTACGGGTATTTTTTTTTTTAAATATGAAAATAATTATCCATTCCTTTATCGTGAATTAATTTATCAACCTATCCAGGTATGCCGGATGTGGAGCTGGGTATCAATGACATGTGGAGGCAAGGTAAAGAAGTCGTAGGAAGGCACGACATAATTCCAGTAGTCACCGAAGAATGGATACGTCTGGAAAATGTCGAATTTCATTCCTGCGTTCAGCAGGACGAGTATGAAAAATCCAGAATTATAAAGTACGTTATCATTTAATCTTTTATTATCTCTGGCATCCGTTATTCATTGACGCCCAGGGACGAAGGTGCATGGCAATAACATCTACTTCCTTGATAGTGCATTCTTTTAAAGAGCGATTTCCCACTGACAATAACCTAAAAATTTTACTAATAACTTTAAAGGTTTAAACCTCCCGATGCATGTTACATCGAATTAATGAGATTCAGGGTAAGGCCTCCCAAGAACAGAGAGCTACCTCTACAATTGAAAGCCGTAATGTGCGTTACAGGGAACAAGGTAAAATAAAAAGGCGCATGACGATTGACAAAGAATATTAAAAGTATTTTCAATAATGAAAGAAGCGAATAAAACAAAGTAACTGATTGAAACATTAGGTCGAGTTGCGAGCGGACATTCTAGTGCCCGGATTCGCATCGAGAAAGTTGGGCCAGGTACCGTGCGAGGATGTGATGGTGCGATTCCCAATACCAGAATGCTGGATATATCTCTTCAGAGTGGAGAAGCATTTCCGGTACGGTTCAGTCAAATCAGCGCACAGAAGAACCGGAAAGATCAAGGGTATAGAGAGATTCCTAGGGGCAGTTGACACCTTAGAGCCCCAGCTAATGGAGGTGACGTCCGGTCAAGCAAAATACGAACACCAGCACCGTGCCATAGTCTGGAGGATGCCAAGACTACCTAAGGAGGGTCAAGGTAGGTTCGGAAGACTTTGAAAGGCGAAAGAAATCCTACTTATTTCAATATACCCCCGCCACTTCTAAAACTTATCTTTCAGGTGCCTATACGACGCATCAGCTGGTTTGTCGGATGGCTTTGACGTCCTACGACCAAATACCAGAGAAACTGGCTGAGTACTGTTACGTGGAGTTCACAATGCCAGCGACCCAAGTGTCGCACACCACGGTGAGGAGTGTCAGTCTTCAAAACAGCGACAGCGACAATCCTCCAGAGAAATACGTTCGCAGCTTATCCCGTCACGAGTACAGGTAACGTGAACGCTCGTGACAATCGGTAGGATCGATTCACTGTCTAATCGCCTGCCATTAAATGTCCAATCGCTATTCTTAACGTGTCTCAGGGTCGGTATCGAGCATACGCAAGGCGAGGGACCAGGAGCCTACGTCGCGGCTACGATAAGCAAACCGATTCCGGAAGCTACGCCGGAGACGCACGAGGACACCCCAGAAACGGCTGCTGACTCTGATTCTGATTATTCCGAATAAATTCTACGAGGATTTCAAGATCGGAACCGCTAGTCGCGCTGAATATATACATAAGTTAGGATTTAATATATACGCAGTTAAAAGTGTTATGTAAGTGATTGATATGTCGTATTGCTTACCCACTTCTAGTCGCTTGAAATGGTTAAAGTCACGTGTCGTGTCGTCACAGTGATATCCTTCGTGAAGAATCGGGAACCATCTTTCGATCGCTCGGACAAAATATTTAAACGGCTGGAGGAATTAGTTTTAAAAGAGACAGGATCGACAAAATTGAAAGTGAAGAATATTATTTCATGTACGTACACGTGGACTGCGTAAATGGTCTCTAGTCTCGTTAGCTTAATCGATAGTAATAACAGAGAAAATTAATTTCTAAGGAAGGACAATACCACTTTATCATTTTTATTTATTGTAGCCGTATCGTAGGATATTAGACCCGACGATCCGGACGCGTCGCGGGACTCATTGCAAAGTTTCAAAGACTGACAAAACGCCACTTTCACAAAGGATGGGGCAAAAATGTGGCACGGGATTCCCAATCGTATCAGGTGGACGCGATAGTTCGTTAAAATTTTTGGCGTGGCTCAGCAACACTAGAAAGTAGAACGGCAACAGGTATTACTTCATCGTAGCAGTTTGTGGCTATGAATATTATTGTTATTAGTGCGATCATCGTCACAATCAATCGATCGAGTGTACTCAATGCATTTGTTATTAATCTTAACTGCACCGAAATAGTCGTATATAATTTTATAATATATCAGACTTCTCATTATTATTTATTTATTTACAAGCACTTGCATATCTTATTGTTTCAAGCTGAAGATTATCTATGCGATGTTATCTAGTCATTTTAGAGAGACAGAGCATTGAGTGTATATTTATTAGGGAGATCAATAACGTACTTAGGAATAAAATAGGTATCGACAATTCGCTTAAGGAAACAAGTATAGGAAGGAAAAGATATCGAAACTAATTGTGTGCATAATGTTAACCAGAAAGATTTATTATTAGCTATAATAAGTACAGTATCGTTAAGTCTACCAGTGGCCTCTGGTCAATATATATATATATATATATATATATTAAATAATTATATAAATAAGTATACGAGTACTCATGAGAGACTCGTTAGTCTTTAAGGGATAGCCTTTAAGTTTCAGTTTTATTTTTTATTTCCTTTGGCAAGTACTCTTGCCACGTTACAAGGACCGATTGAGAGTTGAACAGCTAAACCAAATACCAAATTTAAGGATCGACGCATTGCGTAATAGTTATACGGGACGCTCGTACCTGTCGCGTATAATAACAAGAGGTATATTACCCACGCGCGTATATATATATATATATTTATTTATATATATATATAACTAGGTACTCACTATAGCAATATAAAGAATTACTATTAATCGTCTAGTGGATAAGGGAAAACTTAGAAAGTAAGTTTCCTTTAATTATTTTTTTGTTTTTCGTTGGCACGTTCTCGTCCTGCAAAGGATCCAAAGAGTACAGTCTAGTCCCTAGTGATTAAGGAGATGATACGTTATAGGATATATAATAATGTCATCGTTAGTCGTAACGTTATGTTTTATGGTTATTTGAAAAAAAATATTAGAATAGCAACGTAAGCCGAGTCACGGTGCGATCTGTGACGTTGGACCCCGAAGTGTACGCAAAGAGAATCAGTATAGGATATACGTATGTTGTTGTTGTTATTAGTAATATTATTATTATTGAAGAGTAAATTCATTTGGTTTATACTATTAGTAACGTCATATACTGTTGTTGGGTCTATATTTTTGGTTTAGAGTCAAGGAAGTTATTTTCTATTCAGTCGTTTACCGCGAATCGATCGAAACGTTTGGTTTATGTGAAAATATATTTTTTTATCTTGCGATCAGACGGAATTCTTGGTCAGATTTTGCTCTCTTTGAAATTTTGGGGGTCAGTCTTTGAAACTGTGCGGTCACGATGTGACCGGATCTTACGGGATTAATGAAAGGCAGGGGAAGTGTGTTCTCATTTACGTTTGAAACGTTTAACGAAATTTGGTCGAAGTTTCTCGAAGCTTTAACCGATGAGTAAAGTTTCCAGCTCGTGATCTCAACATATATTCGCATGTGTGAAAATAAAAAGAAAATAAGAGAGTTGTGCATTTAAGGATAATATGAATACGTGTATTGTATAGGTTAGAATGTAGTTGATAAAGATAATGAAAACCGATGATTTCGAGAGGGGAGGAAAGGAAAAGAAAACTTGGAGCGCGGGAGTTTTTCTCTTTTGGTGAAGAAAAGAAAAGGGAAACGGCAAAATAAGAAGGGGTAAAGAAATAGAGTTAAATGGTCGACAGTGTCTTTAAATAGGTTATGTTCTACTTATATTTTTGCATTCACGTCGTTTCTTGAATGACACGACTCGTTGCAGCTTTTTTTTCACTGGTTATCTTATTGGCAATATCATCCATTAAGTCGCGATAAAATTATTTTGATGTTTTTTAAAGAAATCATTGATTTTATCGGAATACGTCGATTTCACAATACGAATAACGGATATATTCGCGCGTTCACGATTCTGGACGGTCATTGGTCAAGTATGAAGATTTAAAGATTGTAGATAAGATAGAAAAATAGATAACGAGTATACCATTGATTTAGTCTTAGTCAAAGAAATAATGGTTGACAAAGATAACCTAGATAATTAAACGTTCTCCGATGCGAACAAGTAGTTAACTGAAGGATTCAAAAATAATGGCGGGAACTGTCATCACTCGGTCGATATCGTATCGGTTCGCCTAGGTCGAACTGCCGTTTCTCGTCTCAAAAATGAATTAATTGTGCGTTTAAGAATTTTTTCGGAACACACAATCGAATCGCCTATAATTTTTCAGCACTATATACATGTTCAATTCAATTTTCATCCATCCAATACAAATTGAAAACCAAGAATTGAATATTTCTTTTCGAAAAAAATGTCTTTCTACCGATCCACGACACGAGAGTTTTAGTTCGCGCAAAATGAGACACGCTCGTGATTGGTCTTATAGAGGTAAAGTAAAGGAAACACACTACGTAGAGATAAATGATGAAAGAGGAGATAAAAGAGATAAAAATGTTATGGCGTTGTGCGCGTGGGAAAGGTAACTTTCCGATCGGCACGATTTCAACGGTGGGGTTTGAGAAATGTTACCGTAGGTCAGTAGCTTTCTGTGTGTATGTCCTTTAAGAAAAAAAATATGACAATTAAGTTCGTGTAATTTAGCCTGTTGCACTTGTAATAATTGCATACGCGTATGCATTATATATAATGTATAAGAATAACGCATAGATAATAATTATTTATTTATTAAAAATCAGTTGCTCGTTCGTACCGATTCGGCCGGCGTTAAAATCGCAATGGCCGATTCAAAAAAGGCGTCAGATCATTCCAAGATGAAGAAAGAGAGATAAAGGAAGCTATATCTTTAATCTGTACCTTATATGCATATTATATATACATATATAGAATATATATGTATAATGCATTGCTCCATATTATGAATGTACGATTTAATTAGTAATCTCTTATCTATAAAAACACGGTGTACTGTAAGCGAGCCAAGAAAAAAAAAATCGAAACTATACCAGCATGTATAAAAATTTTTCGCGAAAATACGAAAAAAAAATAAGTAACACTCTTAGTTAACGGAACCATCAATAAATTATATGTATCGATAAATAATATAAAATTGTTTAAGCGATTAACGAGAAGCAATCGATTAATAATTGACTCGACCAAGGATCCAGTTGAATTTTCATTCAGTTTCTCGTACTTTATTAGAAATGTCATCAAGAAGTGAGAGTTTATCCAATCATCCAACGTGAAAGGATATGCGGAAATGGAAAAATAAAAAGAAGGTCAACGTTGGTTGACATGGAAACGGCGATGCTGGATATTATTCCATCATTTTGTGGCTATGTGTCAGAATGCTAAATTTCGTAGTAATATTATTTTTACCCCGGCTAAATTAACCCTGTCAGTTGTAACCCTTGTACCTGGATTAATCTAAGAAACCGCTAAGAAGAAATTCCAGGATCCTGTGTGTCTCCTCTTAGCGAACCCTGCCAGACCACAATTTTCCGTGAGTAATACAAAAACGTCAGACAATGCGTAGAACTTTAACAAGTCTCAATGATTCGTCTTTAAATTGCTAAAAAAGAAAGTTTAGTAACGACCGCGTTAAACATTGTAACCCATAAATATCTCCAATACCAATTCGAGTGAAGGAATTACGGAAGAGTCGAACATACGTTCAAGGTATTACGGAACGGTTTAAGGAATACGGAATTAACGGGGAGACACGTTATCCTTAGTTTTTTACATAAAAGAAAAATATTAAGACTGCGTAAAATAGGCAACTCTTATTCAATCAGACTCATTAAATGCTTATAAAGCGTAAATAGCCTCTTTTGATGTTTATTAATGGAGTAAAAGTAGCTAAGAGACTTTCCTGGAACCAGGCAGAAAAACTTCCAATGGAACATCCAAGTGCTTTTTATTCTTGTTACAAAGATTCCGCCATTCCAGGACTGTGGTGTATATACATGCATTATATATATGTGTATATACTGGCAGTTTCATTACGGCGTAGAAAGACGCTCACGGAAACGAATAATTGCACAACATGCAGGAGAGGAAATCAAGATATCGTGTCTGTGAACATGTGAGGCTATCGTGTTATCGACGTGACGTTGGCAGGCAAAGCGTCGGCGCTGTTCGGTCGATAACCAACGCAAAAGCAAGCCGAATGGCTGTGAACGTCAACGACGCCGCCGCCGTAGCCTCCACGACCAGGTTTCTTGCGTTCCCTGTCCCTCTCCTATCGCTGTGGCTCAGCTGTTTCTGTTTACTGAACAAAGGAGTCAGTTCTACGGTGGACGGCCACGAGAACGTTCGTACGATCGTTTTCAGTCTCGGCAGGGCCGCGAGGCCGATTTTTTTTTTCGATTTAGAAAAACTCCAAGTACTTCGTTAACGCACGTTCGTGACGCGTCTCGTGTTTGCACTGTTTTGTTTGCGTCTGTTTGCATCACTGGGTACGTGGTCAGGATTGTGCGCTAATAGACTGCATTGTCAAGCGGATCTTTTCTGCTGTCGTCGTTCTTGAAGGAGGAAACTGGAGAACAAGAATTGCGCGGTTGGAAAGAGGACAGTAAGTAGATCTGAAAATTAGAACAGGGACAATGGTCAGTTTACGACTCTCTTGGTAAAACATAAGCTGGGTCCCTGACCTGATTTTTTTTGTTATGAATCTAACCATGTTGTTTCCCTACACTGGATTTCTGGCTGTTGAATAGATGGGATTCTGTTTCACTTAACTCTGCCTGCTATGTTGGTGTTATCTTTTTTTTTTAACTGTAGAACATAGGAAATACAACCTTCTACGTGTTGGCAAGGAGCCCTCATTCGAATTCTTGATGACTTTTATTACTGCGATTGTCATTCGCTCTTATAACAGTCGTTTATCCTATAACGCGACATGAAATTATCTCTGGATGTTTGTGATGGGATCGTACGATTGCTTTTACCTTTTCTGGCACGCATTTCCGTCTCTATGGAATCTACATTTCTAGTAGTTAGAAATCGTTGACGCTGCACGAGAGTCATTTCAAAGGGCGTCCAGGACGATGACCCATGATTGATGAACCTTTCTATACCCAGACAAGGTTAGGATACCCGATATACATTTAAAGTACCTTCGTACCTTATGATATTACGTAGAAACATTCAGAGTCGTTTACATGAATATATTCAACGTCAATTTTAAATATCAAACAGTACTGAATTGTTTTATTGATCGAAATTCACTTTTTTTTTACCCAGTGCCGTATCGATGAGTACACGGCACCATGAGAAGGTGGCAAAGGGCCACCTTGTAAAAGGAACCTGCGTTTCTATTGTAAATATTTATGGAAAAATACGGAGTCCCAGAATGCATATAATGCTCATCGAGACGTTACTAAGTGGCATTGTTAATTCGAAAGGGAATGAGGCAAAGACACGAGAGAGAGAGAGAGAGAGAGAGACGGTTAGAAATAATCGAGCGCAACATGGTGGAACTGGTATCTACATTATCGTCGCTCTCTTCTTGCACATCGATAATCCTACCAAAGACTATACGGTGCGAGACGCGTAAAACGTGCAAAACGAACAAAGAGCATAATGCTCGAGCGGAGAGTAAGCTGCAACCTTGGCCAGGAGGGAGTAACGCCGCACTGAGAAATACACAGTGCGCAGTTGAGAGAAGCGTTACACCTAAACTTCGGTATATGAGAGTACCGTGAATGTTAATTTTTTATTAAATTTTTTGCTACTGATTTCCATAGCTAATACACGACCACTGTCACACAAAAGGATCCCTGTGGGTGTTGCACGAACGTTTACCGATATATATCTCTATTAAACAATTTTCGGCCGTCTGTTTACAATGGAAATTTATGCAAACACGGTCTTCGGGGTTCGACGCAATTTTCGTCGCCGTTGAGAAAAATATTTATCTGCGAGGTTACAAATCCATATCGAGAGTTCCAGTTATTTCTGCTCATCCTTCTCACGAATTCTGCGACGTCTTCTGGATTTCGGCCATTCTCGACTAGGTATCATGATCTCGTGTAAACACGGCTTAAGTACGATCCACCGAGTGACCCAGTGCGCGAATGCTTCTGTCTGACATTTCGTAAGAGAACTCACTGCCGTATATTTAGCAATGTGGCACAACACGTTCGTTCGAATAGCGTGAATTAGTCTAAAGCTATAAGGCTTCCTTCACACCGTCGATCGGGTTTCAGGCATTGCTGTAATTCCTTTGTAAGAAAGTCGTACGTGCTACGTACGTTTTTGACGTGATTAAATGACTACCTGAAAGATTTGAGATAAACAGAGATAAAAATACGACTCCCGCACAAGTCTGGTCTTATCGATCCACGATTGTATCCAATAACTGGAGAATCATTGATAAGGGTGGTAAGTCAGTTCTGCAAAAGAATTTATTTTGTATTTTTTTTTGCCACCGACTTTGTCCCGTCGTATAAACGTCGATAACACACAAGTCCAATTTTCTTTCTCAGAGTTTCGGGGCCGACGGAAGTGGCGTCGCGACGCGTCTCCTCGGTCCGCGTCTTCTTAGCTATAGAAGATTGCTGATATCCGTGAAAATATTCAAAGCTCACCGGAAATGACACACATCCATCCCAATTCTACCGACGTAGTCGTGACGCTTCGTTGAATATCTGCATTCGTCCAGTAGAGTTTGAGCATAGGATTTTCCAGACGCAAGACAAGTATTCATTGAAGCGACATAAGCAATTTTAACGTACCTGGTACGTGGTCATTAATCGATGGACTCGATGGTCGAATTGCTTCATTAAAACCGGAACAAGAAGCTCTTTGGGTGAATTCTCAAGTTTCATTAGAATTCTCTAGCTAGCATCCAATTACCATAGTCTGGTATACTTGTCTAGATTATAATAGTACTTGGGAACATGTAACCTGATTGAAGATCAAGATTTCTATCACCATGAAGATTGACCTTACTGATAATATATTTTTTAGATTTCGACTGTACTGGATATTGTTTCTTTTCTACATGGAGAGTAAGAAAATTATGAAAGTTTACTCGATACCCGTTATATTAATCCGTCCAGATACGAAGCTTCTGTCACGACTTCTAATATCCTCATAGCCAAGCCGAGGGAGTCCGACAGCTACAACGGCAAGAGCTTAGAGAAAGTTAATTTCGCATGGCCGTTGAACCGATCGCGATTACGTAGGTGAGCAGAGAGTAACACTGGCAGTTACCAGACCTCAGCACGTTGCAACAGAAAGATACGAGAGTCTAGTACTATAACGTTGCAGAGCCTCTTGGGGTTATAAACGCAATGCTCAGCAACGATTCGAGAAGTTTCTTGGTTCCTGAAGATACTTTCGCTCATGGATATTAAATTGCCAACGATATTAAGATCATCGGCATTCTGTAATTATTAACTTTTATCGATTGACAGCCAAATAAACTGGGAGCAACTGGAACAGAAGTCAACTCATACCGGAAATAACCGGATTTGCTCTTTCAAGATGGATGCAAGTCTGACGTCGAGTACTAGTAACTAGTGGTAGCTGTACGTTAGTAACTAATGACTGTACTTGCACAATGATTCTACTATAGTATATACTCCATGGAACCACTGTGTAGGTCCTACAGCCTGAGCACACTGAGTCAAGGCTTTTCCCTGAGCAAAATAGTAAAACAAAAATACTTAGGCATATGGTGCAATGTTCAAAGCGCGTTAAATGGGGTATTCCGAGCTCTCTGGCGTATTTCCAAAACGTGCGGTTAGGTCGTTATTCTCTTTCTTCACGGTCTTACTCCAAGCGTTCACGTAACACAGACATTTTGCGAGAATTCTTGTCTTGTTGTCTTTGAGAAAAATTGACATTTCTTTAATTCCATCCTATGATGGTTTTCCGTTCGTCTTCCTAACTCAGGAAGAGGGTCTAGTCTAACCGTCGCGAAAGATATTTCTTGCGTGGGCGAACAGCAGCGCCATTCCCCGATGCGTCGTGTAAACCTGGACCGGTTCGCAGCTGCGGCGCAAAAAGACAATGGTTGACCTTAGCGTATATGGTCAGACCAGATTCTATATCTCTTGGCAAGTCTTGGGAGTCGTGGTTGATTTTTTGAAGTGATTCCGCGAATAAGTTTTGAACTGGAAGAAGCGTGAAGTTAGCAGGTACTATACTGGTAGATTAATATTATTCGTAGAAAAAGAAGGGAATCGTATAATCGAATTGATTTTGAATTTGAATTTTTTCCCGCGTCAGACCATGATCAACCGTCAGTTTAACGGACGTTATTGTCTAGTTGTTTATTTGATATGTGTTATATATACATATATTTTCATTCTTTTTCAGAATGATCTAAAGATGCCATCCTTACTTGAAGCCCTGGAGCTGAAGTACGGGAGTTCAACGACAGAATGCTCTTTGACCGACGAAGAAACGGCACTCTCGGTGAGCATCTTCATCCCGAAGAAATCACCACGTCACACCGTACCAGCCCTTCTGGTCCTGCAGGATTGCGACATAGAGTCGGCTGGTAATGACGATGAGAAGCTCAAGGATAAGTGCAAGAACGTGGAGGAACTCGATCTCGCCCAGAATAAGCTTTCTCAGTGGAACGAGGTCTTTGGGATTTTACAGTACATGCCGAAGATCAAGTTCGTTAATTTAAGCTTCAACAGCCTCACGGAAATACTGGAGGTCAAACATGGCAGCTATGATCTACTGAGGAACTTGGTGCTCAATGGCACGCGTGTCTCATGGTCGACGGTACAGGGTCTCATTAGACTCCTGCAGAATCTTGAGGAACTTCATCTCTCTCTGAACGAGTACAAGACTGTTGATCTTGAGTATCAGAAGGAAGACAACAGGAATGCGTCCATTAAGAAATTACACTTCACGGGTAATCCTATTGAGATCTGGAATGAAATATCAAAATTGGGATACGTCTTTCCAAATCTTGAGAGTCTGGTACTTGCTGAATGTCCTATAAGGTCCTTGGCACTTGAGGAGAATCGCAATGTAGCAAGCAATGGGGTCGGTAGCGTTAACGAGGAAGAGAAGCCAGTTTTGAAGTCCGAAGACAATGAGAATATGAATCTGCCAGAACCTGATGCCCCCGAGAAGTGTCCTGAGAATAGGATATTCTCAGAGGAGGTGGCTTACAACAGGACTGAATCTGAATGCGAATCAAGCAGCACGAAAATTAGATCTCCCCATGATCCTTTCAGAATGCTTAGATTTCTTAATGTCAATGGGACTTTGCTGTCAACTTGGGACGACGTTGAGAGACTGGCTAGATTTCCTGCACTGAAGTCACTCAGGATGCAGGGATGTCCTCTGTTCGAGGTGAGAGAATTGAGGTCGTTGCCTATACTGCAATCAGTTAAGAATTAATTAAAGTGGCGAATCAAGAAATACCCAGTAATTTACTTCCTTGTTGGAGGAACGATACTTTCTTTTTGCTTCTTTAGGAATTATCCATTCTTTTTTATGCTTAAATTATTCCCCGCGACCAATCCAATTGGCAATCTTACTCTGGATATTCGTATAAAAGAAATTCTTGCTTCAAAATTTACTTGTCATTTGTTATGGTCTTTTTTGGATCCTGATACGCTAAACGAGAGTGATGTCTGACGTAATCTCGGGCAATTAAAATGATCCGTGACCGATGGTTAATTGTTTCTGGTACATGCAGAGTCCCAGCGAATACACGGAACACGAGAGGCGGCAGCTTCTGATAGCCAGGCTACCGAACGTCGAGACTCTCAATGGCGGTGGCGTTATTTCATCTCAAGAACGTGAAGATGCTGAGAGAGCCTTCATAAGATATTACATGGACAAACCGGAAGCGGATAGGCCGGAAAGGTGATTCTTGAGATTCGAATTCTGGTTCGTTCTCTGCGACTTGGAGAATCGATGCGAAATGCTAAATATTTGTTTTTATTCCAAATACTCATTTTGATTTTACCACTTTTGTAGGTATGCCGAGCTCGTTGGAATTCACGGGAAATTGGATCCCTTGGTCCACGTTGATCTGACGCCAGAGAAGAGAGTCAAAGTAACGTTTACTTATGGAGATCTTGTCGAGGTAAATTTTTTTAAGGAAAATTGTAAAGTAAAATTTTTAATTTACTTAAGAACCGAAGAATATGAATAATGCATCTAATAATAATTTATATTTTTCTTTTATCTCCATTAGGTACGATCGGTTGACGTGTATCGCACGGTATTCGAACTGAAAAGAAAACTGGAGTCCATGGTTAAAATACCAGCAAACAGAATGAGACTCTTCTACGTAGATCAGGTGAGAAAAATAATTGCTCGTTAACAGGGCTTGGTCTTATTTTTCAGAATTTTTGGTTTCTCGAAAGACGCGTTAAGGAATGTGAGATTGCGATCTAGAATATATCCTCTTCCAAAACGAATCCTTATTCCATCGTCGTCACAAAAAATTCTCTAACCAACAGCAGAAATTTTTGACGCCTCAAGGTAAGACCTTGACGGTCCCTGACACCTTAAATCAAAATCCAATAATCCCAATCGCACAAGAAATAAATCATTGTCGGAGTATAAATAGAATTTACGAAACAATTTCCTTGAGTAAGGCTTTTTAAAAAAAAAATAAACGTTCT
Organism: Trachelus iudaicus; assembly: GCA_030142595.1. NCBI lineage: Eukaryota > Metazoa > Arthropoda > Insecta > Hymenoptera > Cephidae > Trachelus > Trachelus iudaicus. The sequence goes on along the minus strand of JARQTH010000323.1, from coordinate 2,310,759 downwards.
GTTTGTTTCAAGGATTTGAAGTCTGTGCACGCCTGCGAGGAAATGCTCTACCCAAATAAGCAGCTGTATCGTTACAACATAAGAACGGGTGGGGAGATAATAATCGACAGTAAATTAAATCGATTCGTATCGACATCCTCGAGTACGTCTTCGATTCGATCTTGAAGAGAATCTATGAAAGGATCAACGATATTGAAGTTAACCGATGATTGGACATCAACGAAGACGCTGATCAGACACCACTCTCCGATCCGGCTTCGATAACGATCCAAGAATCGTTTCCTTAAGTGATCAGATTTCAGTGTAGACCATTCGATCGCAACACGAAGGTTTTGATATGTTCGTTCATAAGTATTGATTTAGTATCTGTATTTATCGATTCTTCAGGGCTGACAATTGGCGAAAGTTTAGTTCGCTCTTTGCGGTTTGCAGAGTAAATGATTCAGGTTGCGCGAATCGATATGCCTACGAAGAGAGAGAAGGATAAGGTCTAAAGATGCTGACAGTATCCAATGCCAATTCTTATTTTTTCCCTCTGTATTCAGGGTCATTTATTGAAATATCCTTTAGTGCGTGTTCGATAAAATTGGCCCCGAGCTCGTTAAATTCGCAGTCGTAAAATCGTGACCAAGTCCGGATGAGTTTTTACACGCGAATGAGTAACTGGGAACGTCACGCAAAATTCAATTTCGATAATTACCTTGAGAAGGAAATATAGGGAATCCTTTAATAAATGCGGCAGTGGATTACGTTATATGCGTTGTTATCTTGGATCAAGGCTTTTCTTCTTGTTAACTTCTCCATGCATTTTTCATGCGGTATTCAGATATACTGTAATAATATTAGAAAGAAAAAAAAAAACATACCGGTATATCGTATCGCCTGTGATACACGTTGTCCGATTGTCTGATGTAAATACACGTGATACTCATTAAAAGGAATAACAATTAAATAGGATTTGCATCCTGTTGTAATGAGGATGGATCTATTGATGATATAATAGAGGATATGCGCTGGTTTGGCACAATGCGATTCCAAGGAATTGCAGGTGTAATACGTTAATGCTGTTACGAGGAAAAGATGGAGATGAGAATATTTTTGTAAATTATAACCAACGATTGTAACTTAAACATTGATGGCGAATTGATCAAAATTATTATTGCGAAGTAGGTACGATGTGATTTACTGTATTGGATGAAGTTGTAAGGATCATTGAGACGATTGTTTATAATTTAAAGTGAAATGTATGTCTTTCTTTTGTGCTTGGAAGAAGAGTGATACTACCCCTGGCAATTCGTCCGGAGTCGATGGGAAACGAAGAGCGGCAAAAAAAAGAAGTGACAGTTAATCGTGTTATCATCTTTTGAAAATGAAGATTGAAATAGATTGAATAAGAAGAAACCTTGAAGAGTCACTTAGTGCCTGCCTTAGCGTAACTTGAATACTTCTAACACTGCCCTGTAAATATATTATTCGGCTTGGCAAGGCCCTGTACATAACGCGTTCGGTTCTTCAGATACGGAAGTGAGGTCACGAGCTCTACGACCTCGATACCGGAAGCTGCAAAGACAGAAAAAGGTTTTTGAATTTCGATGTTGTACTCGTCTCACGAATCAGACGATCTAAAGCATTAAGAGTATACATCTTCTATAATATCGGCACTGAGATTCTTTTGTGATGTGTCTAGTCTCAAAAAGCAAAAAAAAAAAAGAAAAATTCATCTCATTTTATATAATACAATCTTTTTTTTGTGCTGGCGCAAATGTACGTTCTAACAAAATAAATCATTTATATACACGAGAATCCCTTGAAGTCTTCGAAAGAAAGAAAATAAGAAAACCTTATCCTCGAAAATTCTTCGATCTTTCCTACCTGAAGAAAGTTCAATACGCATTTTCTACATTACCGATTAAATCCAGCACTTTACCCACCAAGGGATATCCGACAAAGTTCTCCTAACCGAGCCCGTCATATTTTTCCAGAGACAGATTTTCCAACGTCATAAACAAATTTTGCAGTCAACAAGTAGCACGTAGTCAATTCCTGGTGACCTCGTTATCTTCTCCCAACTAACTACGAGGTCCGTAAAGCATCCATTAGAGCACGCAACTTTGAGGCAGTTGGCAAACGTGAAATACCGTTCTACAGGGGTTCAGTAGGGGTGGGACAGTTCCATTCATCGATCGAGCGACGCCTGGCGCCACGGCGGCCCCAAAGTGAAAAGAGACGCCGAGGGAGCGAGTGGCCCGCTCCTCTTCGACGCCTCTTGCAGAGCCACTGTCAAAAGAAATCATGAAGAGAACGTGAACGTTATACGACCAGGAAGCGGTATGGGATTCTCAGCGGTGTCCAGGTCGATCACCATGTGAGTGTTGCGGCCATTAAGTGTTGAAAAGGAACCTGGTTGGCGTTCAAGAAAAGTATGGACTAGTGAGGAATCGATTTCTAACGTGATAGCATGGGGGTAACGTTGGGGCAAGTATCCAATAGAAAATTATTAACTATCAATTAACATCCCCACAAATAACCTCAATGTACGAATCCTTGTACTTTATCATTCTGCATGCCACGATTGATTCTAGTAAGAAGAAAAATCATTTATATTCGAATTCGACCGACCTTGTTTCGCTTATCGACCATGATGTATCTTACACGGCACCCTCGTTGGAATATACTCATTAGCAAGCTACGTTATACGAAATGAATTTATTTTTCAAAATTACGAACGTAAAACACATTCATTAATCCTTGCGCCAATGCTACGTCAGAGACATTATATGTTTGAATGCGTGACTGTTGTATGTTTGAATAATTGTGTCTTGTATTTTTCCACTCAAAAATGAAACAAGGCATTGTCGAATTGTTTAATTATATATTTAAAAAATTCGTTTCACGGTGTCTGGAAAATTTTACGTTGAACAGATATCCTGTTTTATTCAATGGCGCTAAGAGCCTTTAAGGATAATAAGATAAGGAGAGTGGCGATGTGTTATCGGAACGGTTGAAAATCGATGAAGAATAATAAAAAAGTCCTTAAACTAAAATTATTCTCAATGATTATTGTAGCCGAGTTCTGCGTGTTTGTCATTCTATATTTAAACTGCTCTAACCTCACATTTCCTTTATGTCGATGCACTCTGATTAATGTATGCCGTACTATTACTATGTCTTAAGAAAAAGAAAGGCAGCTTGAACGATAGCAAGATATTCGCTATTAAAGCATGAATTTATTAATAGACAGTCTAAAATTATCCTGGTTCACGTCCGCGTGGATTCGTAAATTTCATTTACGCATCGCGCGCCTCAGGTCAATACGCACGTACCTAGGAAGTACTTAACCTTAAAAATAAGGAAGCACTGTATTGTTTTTCCTTAGGAAATTAATCTTACTGTAATTGTGTCACGAATATAACATTTTTTCAAGCTATTCGCACAGTAACATGAACCCTGATTACGATGCCACTTCCACGCTGTAACGTGGACGTCGAAGAATTTTGTGGTAGTTAAAATAAATTAAATTTTTGATAATTTCGAATTCATTATTATACGCAAAGAAACATGAAAATATCGCGGGAAACAGGTTCTCGGTATTTAATCGTTGTAGGTTGAAATTGAGGTTTCTTTGAGGTCGATCAATTCGAAAAGAGGTTATGATTATGATCAAAGTTGGCGCTGCTTTTGAATAAAGAAAAATGGATTCCTTAATGGTGACTTTCTTGTCGCTATAGGATCGGAATATATTTAGTAGGGCAGAAATGCGATCGACCCGTGAACCGGGACACGTAGAACGATGCGTAGTGACCTAATCAATTCGTCCTTCGTGTACGCGTACTAACACCGTTGATAATTAACTCCCTAGGAAAGACTTGTCCGCTCGTTTAGTCATCGCGCTTCGCTAGTTCGTGCGTCGGGACGCTGAGAGGAGTTTATTTCGCGATGCAATAGACAGACACGTATAGGCAATCATGAATTTTTAGATTAAATTCCACGAGAGAATTGCTCAAGGAATTTGAAATTGGAGTTAAACAAACTTGAGGTTAAAGGGAAATAGACGGACGATCTTTATACGTCGGGTATATATTTTCTCTGACGATGAGGTTATTGTAGACTGAGTCAAGATGAAGAAAAAAAACATTTGTTCGTCTCAGTAGTCCCGAGGAGCGTGAAGCATCGTTCTGTGAACGAAGGAGGAATCTCGCGAAACTCGTGGAATATTTTATTCAGCCGAATTGACTTTCTTGTTCATTTTCAGTGCTCGTAAGCAATAATAGTGAAAAATGGCGTCTGGTTTGCCGAGCGTCCATCAGAAGAAACTGGGACCGGCGCCGATAGCATCATTCGAAGATCTCTCCGACGAGGTGGAAAACGTGAGTTGAGAGAGTTCTCAAGTTCCTTCTAAGTCCACACGACCTACTTCACTCTTTATTCTTGTCTCTCAATCGAGGAACCCCTTTAAAATTCATTTCCGATCCGGCGAACTCCTAGCGGGATAACGACTCGCGGAGAGTGTCCACTGTCGTCTACTCTCCTTCACCATTCGGCACTCCAATAGGATTCTCGGATTTTGATGCAGGGCGAAGCGGCAACCCGAATGCCCGGTATCGTCGAAGTATCGACGCCCGGAAGCTCACTGAAGACGCCGAGCACGCCGAGGATCGACATAAGCCGGGCGAGCAGTTCCTCTCACCACGAGGACAGCAACAACTCGAGAGAATCCTCTCCGGAGAGAGAATTACTTGCTGGTAAGGAATATTAAGAAACGGAAAGTTTTGGATGAGGATTGTATGACTGACCTAACCTCAAATTATTTTAATAAATTTTCACAGGCATTGAACCTCCTCCTGGTAGCAAGCTGAACCTTGGATACAAGGAGGATGTGCAGGATCTGCGATCATCCACCGAGGAACTGGATCTTCATGATCCGGTTCACGAGCAGGACCTCAGACGTGACTCCAAGAAGATGGCACGTAAACGGAAAGAAGATGGGACTCAATCTGAATATGGTGGCGTCAAGCAACTGCAGGATAGGGAACGTAAGGATAGTAACTGCTCCGAAATTATACTGCTGAACATCAGTGGTAGGACGTCCAGGTTGTCTTCCGTTGGTAGTCAGGGTTCTGGTGTCTCTGGGAAGCTATCGGTTGTCTCGGCCACGTCTTCTAGGTATGTGATAATGCGATGGTAATAGCCAGTGAATGGATTGCCTGTGTTTCGTGAATGGATGCGTTTTTACTTCGTTTACGTGTCGCGTTTTAATGAGATGGTTGTAGCTTTTAGTCGCGCTGTATTCGGTAACGCATCCCAGTGAATTGTTCAAGGTCGCCGAGTCCACACAAGTGTCTCCTGGAAACTTCGTTTTGCGGTAGCAAACCGACCTTGGCGGATAACTTGATCGAGCCCTCGAAACCAGAAACAGACGATCTTGAAAAGATTCTACTGCAACGAGAGGCTGACACCACCAAGGCTCTTATACCGGAGAGTATAAAGGTACCGATAATCGAGGGTAACCTGAAGCCCGATCCATTGGATAAGCCGCGGAGAAGAGGTCGCGAGGAGAGGAAGGAAATCTTCAAAAGAGAAGTGGAAATAACGAAGAGAGTTTTAGAGAGGGTCAACATCGACGTAAGTCCATAAGTCCATGCACCATGCACCTATTTAATGGAATCCAGAGTAAGTTCCTTGTAATTCTCAACCTGGACAGGTTCCTGTCATTAAGAAACAATCGGAGCCGCCGAACAAGAACGCTCTGGAGGTTCAAAAACCAGCAACCCTCGATCTGAACGACAAGAGAAAAAAGCCGCAGAATTTTAAGGAAATCGTGCAAACACCCCCAACCTCGAGCGGCGCGACCGGAAGTCCAAAATTACCTAGGCATCAGAAAGTACGAGAACTAGAGGGTTCCAGGACGCCTAGTCCTTCCTCTGTATCCAGGAAGAGTAGCTTCGCATCCTTGTTTAAGGTCAGAACCGATAGCAGTGCCCTGAGCCCTGAATCGCCAACTCCAAGCATTAAACCACGTAGAAGTCTAACCTCGAAAATCAAGGACACCACTGAGAGTCTTAGAAGCAGATCCAAGTCTAGAGAGAGAGTATCGATCGAAAGAAGCTCCACCCTGAAGAAGGATTCAAAGAATAAAGGCGTCTTCTCGTCCACCCTGAGCCTCTTCAAAAAGCGCGAGAGGAAGAAGAGCTGCGACGATGGTGCTGCCACTCCGATTGACGGTGAACATCATTCTCTGGAGAGCATTGGAAACGTGGAGTTTACATTTAATACGGAGAAGGACAGGAAGAAGGATGACTCTATCTTCATCAGCCTTCACGCCGACGATAGAAATTACGAGGAGGCTCTGCCGTCGGAGAGCGTCTCCATACCGTTGGAAACCCCGACGAAGCTCTTGGATGAGTACGAATCGGAGCCACGACCTGGAAACATCATTACCGAGGCTTCTATAGAACACAGATCCTCGAATCAGATCAGAACGGAGGCCAAGATAGAGAGTACCACGTCGCGAACAACCTCAAAGGAAAGTCAAATTTCTCAGAGTGCTTCAAAGGAGTCTCAAATTTCGAAAATTTCATCCAAGGAGTCAAAAGCCGAGACACCGAAGACCCAAATAAGGGATTCTGAGATCCCGGACACTGCCGTGTCGAAATCTGGGTCTAACGAGAGCAATAGGGTAATGTCGGAGCAGCAATTGTCAAACAGCTCGTCAAAGGACTCGATCGGTAAGAGACCGGAAGTTGTGAAGCCGAAGCGCAAGAGCAAGGAAGCCCAGAAAACAGAGCCTCCAGGACCAATATCCGACGATATATCGCAAAAGACTGAGATCAATGGCAACGAACCTTCTTCCACCCGGACGATCAAGGAGGTTAAGAAGTCTGATGCCATCGAGGATTCTTTAAAAGTCACTGACGGTCTCGTCAAGACGCCTTCTGTAGTGTCCGACCTGGATCATAACAGCTCCGAGTCGGAGAGGGACTCCGAGATTGAATTCATCAGGAACAAGGCAGAAAAAGTAGCCGAGGAACTTCCCGACGAGAGGAAGGGACTCTTCTACGAGGAGAGCTTCGAAGAGGATCTTCCTTACGTGCCGACAACCTTGCCTCTCGAGAAGAGCGTCGCTCTACCCATGCTACCGGTGAAACAACGACTTCAGGAAGTAAGGTGAGTCATCAATGTTGACACGGCAATTACTTGAATAATTACTATAATTTTCAACAAGCAAAAAGTTCTTACTCCATGTATCAAAGATAAGAAACCAATTTAAAGAAATTACCTTATCCCGCATCCTCAGGACCATTCCAATCGAGCGACCACGATCAACGACGCCGATAAATCCGACGTTGCTCGACGAGTTCGTCATGCACACGTCCTTGGATGAGCGTCGAGTCGAGAAGATGAAGATATCCCTTCCCCGGGAGGACAGTTTCAAACTAAAGAGTCCCAGGAAGCAGGCGGCAAATACTTTCAGTGAATTCGCCGGGAAGGTACCCGACGGCGGCAGAAGAAACGCCGGGAAATCACCAAGTCCCCCGCCATTACCACCTCGTGCACCATCAAGACCAACGAACTGGATAAACTTCGAGGAGATCCCGGAGAAGCGTAAGGCCCCTAAGAGGATCCAAACGATCCCACGGTCGGAAGACGATGCTAAGGGTGGCTACAGCTACGTTCAACCGGAGGAATGTCGATGCGAGTGTCACGAGGAGTCCAGAAGGGCGTCTATGAGAGAGAGGACCACTTGCACGAGTAACGGAGAGCGTCCCTGCAACGGAGAAAATTGTACGGTACCCGCAAGTTCCGGCGACCGTGCCAGCATCGTCAGGTAAACCAAATTGGGTACGATTTTGACGAGAAACAGAGCGTTCATTATTCGAGTACGATCTTCGAAGGCATTAGTGATGAGTAGAAGTTTGTTTCTGTACTTTCAGTGACAGCTCGTTGGAGTGTAGTCTGAGTATCGAGGACGCTGGGACTCAGGCTCTTCTGGGCCCAATGAAGCCATTCGGGATGGACTTGGATCTAAGATCGAATCGGTCCAGCATCATATCGCAAGAGGAGACTGACGAGGTGCATCAATAATTCACCGAACGGCATTCGGTCGAAATTTCTTCCAAATTTTCTTGCCTGGCTAACGGAGATAACTAAGACGAAGACGTACGTCATGGATATCGGCTCGAAACATCTTATCAATTTGTATCTGAGTGACCAGAAAAGTTCAAAGTCACAGAGACAACGTGACAAGATCCATGAACTAATTTCTTTTTATCTCAGTCATCTTCTTAGCGAAGCCTGAATTTCTTTGCTCACTTGCACACGTTGACCTTCCTTCGTGACCCGGTAAACAGTCCTAAATTTTAGCATGCACTTTGAAAATCTAGTCACGGCTAACAATGTCTTTCTTCGCTATACGCGTACGGGATGGTCCATAAAAAACTTTTATTCATTACAGAGACTTCCCCGTGTCCGACTAAAATGTTAAGCCGTTTATCTTAATACATTGATACGCATTTATTGGACGTGATTAAATTTCCAAAAGACTAAGGACGATTCGCGTGCGATTCTTTTATATCGAGAGATAAATAATATTCAAATAATTTTATCTCTCCGATCGATTAAAGAAAATATCGATCACTCGTTACACATCCGTTTACGGTTACGTGTCAACCTCGTGTTTTTTCTTACGGCACGTCGGTGTTACGAATCTTGCATTACCTTGTTTTCTATCTCCTATACTTAGTAATGAGAGATTTAATTATTCTGACTTTTCACGTGGCACTGTAAAGTACATATATATACACACAGGAAAGAAAATGGTTACGGTGAAATTAAGAATTTTACGTAAGGCGTTATTGGCGCCTAAAAAAATTTTGGAAATGAAACAAAAAAAAAGTCAAATTCACTTCGCCGTACAGCCATTCTATAAAGAGCGTCTGGTACCGAGTGCGATTACTCAGACGATAAAAAAGCGACCTGCGCAATCATATGGAATTCACCGAAACGCATGTTATATCGTAACGTTATTAATTGTAATCATATTCTATTTTCTCCGCTCAAAGGATTACGTTTTCTTCGTAGTTTTGCTCCTCTACCTGCTAGACGTATTTTCTATGCGAGAAAACTATACTGTGTTCAGAACGAAGTACTTAATAAATATCGAGGCAGCATCCTTGTCATCTGTTCGCGGTATACCAAGCGGGTTCATGAAAATTAAAAAGGCGACCCTGTATATCGTCGGTTATCGCTTCGTTTTTCGTCGTAGAGGAATCTCGTGAAGATTGTTCACTTTTTAGCTCCAATGCGCCCGGCCAAGCTCGGTGATTTTTTTTTTTCGTTACTAAAAAGCGAAGCGGACAAGAAAAAGGAACGAGAACGAATGGATATAGTAACGTATCGTAAATGGAGTAAAATCTTGCACTCGTTTGGTATACAAGAATTCTTCGAGTTTCTAAATGAATCGCGTACCGGAATTGATTGAAACCCAAAGAGCCATTTTTGTGTCACCCGCTCTAAATAATAATGATTAATGAAAACTATAATTTAGCTACGCTACAAAGTTAAATAATGCCAAGAATAAGGAGAAGAACGGTATAACTATAGATTGATATATCTTCTGAAAATGGCCGACTTTTTAGTTCCGAGAGGCGTTACTATAGGCGGGAATTTAGGAAGTCTTACTATGAGGAAAAGTATGAGAGTGTAAGGCCCCAAAATGGATATCCTAAGGAATCCCTGGGTTGCCGTAGCTAGTGTACCATAGATATAAAGGAGAACCTTTTTTTAGATTTTGATGTTTAGCTAATGAAAATTTTGAAATATATTAATACACGTGCCCTGGGCTGCCTGTGTACGCTTCGTCGAACTTTCCATTGATAAGAATTTAAAAAAAGAAAGACAAGGAAAGGATAAACTTGGAAAAACTCGTCGACGCGGAATTTTTTGTCGAAAAATTTTTCATTCTTCATATAACGAGAGTTTATGCGGGGTTACCCAAGATGCATGGATCTTGGAAATAAAATGGTGCGTCCTAGCATTATTAAACAGTTACTTCGACGAGTTATGGTTTTTTCTATTTTTTCCCAAGTCCTTTTTATTTGAAATTCTTGCATTTTCAAAACTAACCTCCCTACTCGTGACAAATTCGTGATACGTCAGCGCAATAATTGTAACTTAGCGTTCGTGTACAGAGTCGCGTCCCCTTCGACATCTTCCTACAGTCCAAGCAAGAAAAGAAAAGGAATTATATATTATTCCTACAAAATCCTTTTTCTAACCTTTTCCAGGCGAATATTGTAAAAGTAACTTTGAGAGTCAGCCTGGTCTTGTCTATAAGTTTACCTGACTCTTTTAGGTTAGGTCAAAGGTTTCGCACGTGCTAGCAAAAGCTTACACGTATCGCAAGGCAGTCTGGGAAAAGACGCCGGCGAGAAACGAGCGAAAAGGTAAATTTGAAAAATTGATCCGATCGAGACGACGGCCGTACTTGAATCCTCTAGCAATATGTGAATATTCGTGATTATTTTTAAGACTTAAGAATTACGAGAACAAGAAAAAATAAGCAAGATATTTAAATGTTTCTAATGTTATGTACATAAAATTATCGAAAGAAATACATTTTCAAAGTGCTAACGTATATTAATATATTATATCAGACACATTATACACGTACCGTGCAAAGAGACGTTGGAGAACCTCATGTTCGGGAAATAAAATATTTGTGTTTTAATTGAGTGGCCTCAAATCATTTACAGTAAGGACATCCGCCACGAGCTTCACTCAATCATCAAACGGCTGAGGGATGTGAATTGAAAAGTCATTAGCACGTACAGAGTGTATCAGTTAAGATTCACGTTTGCGATTGGCGATCTGTGCATAACCTTGACACAGTGGCTAAGGCTTATCGCAATGCTATCCTTTTATATTAAAAATTGGAAGTCCGCGTATTCCATTTTGCCATGTAATCACATTAAAATTAATTTATCATTTTTATCAAACGCCTGTCACAGCAAGCCAATCGATTGTCATTGGCATCCAATTTAATTGTCCTCGTTCGAATAACGGTTAGTCGTCTTAATAGGTACCAAAAATACATCGTTAACGTGAGTTCTGCTAGCAGCTTTAATTCCTGATGATTTTTCATTGTCTCTTCCAGACAAAGTCAGTGGGGCCGTTTCCTCCCGCAGTAAGATTGCCGCTGTCGTAGAATTCGTATCTTGCATCGATTGCTGAAGATAAAATTGTTAAGATCGAACGACACTTATCGATTGAATTATTATCTTTCCCGTTACCTGCATTACGTTTATCAGAAACAAAAATGCCAAAAGGGTCAATGCACTCAGTGCAGCTCCACTTCCATGACCACCGCCTCCTTTCCCACTGCCCTTGTAACTGATACAATATTTCTCTGAATCATTATCCTCACGATAACCATAGGCTGACATGACCTTTAAACTTTTCATTACGTTACCCGTGCTTGTATCCGTGATCGTATGATCCACTTGGACCGCTGTGATAACGATCCATGGCTGTGGACGGGGTCCCAGAGAAACCACCGAAGCTCATTAAGGACTTGAAAGTCATCTGAAAGTGATGTAAATGAAAGCGTGACGTGTAAGTCTATTTTGTATGTATTATTTTTCTAATATCCATTGTCCGCTCCGGACAAATTGACGAGAATCAAGATTTTACTGGACAATAAAGTCTTTTGAATTACGTTCAAGTTTCACCCGGATGTGTCTTCGATTATGCTGCGATTATCGCGGATGTTGCGAATTCTGGAATTTAGACTGAGATTGCACAAAAGTTGCGCACAGGAGGACACAACTTTCTCTGACAAGGTCCGAGGAATTACTGTTTTGTCGTACCGCTGTTTGTTCCTTCGTGTTCGTTGTCAGGTCACGCATGGCGCCGCGTCTTTAGAGTTCACGCTTGTTGGCGACACTGGAAGCGTAAATTTTCACAGTTCCTTGAAGCGTCGCTTCGCTGCGTCAAAATCGAATTACGCGTAATTGCACGTCTAACTACAGTGGGAGCCTTTTAAGTAGCGTAGAGATAGCAGGAAATGTAGTTGTAAGTATAATTTGTCGTTTTTACGATTTTTTTCCTCATAAATAACAATATTTTGATAGCGCTTTTTTATTGAATGCTCAAGTTACAATCATACTGATGCACATACATACAACTTAGTCTATTTTAATTCTACATGAAGTGATCTATATAGGTATAGTTAGCCACGATAAACTCCCAGCCATTTAATAATATATACAGTAGATAATTTCGATTGGGTGATTAAAAGAAAAACGAAATAAGTTTGAAGTACGAATAAAATAAAGAATATCCTGAGATATTAACTCGTAAGAATGTCGGGAGGTCTTTCCTTGTGAAACTCGCGCGACCGTCGCATTGAGATTTGAGCAAGTTACGATTTTCGATTCGAATTTTTTTTTTTTTTGAAAAATTAATTCCAACTATGTTTAACGTTCTTTTATTTTGTATTTACGATGCGGTCGTGCGAGATTCTTCGAACCATCGGAATTACCTAGCCTTTCATTGCCGTCAACTCTAAGCTCGTCTTCTCCCATGAAAACGAATATTACTAATTCTTAATTATAAATATTATTGTGATTACCTAAGGCGATTAAGACGTGTGAAAAATGAGAAAGCTATAACGGACGCAGGATTTTTTAAATACTGCCACTCACGGGTTATTCTCGCCTTTGATAAAACTGTATTCCAAAAAAGTTCGTGGCGCTTGAATTCGTTGGAATCGTGAAATTTTGAATTATGAAAATGCCAGTTCTTTTTTTTTTCCCCCTTACAAAATTTCGTCGTTAAGCATTATTAGCGCTCGGTTAATAAAGACTTTCATATTTCGCTTAATATCGCTGTTGACGAGTACAACTGTCCTCGGTCTTAAATTTTACTACAATAAATATAAATAAATAATATTAACGTAGTATCGACACTTAGCTGAACTTAAATGCCACATTAAGTTTACCTAAGTTTCAAGTCTTGTTCAGTCTACTTCTACGAAAAGTGTTTTTACCTATAGAAAAAAAAAAAGGAAAAAATTAGGAATCTCCAATTTTACTCTCTCTCTCTCTCTCTCTCTTTCAAAGTGACGGACAAGACTAATTAACAAAAGAAATGGAAAATTTCACCTCACACTTATAAGCGGCAATGTGGTACACCAGTATGTAAAAATCTTTTTGTCTTAAAGACAAATTTTCAAACCTTTTCCACTTTTTTCTTATTCATCGACAGAAGAATGTATACTTAACCATCGTATAGCCAGAGCGCGAGAACAAAGTAGAGAAACAAGAAAGAGTAAACTTGAAGATTCGTAGCTTCCTCGAGAAAAAGGAAAAAAAACAAAACAAAAAAAAGCTTAAACATCTGTCAAAAACGCACAAGCATACGATGAGTATTTGACGTATCGGCGTTAAAAAATTGTACAACAAAATTCCTCAATTTCCCTATTTCCCTTTTCTCTGAAAATTAGCCTTGCCGTTGTCACTTCGAGTTCGACTCAAAAATCTAATCTATATATTATAATCCTTGAGCCAACCTCAGGCACGCTACGATGAGTCCATTCAAACAGCGTTGCAATCCAGGAAGAGCGTCCTGCAATCTTCGCCAGAACGACCGCGTCTTCCGGCCTCGTAAAGTGCTTCAAAACCGACGCCACTTTGTCTCTGTAGAAGATAGCTTGTCGCGTACCTAAGAATGATACAAAAATATTAATTGCGACCATCCACTTTCGTATGCAAAGTCTAACTGAACCCGAGACTTTAAAATCAACAAAGAAACTCACGATCCCAATTGACAGAAGATGGAGGATGTTCCTTGGGTATCGGCTACACATTCGGCACTGGCTTCGCAGAGGGCCCTTTCGGCACATCCTCGTTGACCTTCGTCCTCGGCACGTCCTACGCCACTGAATGACTTCAAGGAACGTACATAGCCCTTGAATAAGTAAATGAAACTCTAGTTAAATTTTCACTTATTTTTTAAGGCACTGTTTCATTAAGTCTTTTCAATTATTTAAATACCTTGGCCATGGAAATGGAAGCTACTGCGGCCTCGGAAATGGAATCACGTTGTCCCAGCGAACGTGCTGCCATCGAACGATGCGAGAATGAAGTCTTAAGAGCATCGAGCAGGTTGACGACGATGCTTATGAACTGTTGCGTATAAAAATTTCATAAGTTAGGTTAGGTTGTATAAAAATTTGTGAAATAAAGGAATTTCAATACTTTTCTAAATGGTCAACAGTCGTTGGTCGTACTACGTATATATATACTCGTTTGTGTAATTGACAGCTGATGTATATGTGAAAAAGCATCTCTGTTGCATATATATATACACACACAAAGCAATTGGTTCACTACAATTTCCAGTTTCTTAATTTCGTACTAACCTCGGATGCTTGCTTAGCCATGACAGCAACCTGATCAGGATCTCTGCCCTGTCCTAGAAATGCGCCCAGCACCGCTGTCAATATTCCCTAAACAACCGACACCAGGCATATGTGTTGCAAGTCCAAATTTTGATAATTATTTACAAACGAATTGGATACCCTAGAGCAACGTACTTTACATTTATGAGATCTTATAAAAGCTGTTAACAAAAAACAACGTTAAAAAGATAATTTAAAGAAAAAGTAAGTAAAATACGTTGCCAGCCACGTAAGTGGTTCTCACGCTTTTTCTTCGGAGACTCAGGATAAAGCAACGGTGTAAAAGCAAAATTTGCGTGTAGTGTGTAATGCGTGCACCGATAAAAGCCAAAACGTTATTCTAAAGTGAATAAAAGAATTATGTCGAGTTTAGCATTGAAAATCTCTTCACGGCATAGAAAAGAATTCAATTCCACTAGAATATTGTACTGGCTATCATTTTTTTTTACATTTCTTCTTTCACAATTAACCCTGTCACTTTCGTACCAGCAACAAGAGAAAGTATAGTGCAAGTACCTGCATTGGGCTGCTCTGATTGTCGACCTTGTCGATGCCATCTACAGACTGTTGAGGTCCTCCTAAAAGGGCAGTGAGGACCCTAAGGCCTACTGATAATAAATTAGCCCAGGGACTGGCCGGGACTCCTTCGTCGATTTCATTCTTGCTGGGACCAGCAATCCCACCAGCTTGTCCAAGTAGCATCTGCATGAGCATACCCAACATGCTGGACCATGAGAATGCACTGCCAGCACCTTCCTGTTGATTGGAGATAATAATAACGTTAATCAAAATTGTTTTTAATATAAAAAATCAATATAATTTTTTACAACGCTTACTTGAATCTGATTGGTACTGATGTCATCCAAATCATCAAGAGCAACTTTCTTCATAGCATTAGGCTTCTCAGCAAACTTTCGATCATCTCGAACCTGCTGATATTGCTGAGGATATTGAGGCGAGTATTGAGGATGCTGGGGCAATGCAGATGCTTGTCCAAGGACAAGCGCCACGAGGCACAAGGATACGTATGTCTGGTATTGCATCCTGAAACAAAAGTGTCGGACATCAAATTAACAAAGGATCGACCTCAACCGCGTAACCCGGTAAATACAGAAAGTAGGAGAAATCAGTAGAAATGCGAAAACGGTAAATGCACTATCAGGACCATCTCATCTGTACCCATTTGCAATGAGGTCCCGTTAAGAATTCCAACGATTTGCATCGACTTACAGGTAACCTTAAAAATTCAAAAAATATTCCTCAAAATTCTCAAGGGATTTTCTAGCATTTTTTTTCTCAACACGGGATCCTTTTATAATCAGTCAATCCTGTCCCTTTTGAAAGCTGATAACACCGGAAATTCTTAAAACATTTTTTTTTGTTCAAGACCTCAAATATCTTTTTCGATAGCGATGGAATTCACAGTCGTCGTATGCTGGTTACGAATTTTCAAATTTATTTTTCAATTTTTTTCGATTTGGCTTACACCAAGGAGCCTTGACCATGAAAGGAGGTCATGGCGGTTAAGGCCGTCTTAGTAGAACCACGGCGATCACTTGTTAACCCACTTTTGATCGAAAGGTTTATTGAACTCGCGAAGCACCGTTATTCGAAAAGGCGGTCGCGACCTACTGCCGCCGGTTTGTCGGAGAAAAAAAAATATATGACAACTTAAGAAAGGAATAGCAGGAGAATATTTCTATGGGCCCCCTCCCCCCCGAAAACCCATTAACCATTACCTGTATTACCACTTTCTGTCAGTTGCAATTCCAGGATCGCCAGCATTGACCCTGACACTTATTGTTCGGTTCTCTTTTTGGTTTTTGTCTTCGATGAAATTAATACTCGACGTCGCTTTTAAATTTCATTCTTTTTACGCGAGCTAACCGAGCAGCTTAATAAATTATCGTGGAAGACATTTTGATTCGAGGGATTCTTGTAATTTCAAATAAATCTTTTTAATAGACCTGTATTTTGAAAATGCTACGCGGTATACGTAGGAATTATTATCTAATGTGTTTCTAACTGTACACTCATATCTGTCGAAGGTATTTCCTACCTGCTCTCCGACGAGAGATAAAATAACTGTAGCCATTTTTTGTTAGTTGGTGAGGTCGCGAATTTCTCTTACCAAAGAAATTACCCGGGGAAACTTCAAAAGACGATTTTGATTTAAGGATTTAACGATGTAAACGGATTTAAAAATTTTTTTCCGTTCAGCATGAAATTTTAAGAAGCAACGACCCGAAGTTAATTGAAAAAAAATTGGACTTGACTTTCGCAGTTTACAGTGTAACGTGGAGCATGACGTTAAGAAAAAAGAGATTGCGAATAAAATGGAAAATTACTTGAAAATACAGAAACGATGTAACTTTGAATAATTTAATCTTAAACGTCGTTAAAAATTAATTTTTTGTTCGAGTAGCACGCAAGAAATTCAAAGTGTAGAGTTAATATTGATTTTTAAAAAATTATCTAAACAGTGGTATACCCAAACGAACGAATACGAGAAAAATGCTAAAAAGTCTTAAAGCATGAGAGTCTATCCGTAAAAGTGAAAAGAAATAGTATTGAAAAAAGTTATTAATTATTAAAAAGGGCTTGAGTACTCACTCAGTAAATTCCGGGTAGTTTTCCCTGACACTGACTCTCAGTTCTGAAGATGAAATTCCCGGCGGAGTCTTCTATATAGCCTGCGGTCTCCGTGGGGGTAAACCGTTCTGCCAATGGACACTCGCCTTTGTAACTATTTTCAATGGAACTGACCAATCAGAAAGCACGATACGGAATTCCGAAGGACTACTTAGAGCATTTTTGAATTCAATTTTGTAATCGCGACCCGGAGAGCAATCTGTTTTCAAACGTAATTCAAAATGACTTTACTTGGAAAGATTTACCCGCAGTCGCGTCGCTACATAATTATGACAAAATTTCAATGCAAGAAAGAGAATCGATAGAACGTAGACTCTCGAAAAGCATTATATACTTTCTTTTTTGTAGCAAGTGTAAACAAAACGTCTCTCGTGCCTTCTAGAACGCGCTGGTTGAATCTTCTTCTGTATTCGTGCATACCTGCACGAATTGAAAGTGCATATAGGCCAACGTTACTGCACGAGAATATAACGAAGAGCAGCATTCTAGTAGATATTTTCATTGAAGCGTATGAAATTTAACCAAATTGCGTCTCGATCTCAAGATCAATCCGTATCGAGTTCGATGGTCACACGTCCTTCGACCAAGAAACAAAAAATACAATCTCGGTATAAAAGCACACAGATCAATTGTGTAATGAAGCGTATCGGTTGGCTGACTCAATAAAAAAAATGTTCCTTTTCACTAGTTTCGTTAGACTGACCAAACAGTTTTTAGTTTTCATCGAATACGAATTTAATCTGAAATAAATAATGATCATACTTTATACAAAGTTCCAGTATCTCATAGAAAAGGACTTGTACACGTTTCACAGATACTTTTACAGTTTCCTTTTTCCTAAATGGCATAAGCGCAACGACTTATTGACCAAGGTGAAAAATTCACAGACGAACAAGGAGCGATTTTAGAATAAAAATGTACCTTACAGTTTTTTTCTCCTATATTGTATTCATCTTGCAATCCGTGATAACCAGGGTGTCCATAAAAACGTTATTCATTATAACTGTATCAGTAGCGGGATGCTATATGACTTCTTCTTATTAAGAAGATCACGCTAATCATCGGTATAACGTGCGGTTATCAGTCCCAGTAGGGAGTGTAAAGCGAAGAAATTCTTAAACCATACTATAGAAGTTCACTGAACGTATAGAGTGTTCCAAGTTCAATCTTACACAGCTGTGGAATAAATTTATGTACTACAAATTCACGATCACGCTTGTACAAAAATGTAGTGATAACTGGTTATAAACTTGACCGCTATGCGTTAATGATCTTGCTGAAAATAATCATTCACGATTATTACCTGTCTTATATGGTGATCTTACCAGTGGACGTAGCAGAGTTCGCATAACTTTAGCATTTAAATAAAACTTGAAACTATCCCGAAGACTTGATATTTTGTCTAGGTAACCAGCAAAGACATCAGAAGATTCAGTAAGACCTGAAATATACAGAGCATGTAGTAGCGCTAAGACCCTAGAAGGCCTCTTTGTTATCCGTCTTACATGCACCTTGAGGGGCCTTACCGACTCGCGTGGACGAGGCTTCCTGTATAGGACGTTCCTTCATCGTAGAGACACATAGAAGAGTGCTGTTACAGCTATTCGACACAGAAAACCGGCTAGCGGGACTCGCACGCCCGATTTACATAACCTCTCGCATGTCTGGGACTGGAAGCTTGTAGTCCCCTCGAGAATGTTCGTCCGTACGAGGGCCAGGGGTCTTCCAATGGTACTTGTACGTACTGTCGTAACCTTGCTCGAAATGCACTTGCTCCTGTAGTTGAAATACAGATCGATTAAAAAAGAGCAGGTCACGCAAGGACGCATCCTGCGGTTTTACATACGAATGATTTTTCTCCCGGTCGCTCAAGATCCAAGGTATTCAGTAAGTATTGGGCCTGTCTCTATAGGTGCGACGTTTCCTTGGTTACGTTTTTCGTAATGAAGTTTCACGAAAACGGTCAACTTTCCCATGAAAATGTTTCAGTGAAATTAAACCTTCAACCGGGTGACCTGTAGATTCTCGTGTACCAGGCTTGCGTTAGTCCCATTTTTGCGCAACGGACCTGTGGATGAAAGTAAAACGGGTAATTAAAAATGTCAAACCGGAAGTTACGCGTGACGCATAGGAAAAGAAAGTACCGAGTACCGGTATTAAAGATACGAATTATTCAGATCCGCGTCCGGATTCTAATCCGCCTCGTGGAACTCGTGTTCATCTTCGCGAGGTTACTCAAGGTCGTTGAGGTTGAGGAATTCCTTGCAACAGAGGGGAGTAGAGCATGGGGATTGTACGTGAATACATATATACAGCGTCGCGACGCAATTAGTGACGTTTTGTTTTCTCCTCGTTTATCAATGAGACAAAATTTCACTGGATCTCCGAACTCGGTCAATATTTGTTACGCGTGCACGATCGATCTCTGTGATGTTTCTTCGCGGCTTTTGCACTGGCTGAAACAGCGGGGACCTATGATGATGGTGCCGCTACGAAAATAATGGGCTTTTCGATGCATTGTTTGCGGCACATAATCCTGACCTGAATGACTGCTATACCATAACCAAGTTAGTGGGTCCCCGCATTCCGCACGATGCTTTAACGCGACAGTGCTCAGAAACGTTGTTCCTTGTGGCCTTAATAAGGATTGGTGCGTAATGGACTTTTGGGTGACGATATCGAGGATCTTCTTATTTTTCTTCTGTCGTTACACGCTAGTCGTGACGTACCATGTTTTCCTGCTCTTAGCGTAACTGATTTAGCGAGAGGTAGAAGTTCGTGATACCCGGCAGATATAAATATTCATGTATGTGGAAAGACAAAAGTGTTATTCCTGAACTGAATTATTTTTCGAGCTTGGTATTCATCTCTTGTATATAGAATTATTCGTACAAACTACTCTTAAATCAGAATACAACATTCAAATGATATTTTTCCACTCGCACTTCACCCGTTTAAATAGATTACGCTCGTGTAAGTTCGGTCATTTTCGGTAATCTTCGACTTTATCCGACAACTGTCGGCTGCACTTTCGAGTTCAGTGTATATCGCTACGTTATATCGTGCGTAATGCTTTCTCTCTGTTAATATCTTTATACCTGTTCTCTTGTACGTGAGTACCACATTTAAATATTTCTTTCACGCCGTCTAGATAAGTTTTATGAGTCTACGTATATTGCACTTCGTAGGGTAAACAAATGGCGGCAATACAACTGCTGGTAAAGAAAACAGCCCAATGATCATCAACAAATATGGTCCATTGCGTTGACTGCTTGCAGAGAAACCGACTGCGGTATAGAAGGAACAGTACTATTGTTCATATTTCCAATCTAGTTGCTCATCTATTGTAATATGCGTTGAATATATATACATAGTAACCTTATTCTCTAATGACAGTCTGTGACAGTCTATCACAGTCTGTGAAGTGTGGCCTTGATACATCGCTGACTTCTGTCGTTCGACAATTGGTTTGCTTTTCATTATCATCGAACCGGCAGAGCCACATTTAATTTTTCGGTAAGTCAATATTTCATAATTTGGATAAGAATAACACCTGTGCTTTCATGCATCGTACACCTGTCGCTCCATGGTTTTGTGTTTATTTAATGTTTTCTCATGACTAGAATTCCTATCATTTGAATTTCAGAACGGTTTTAATTTTTAGCTTGAATATGTTTTGTACTGTAGTATAATAGTATATATATGGAGAGGTTGATTTTTTAATTTCATACAAATGGCTGAGCGGAAGCGATAAAGATTAAAGATTTCATAACTGCTGCATTCATTTCGGTTACATTACGTAGATATAGGTACGATCGTTATTATTATTGTTCTGTCATGCTTTATTAATTTTTTTTTGGTTTCCCATGTTCAATTATGTTATAATTTCATTCCCAGTACTGCATTGTAAATTACTTTTCTAATGATCAATCATTGTACTCATTTTACGAGCAGATAAAATTACTTGGATGACTATATTTACAGATGATTGTTCCGCATTGTATTTATTTAACATTGTACCACTGGTTATCATTTTATTTTCATTCAGAATATTCAAGTGCAATTCCTTGTAATAAACATGTTTTATGTATAATTTTATTTACAGATACCGTAATGTGATACGCTTCACACAGAAGTTTTATTCACCTAGCTTAGGATGGCAGTACTTTGGTCAGGAAGGCCAGGTTGGCTGGGTAAACTGGGTTTACTGTTACTGGCAGCATGGTTCTTTGTATTAGTTTTATCTGTTTCACGTGTATTCAGAGATAGTGCTTCGTCTACACAAGATCCTAACTCCGGTCAAAAAGAAAATGCCCAACGATTAGCACATATGATCAGTGAATTTGAAATTCTGAAGAAACAGAACGAGGGGCTCAGGAATATCATTTTAGGGTGAGACACTATTTGTAGAATTTCATCAAAAAGAATGGATTCTATATGCTTATCGGAATGGCTCTTCTTATCCCAATTTTATCAGACAGATAATCATTCTTTTCAGTGATGGATTGAAAACAATTTCTGGAGATCATTTAGGTATGTTACAAGAAAAATATAAAAAGAACCCAGCATACTATGATTTGTTAGACCATCAAGACGGCCCTAAAACTGGTGTGCCATCCTTAGAATACGAAGAATTACGTAGAAGAATACGAAACAATGTACAAGAAATGTGGTGGGTATAGCTTACCTATGCTACCTCATTTAGGTCCGTGTCTGTATTTATTATCCAGATTAATTTTTGCACAGGTATTACATGAATGCCGAATTAAAAAAGCTCAAGAAAAATAGTGATGCACTGACAAATGACCAAGTGGAGAATTACGTTGAAATTTCACTTAAAAATATATGGGAACATAAGAAATCACTGATTATGGATATTGATAGGCTCACCAGGGCCGATGGTTACGATGCGTGGAGAGAAAAGGAAGCAAAGGACTTATCCGATCTCGTTCAAAGAAGATTCAGGTAACGACGTGAAAAGTTTTAATATTAATTCAAACGAAACGATTACAGGTATTTACAATAACTTCTTTATTCTCCTCAGAGCTTTACAGAATCCCAGTGACTGTAACAAAGCCAAGAAGTTAATATGTAGTTTAAATAAAGGCTGTGGATTTGGATGCCAGGTAAATCATATAATTTAATCCGTCAATTAGTCTTTCCACCTTTAGGTAATTGTGACTCTGAGTCATAAATGGAGTCTCCTTATTACAATAATAATGTTCTTCAGATACATCACGTCACGTATTGCTTCCTAGTGGCTTACGGTACCGAAAGAACTCTTATACTGAAGTCAAAAGGTTGGCGCTATCATAAAGAAGGTTGGGAATCAGTTTTCAAGCCAGTAAGTGATACGTGTACGTCAACCAGTGGCGCTTCCCATGCAAATTGGCCTGGAGATCCATCGAAACAAGTGCTCTCATTGCCAATAGTGGACAACGTGTACCCAAAGCCCAAATTCCAGCCGCCAAGTGTACCAGCCGATTTAGCCCACAGACTGGAGCGTCTCCACGGTCATCCTTTAGTTTGGTGGGTGGGCCAAGTATTGAAATATTTGATGCGCCCTCACGATAACACGAAAGCACTACTGGACTATTCGATAGAAAAGCTTGGCTTCAAGAAGCCCATCGTGGGAATTCATGTTCGCAGAACGGATAAAGTCGGTACCGAAGCAGCCTATCACGATATAGACGAATACATGGTAAAGGTGGAGCAATATTTTGATCAGCTAGAGACCAAGCCCGACGTGAAGAGAGTCTTCATAGCCAGTGATGATCCAAAAGTGATAACCACTGCAAGAAATCGATATACAAATTATGAAATAATTGGCGATCCGGAAATAGCCGAGACTGCATCCGTAGCGAAACGATATTCCGACAGTTCGTTACGAGGAATCATCGTAGATATTCATCTGTTATCTCTGAGTGATTACTTGGTCTGTACCTTCAGCTCTCAGGTCTGTCGGGTCGCTTATGAATTGATGCAAACTCATTACCCCGACGCGTATAATCGCTTCGCCTCCTTAGACGACGTATATTACTACGGTGGTCAGAATTCTCATCCCCACGTGGCAATATTAGATCACATCCCGAGGCGCAGCGGCGAATTGGAATTGAAGGTCGGGGATCCTGTCAACGTCCAAGGTAACCATTGGGACGGTTACTCGAAGGGTCACAATACGAGGACTAATATGGGAGGACTATTTCCCAGTTTTAAGGTTAAAAATCCTGTTGAGGCTGTAGAATTTCCAAAGTATCAGAATGTGCCCTTGGAAGAAACAAAGGAAAACTAAGAAGATACGGCCGTTCGGTGTATTCAAAGTGAGGACTGTTGCAATTTAACGGGTATCGTTTTTTTTACGTATCTCCTACACAACTACCGTGATGTCCCACCTTAAGAGTGACGACGGATCTGAATGATTCCCTATTATATTTTTCCCTGTACCGTCCGACTATTTTCCATTTAAAATAGCAGGCTTCACGTGAAAAACCCGCGATCATCGTCCTAGTTGATTCTTCGTGTAAAAGATACAGTGTACTGGGTCTGTTAGGGACTCAGAATCCTCGTGGCTCATTCAAATTACGAATTTAAACCGCCGCCCTTGGGAGCAACTCGCAATTCGTTCAACCCCTCTTGGCTAAAGGCAGCATTGTCGTCACCCCCAATCAATTTGTAGGAATACAAAATATTTATAATAATTTCGACAAACAGCCAGTCGAAGTTCAGGGAGTGTGACCGTTGATTTAATGAAAGATTTAATTGTAACGCGTCCAATCTAAGTCTAAAATCTCTAATGACTTTTATAACTATGGGATACGTTAAATATTCATTTCGGATACTCTACGTACGAGATAGGCAAGCCAAGGAACAAACGAGGGAAAGAATTAAACGATTTTTATTATACATACAAGGTCACGGCATTTACATATTCAAACTGACAATTGTGCCAATGCATTTATCATCTAAATGAATATATTAATCATTCAGTTCATCGTTGGTGGCTCACAGATTTGCGACAATTCGTGAAAAAAGAACAATCATTTTTCGCGTTGGCACTGAATAAATCATTGTGCACACAACAGCTTGATATATCGGGACGGTATAGATTTTAAATTGAAGTATGTGATTCGATACGAAGAAAATGTAATATAATTATCCCAATGCGAATTTTAGATTAATTAAGACGTTAAGTGCCCAGCTGCCGGTTGGTATTCATTTTTTTGTTCACGCCGTCTGACGCTACTCATTCATCATTCATGAACGCGTCGGTAATCGATGACCAAAGTGGCTTGAACGAAGAAACTTTACTGTTGGTCACCGACGACCGACATGCCGCTTAACTTTTTTAAGCTCTCATTTACCAAACGAACGAATTCTATCGCCTTTATACTTTGGTTTTTTAACCTTTTAATGCCGCACGAAAATACCTTGTCCCTGGGTAGACGAAGAAAATTTATAGTGGCAAACACGCATCGAAGCATGCGTGGACTAGGTGTTTTTTTTTTTGTAATCCTTCTGTTAACGGAAATTCTATATATTAAAAACTGTTCTATTGCGTCGCAATGCCATTTCCTGAAGAGTTTACTACAATGGAAGTTACTGCTCTTAGTCCCAATACTATATATGCATGCACTACGGAACGCATGCTGCATTAAAGGGTTAAAACGTGTAGCCTCTCGGGTGTTGGTCGATTTAGCCTGAGCTTTAATGACCGATACTTTAGAAAATGATCGCATATAAAAATATTATATATATTATATTATATTATTAAGTATATTATTGCATCTTGACAATTTTCAGAGCTTACCGTGCGACGCATATTTTTAATGCAGGTCTGAAAGGAAATTCTTAATTATAAATATACACCAGATTCAAGTTATTTGATAAGTGGACGTCGAGCTGGGCTTGAGGCCTACATATGATAAAAATTGTGGGGCCGTCCCCTATATAAATATTGTAATATATTTTATACTAAACTGAAAATACAAACGAGAGTCGTTATTATATTGTACAATTAAATTTGCTTTTTATTAATAAATATTTAATTACTCAATTTTCAATAATCGCAACAGATGAGTTTTCAGCTTTGAATTCACATTGCTTATCTTTTCACTACTTTTGTCGTGTTTGCCTTTCGCTACCGTGTTAAGTAAATTAAGTGATAACTGGATTGTGTAATATTTGTATATACCTGTATATACACTTTTGTTAGGTATAGAGTCGGTTCAGCCTTTAGGCAAAAAATAGTTGCCTGATGAAAACATGGCCGTTCTGTTGTGACGGTTGTGACGGTTGTGACGGAGTAACCAATAATGTTGAGAAAATCGCTGTATTGAAATTAGTTGTGAAACGTTAAAATGTCTCAAATTTTACGTACATGTCGGCCGGACATTTTTCTGATGTGTCGATACTACGGCAGCCAAAGGTTAGCGATGTCATCTTACAAATGTCATGTTTTCGTGCGGTTTTCATAAGATTGTCATGAGACTTGTAATACTTTTTTTTTTAAGAAATCAACCTAATTATTATGAAACTCTACGTGTCTCACCGACATCCTCACAGAAGGAAATTCGAGAGGCTTTTATAAAACGATCTAAAGAAGTACGTCGTTCGAGGATGGCAATTTATTTTTAGATTACATTTGAATAAAGATTTTATTTTCAGATTCATCCAGACAGAGGTGACAAAGGCAGTCACGAAGAATTTGTTAAATTAAATGAAGCATATAATACGCTCGGTAAAGAACATACGAGGCTCCAATATGACATGAGTAGCAGAGTGAATGACATTTCGAGTCATACTGGTGCAGGGGCAGCGAGAAGACCAGAGAGAGTTTATAACAGGTAACTTAACTTTTTTAATTCATGTTCACACTATCGTTGACATATTATAGCTTGCGTTGATTGTTTTATGTGATATGTTTCTTCAGGGTATACACCTCTCGTGAAGAATGGGAAATAAGAATGACAGGCAGACCTCGTACAGCGAGGCAGTATGACCCAAATAATTATTATGGAATCACAGGAATCAAACGTGTCTCAAATTTACGGATAGCTTTGTTACTTTTTATTTTCTCTGCCGTTGGGGTAGCTCTTCAGTTCTTACTTATACATAGATCTGTTACGTTTCAAAGACAAAACTTAATTAGTCGTAGCAGGGAATCAGAAAAACATTTAGAAAGGATTCGTACCGAAAGAGCAGGAACATTGAGTGAACAAATAGAAAGATTTGAGGATCGAGTGCGGCAATCGAAAGGTGTAAACCCAACTCGTTAAATAATTAAACAGCAAGTGCAATTTATGGTTGAGAAGCTGTGCTCTGCGTGTCACACAAGTAGTAGATATATTATATTTCTTAAAATAGAACTATTTATTGAATACATATGAATTAAATTAATTGAAAATTTAAGACAAGTAAAAATTTATGAATGACACCATTATTAAGTTTCATGCTTAACTGGGCTCTTTACTTCTATTATTCTAAATACACATAGATAAATCTGTGATCTAAGCAAAGATATTATTCCCTCGAGCGGATTTTATTTTTATGTATGTCACTGTAAATTAAAATTGCTCGCATTGTAAAATAAACCATGTCAATTGTACAGTTTGCAAAGGAATTTCAATATTAAAATTATATAATGTCGTGTAATTACAATGTCTCAAGTTCTATTATCAGATAATCATTGACTATAATTACTTTTTTAACGTATTCATAATTATCATTGAATGTTACCTTTATTTCACTATACTATACATCGGTATTACAAAGTATATCAATTCAACATCGTATATTTGATATGTCAGTAATCAAGGATACTTATATAGCTTTGTACCTATTGAATCCTTACATGACAACGTATGTAATTACACAACCACTATGAAATTACACCTGTAGACCTTCAATCTGATTTTCCCTACTAATTTGTATCACATAACCACCACTTACTTTTAGCGCCTGAGTTCATTGACCGAATGACTTTTTATTTCTTTTCACATGGTCACTCCCTGACCATATATCTGACATGTCCAAATGTAATAGAAAAGATAATTATCCTCCATTACTGACTGAAGCCTTACTGTACCATAATCGTTATAGAATAGATGTACTGAAACTGAAAAAAAAGTGTATCCGCATTGAAAGAGCATGGATCACATTCATAAAATGTAAGATGAAATTATCTTACTCGTAAAGTAAGATTTTCTATTGTTAACACATTGTTCACTAGTTACGAGTTAATTCGTCTTTGCACTTGCATTAGCTATTTAACTTCCACATTAAATTACAAAATAATAACCAGCGACATGGGACAGCATCTGAGAAAAATTCCCAGTCAATACGGTGCTAATAGGTTCACAAAAATGTTCATGCACACGACAGCCTAATTATCAATTACTAACATATATTTATTGATAATTTGACCTTCCACTGTCAATGATTATATATGATTCGACTCTAAAATTATAATCAACATGATTTTACACAAAAAAATTAAAATAAAACTAATTACGGATATTCGTAGTATTCAAATGTCCCGAGGCTCTGGAAAGCTTTAAGGGGGAAAAGTTTCTCAATAGACAATATACACAATACATTATACAAGGATAAGTATAGACAGTAGATTTATTAATATCTAAAAAACATTAAATCGTATCAGTTATTTTCAACAGAAAGGTGTCATCATCGCTTACCGTATAAATTATAATAATATTATATAAATATACATGATCCAACGATACAGAATGTAACTGAAGATTAATCTATCTATCGATCGTTTAAATTACTTAATATTAATTTTAATAAGACGTTCCTGTTCGACGAATACGAACAATTCTCGTCGTACGAACAACACGAGGCTTTTAGTTGCCTGACAAAAATCACACATTTTAAATCTAACTCACATGACTAATCGTACGGTACGTCGTACGTGAACTTGGCACGCTCGGTCAGCTATATTCTACGTTCACTATTTCGTAATTTGTCCGTCGTCCTCCAGACAGCCTAACTTTTACCAAATTTCCATATATTTTATCGAATACGTTATAAAATTCTAACAATTCGTTCCACGCCTGTATAATGACGTTCGTCTGTCTAGAGTTAAATATCTACCAGGTAAAAGTGCCATATAAACATATATGAATATAGAATCGATATGAAAAATAGTAATTGGGCGCTTCGATAAAATGTAAAAATTTCTACAAGCTTATAGAACAATTGTATTCGTTTGAATTCCAAAGTCAGAAAGATGCATTGACGTCAATATCGTACAGTTCTTGGATTCCGTGAGAAATATACGCCAATTACTTATCGAATTATGCGCGAAACAACCAATCGCGTATTTTGTTTGTATTTCTTTTCGTTTGACTTCTTCAAAGCTTTCTTATATACGTAACGGCAGCCGTGTGGGGTGGGCCGGGATGAAAAATGGCCGTGCCATTCTCATCCACGTAATCCGCGTACTTGATCTCGTAATAGACTTCGAAACCAAATCTTTCGCAGAGTTTTCCTGAGAACAATGACGTACAGTCGCACCGTAAAATTGGAAAATTTCGTTCCTTGGCAATATCACTGCAACAGAGATAAGTATATAAAAAATAATACCTTAAAAAATAATCGAATTTAATTACACGGATAAAGAAAAAGTTTCTGT
Organism: Trachelus iudaicus; assembly: GCA_030142595.1. Classification (NCBI taxonomy): domain Eukaryota; kingdom Metazoa; phylum Arthropoda; class Insecta; order Hymenoptera; family Cephidae; genus Trachelus; species Trachelus iudaicus. The sequence goes on along the minus strand of JARQTH010000323.1, from coordinate 2,281,999 downwards.
ATATCCAAAAGTAAGCACGCCTTTTATATAAAGACTTTCTGAATGCAACAAAACCTTTTTTTTCCATGCATACATAAACAGTCACTGTTATATAAGAAAGCGATTAATCTCAATTAATAATCACATTAAATCTTGTTCTCTCAATTAATATTAACGTACACTATACTTACAGAGTCTTTTCCATAAGAGCTCTGGCCACTCCACGACCTCTCCATGTAGTGTCGACGGATAAGATCCTGACTTCAATGACATTCTGACCAGGAAATCTTCCCGCCAGATTGGCATTCAAATCGATGTAACGAAGTAGTCTTAAGATTTTCTTGAATTTTGGATTTTTACAGCTGCTTATGTATTCCGGCTCGTCCTCCTGGGGCGGCTCCATTTTACCTGAAGATTAAGCAAGATTACACGTGAGCCAGCGTGCACGGTACAGCATAGATATTTTTGACCCGTTTTTAACCTGTAACATCCATAGCTCGTAATTTTCCGACCTTAACCCGCAGATGTACTGATAAATTACACGCGAGAATAACCCCGCGTGCGTACTCATGGAAATGTCAAAGCTACAAAAATAAACTGACAGACAACCGCACAGAGTCAAATCGAAAAGCAACAGTCACGTATTCAGGTAAAGTACGAAATCAGAAAGTATTGTTCGACAGATATTTGTCCAAACTGTCAAAACCCACGTGCGTTTGACGTTTAAGAATAAATGCGACTGCGCAATCGCGTAACAGATCAACGTGCACAATTGGCATCACAGTACAGTCAGGTGTACACGAATAACTATCACCAGGTATATTAATTGACAATAATCTTTCATTGTACCAGATTCACACGGGCGATCCGACAGTAGATAACAATTGACAGGAGAAAAGCAACAAAGCGATCGATCTATGACGTAACTAAATAATCATCAATCATACGTCAAGTCTCATATGCATTATGATACATCATCGAGTCTACTGGATACCCTTCGGCCTGTTTCCACGATACCGCAATAATTATAAGCGCGTATGCTAATTATATTATTTATATTAAAACTGTCACAATCAGCTGTTATCCGATCAATCGATAAGGTTGACAAATCTTAATGGCAAAAACGTGCATATTGCCTAATTGAATATATCATCTGCTTCCTAGGCTATTACCATTAAGTTGAACGCCTATAATGGACCCGTTGGTGGAAACTGCCATAAAGCTCAGGTTATCCTCTATAGAAGTCATACAGTACTCCTCGAGCTCGGCACACGTGCTGTCTTCTCCTTCGGGGATGAGCTGGATGCTGTGGTTCAAGGGTTCGTCACGGAAGAAGAATCTTCTAAGGAACTTGAGGACCCTCGGCCTGTCCTCGATGGTGATCTTGTGGATATGATAATCCATATTGGCGTCGGCCTCGTTCATCGTGTCGCCAAGCTGGAGGAAAAAGTACTCGATGAAGTATGAAAATTTTCAAAATTCTTTTCAAAACCATCGCGACTCGTACGCAACACGTAGGAAAAGCGTATATGGGACGTGAAGACGATATGGACCATGAATTTTTCTTTACGCGCGTCGATAAAATAGTACGTCTGTATTTTAACGTGCAATTATGCGTTGCGAATACGTAATTCATTGCGCAAGAGTCCCCGCGATTCCTTGGCGAAGACAATACTCCACGTGAAGAGTCTTTTTCTCAATTATATAGATTATCATAATGACCAATTTCTTTATATTCCTTATTTTTCTTGTATCCTTAGGTATATATAGATACGTATGTGCAATTCGTATGATTGGCTCGTAACGAATATAGAAACTAGTGGAGAATTTTTTTTACTCATTAAAATTTTCTTTTACTCTTAGTTCAGTCAGTAAGCGCTTTTGCCATTGCGATGCGCCACGGTGCGTCAGGCCAAATGTAAATTTAACCTAATTTGATAGCACGAGTGTAGCATTCTTGCGGCGTCCGCGATGGAATTGTTTTTATTGGTTTAAACGAATTAACGCTGTCAGGGGAATTGAATGGCCTGGATCTTCGTGATGCAGGGTTCTTAATATTTTATCGTCCACTGTCACTGCTATGCGGATTGCGACGTAAATCCACGGCGTAACCTACGCCGCTATCTCGTGCTCCGTGAAGCGTTTACAATGTTTATTGCATTGTTGATACATTCTGATCTATATGCTTTCGTCGTAAATAATTGTCGTGCAACACAGTTGTCGTGACTAATGACGAGAGAATCTAACTGTTCTACAAAATTTCAATATGTTCTTTATGTTCAATAATTTGGTTTTATATATATATATATATATATATATAGGGACGATAACTAACCACGATTACGGGAATAGAGCGTTATTAAAATATTTAAGAACGTTGATTCGGCGGTGGTAAAATTTTTGATAATCTTTTTATATAGACAATTAATTAAGTATAATAACTTCAGTGTCTTTGGATGACGGCTGGTCAAGTTAGTCTTATTAACCTAATTTTACTTTCTTGTTAATCAAAGCGCAGTCTTACCGAATATCTTGTTTTCATGGGAGCGTATTTGACAAAGCCGATCTTCGGCTTGTCCGACTCCGCGATTCTCGTGGCTTCCATCTTTGCTGTGAGCATTGCTTCCATGGTGTTTCTTTAGGTAGAAAAAAGTATTTTCTTCTTCGACACAGGAAATCCCATAAGGCTCTCGGGACACTACACGTACCGTTGCGCTTGCGGAGAAGCGTATTACGGCGATAAAGGCACGATAGAGATTGACTTTGTTCCAATTTATCGAATAGTTTGTAATAATTAGTAAACACTGATAAATACGATCTCTCTGGCGATATACTCAGTTGGATTTTTGAATGGCTGTTGTTGCCGGGATTCGTGGTAACCCAACACTGCGCCTTATGATAGGACGCTGTCGGTCTTATATAGGCTCCTACCGGCAAAAGCCGTTCTTACAGGTTCAGGGACAGTCGGATACAGTTTCGGATTATTATGGCTGCTGATCAAGATCAGCGACGTGATAAGAGTCTGGAATATCCGATCAGAGAACAAGTAGATCTTGTCAACCGAGTATCGCACGTCAAAGTCACTTTGGGCTTCCGTTAGGGGAGAGTTTCATCGGCGATTATGAAAGCTGGAAATGATTCTGTGATTATGGGAGTCTGGTTCGATAACCTAGAAAGGCCGTGAACCACTAGGAAGTAATAAGAATTCGCTTTGAAAATATTTAAGATTGTGTCTGTGTGCGTTAGGTTATTGAAAAAATCGAAGGGAGTGCTGTGCTCGTAATAATCGGACGAAGCTGATTATTAAAGTAATTATTTTACCTCGTAAACTCATCAACGTTTCTTCTCTTGTTACCGCATCACCATAATCTTTACTTTTTTTACGGATTCGCAGAATACGCGCTGCTTTTTATAGGTTAATTGTTTGCGTGCAAGTAGTCTCATGCAAATATCACATCCGGGAATCAATTACGGAAACATAATAAGTCAACTGCCTTAATTCAAATTATAAGGGTTCCAATGAATGTTGACAATTTCGAATTCTATCGTACGAAATTACTTTTAATTTATATATACGGTTATTCACCCCAAACCCGAATATGGCTTTACCATAAGAATTCAATAGCCGCGCTAATCTCAGGGTGATGCATTCGAGCTGAATAACCCAGTACAAACGTCTCCTTGGCCCACTATTTAGATCTGATATCAGTTACCGTGACATCTGGTGGCAGAAAACAGAAGTACTGCAAGGGTACAGTTTTCCTACGCGTCGTAAACATTCAGCGTATAGCGCAATATACTGGTGAAAAGTCCACCCTATTCTGCACCATTTTTACGAGACTTTATGTCCATGTACACAGTTTAATAACGTGGAATGTGTTTTTATTAGCTACATTGACAATGTATATTATCTTTGCTAACAGTGAGAAAAAAGTTTTGTTTAATCAACTGCTCAGTTGAAATCAACAAACGTTTCTTTCATTTCAGTTTCCTTGCCATCAATACATTACAATGCGATAGAACGAAACTGCGTTATACGAACTCCGTCACATAGTTACAATAGAATTCATTTGACCGTGTTAATTCGACTGCACTACATGTAAATCAAATATATTTAGGCCAGATAATATAATATACCCAGGTCAGATTACGAATGGCAGATGAAACACAGAAAATCTTTTAGAATCGACAATGCACTATCAAGTAAGTAGATAAACATATTTAATCTAGCAACTGATTCGTCGTTGAGTGCTCTTTGCCCTTTCTTATTGCTTAACCTCAAAATCTAGTGTTACGACCAGACTACGAGTAATCTTTTATTTGCATTAGAGAAACCGGAGAAATCCTACGTACTGTCTCTGAAGTAAAATTTAGTTCAATTGACCAGTCTGGCAGACAGTTGTCTTGCTTGACTATCAAATTGTTTTTCTTATTGTATCGTAGTTGAAAACTGATAAGCCATTTTGGTAAATCAATGACACGCAGCATTGAATCAATCCTTTGAGCATGATCTTGGCCCGCTTGTTCCAGTAGCCATTGAAGCCAACTTTAGTATGTGATTACTATAATATCGGTCTTTGACACTCGTTAAAAATCTCCGCGAAGAACCTAAAGTACTTTATAAACACGAGCCACAGAACCTTCATTCAACACTATGAAGAACTGCCAACTGTGTCGTATATAAAATTGTTCATGTCGAGGTTGGTATGCAGTTAAAGTAGAGAAGAATGAAGAATACCCGGTACATTGTTTCTCTGTCAATTCAACATTCAATGGCGCGCAAAATGTAATGATTGTATCTGAACAGGATGACACCATTTGCGCACCCTACGACGTGCTTATACTGATTATCGTGTTGTGAATTGAATCATTCCCGAGGAGTTAACTGAAATCTAGTTTAGGTGCGTTAGCCAGCCCTCCTTTATACCAATATACCACACAATCTAAATAATTAGTCAATTACATTCTCTCGATTCTATCAAGGATGTTTATGACGTATACACGAGGAAAAAAATGGCCAAAAGTATTTTTGACGCGTAGCACAATAATTTCTTATTGACGATTGGTAACAAGAAACTGGTTCAGATAGTAATATTAGAAGAAAAAATTGTACTTGCGTACTGTCGTCAAAATAAAAAAGTTCCGCTTTTGAAATTCGTATTCGCAACTTAAAATTCTGGGTATTTCCTGCCACACTGATTATGACATTTACGATATAGCGATAGAATCGATCATAGGCAACGGTATCGAAGCAAGTGTTGTTATGTGAATTAAAATATTAATAATGACCTAACCTCACTGATAATACACATTTTTTTATACTGGCAATGTCACTATATTATCATTTAATAATCTCAGTAGCGATAGTTGAGGCCATCTAATTACCACGTCAAGGTGAGGTCTCCTGAGGTGTCTACGAGTACGTGGACATTTTTCTAAATGGCACACGTATTCTCGTTTATCCAAACACAAGATACTTCCGGCAAAACACCTACGCAATTTAATAAGAGATATATTAATTCAGCGCCGTTCTTCATTGGTAAAGAAGAAAGCGGGTCGGTAAGAAAGTTTCTTTTTTATATAACCCATACAAGTCCTACAGCGAAAGTGACGACGCCTCCGAAACGAGGCATATCAATTAATTATTTAAAATAATTATTCAACAATAGTGCAATTAATTAATTTACTTCTTTTACAATTTACTTTTTATCTTTTACAATCTACTTTTTAACTGTCATACATTCTATTCCACCTACTTCTTTCGATAAGAATCCCCCTTCGTCTGCTGTGAGCTCGTGACTCGCGTCATTGAAATCTAAATGACTCAGAACCGCATTTGAACCCGGAACACGATCTGGATAAAACAGCCGGCGAATTGTTTTACTGGTAACACACGAAGAGAGCAAAATATATATACACGTATATAGGGACGTACGTACAAAAACACGTGCGCGTATTCAGGAACATTTGAAAAGAAAGAAAGGAGTGTCTCCACGCCTGGCCTATCACAGCCTATACCAAGCAGGCAGTACGATAAATTTTGTTAGTCCCATTGAAAACGTGTAGAAACAAATTGTCAAATAAGATTCTTATTAAATCATACGAAGCTTGATAATATAATTTTATCTTTTACAGATAAAAAATCAAAATCAAGTATTACTTCATTAATAGTCGTGCAGCCATTGATTACTTTTACGTCTCAAGCAGCGTAACCGTCTCGCTGAAGTGGTGAGCCCCTTGATCAATGCGACAAGACCAATGATTAACTAGTCAGTCGCGTCACGTGTAAATCAAGCTGGAGCTAAGTGATATGCTTAAGTTGATTAAGACGGGTGTAGCGACGCAACGGTTAATTAACAATTCTGGTCTGTTGTCAGACGCGCTGACGCCTTTATTTTTTTTTAAATTCCTTTTTTCTTAATTGCAATCCATTTCATTACGGTCGAGCCCGTCGATTTTCATAAATTATTTTAATTTATGCAGATAACGCACATCTTGAGAATGATGCAAGTATCGAGTGTGTAGCATGCACGATCTACATGGTCTCTATATATATTCAGCCTTCGATTGGAAGGATTGATAAGCGAAATGATTTATGAATAATGGACACTGTAATCATTAACGTTTTGTCCTGCCGCGAAATCCTTTCAAACCGGATCCGGTAGTATACGATAGGATGCCAATTTTATAACTTCCGCGAGCTATTAGTCAGTGATTTATATAGACTGTACAGTGATTATTCATAAATAATTTTAACTACGCGCATACTTAGTATGCTAGTGAATGATTAATTGCATGAAATTTTTTAACGTGACCCTCGTTTATGAACCGCCAATAAGCCAGATTCACAGAATCTCCAGGGACCACCCATCACTTTCGTGTCTGTCGATCATTTTATTTTATGCTTGATTGCCTTGAGATATATGCTAAAATACAATGTGATACACGTTTATTAATTAAAACTAATTTCATTATCAGGCCTAGGAATATATTATCGATCGATATTATCAATTGCTTGGAAAATTAAATTTCCAGCATAACAGGTGATAAGATTGCGTTATCAAGCTCTTCGCTTAAAATTTCGTGCTACGCTCTTGACAAGTAGATTAGGTGAAAAAGATAATACATTTTTGGAATTTAAATCGTCCCTATCCCACCCCAATTTAAACTATCCCACCCGATTTCTCGTGTTAATGTTTTTTTTAATTAAAAAATTGTCTTAATGATTTTTTACTTTTTAGGTGCATCGCGATCGGCAGTTAATCATTGATCCGGAATATCGTTAAAGGATCTTTGTCTGTCACTGTGCGCACTTACCGTGACAGTTGTCTTCTGTCAATTTTTAATTCCGCCGCTGGACTGTCTGATGACATTTCAGATTCAAGGTGATTCTCAAGAACCGACGGGCAAAGCTAAATATATGTACTATATCGTGTCGTATAATAAAGCTTGTGAAAGGTAGTTGCGCTATTGTTACGCGCGTGCAAGGATTTTTAAAAATGCGCCTTAATACGATTCATAAAAAAAAAATAATATAATTCTGGATATATCTTATTTTTTATTACGAGCTAGATATTTTCAAAATAAACTTTTTCGATGGAGGGGTGGTCTGCTGTCACACTACATAACCTTCATGGGGTCTCCAGGGGTTGATTGTGAAGATGAAGCGCAGAAACATACTACACTTTCTTTTATTATATATATTGATATTGATTTACCATAAAAAATTCTTTTGTACCGTTCGTTGCTTGATATATAGCATTAAATTAATTGTCAGTCAATCATGCATGTAGATTCACTGATTAAATTGTCCGTTACGAATGAACCGTTACGACAGCTATTACATTGGCTATTAGATATCCGTTTAATATATGACGTATAGAGTGGTAAGTTTACATAGATACAATTATCCTTATTAATCGAGCAATTCATCGACTGTTATAACCGCGGTGGAACCCGTAGCCTCATTAAGACGAACAAAGAGAAGAAAAGAAAAAAAAAGGAGGAAAAAAGTAACAGTGGAATTCCGTTTTTTTACTTAACCGATGCAAAATCTGTATATTCGTAACGCATGTCTAACAGCGGATAATCGACAAGGAAAAAAAAATTGATAACCATTATCAGGAATTACGCTGCAGTAAAGTATCAATAATATGTATAAAAAGTAAGTTGGAGAAAAGGCCATGTACTCGTAGCCTTCGAACGACTCAGTGGTGCTTGATTAGAAAAGATAACAAATGTAAAAACTCCGAAAAAACTTACGAGCATAATAATTGATGATTTTTATTGAAGTACAATTTGACGTCAATAAATCCAATCGATACGTATAGCACACGTCCGTTTTTTTTTGGTATTGAGAAAAAAATTGGTAAAATAAAAATATTAATTATTTTAATATGATTCGAACAGAGTTCAATGCCTATTATGATGTACGTTATGAATTGCGTTGATCTCATATAGTTTCTTTGCGTCCGACCGCTGCATGGTCGATGATAAGCTATCCTGGCGATGTATGTGTATAGTCAATAACGATAAAGCATCAATCACTGCTGATATATATAACGTTAAGTCACTGTTTTCCAAAGAGGATTGTATTATAATACGTAATCATGTACAGAATAATTTATACACGGAAACGTAGCCGGTGCATTATTGTAATCTCAGATGCATTACAGAGTCGAGTGCATTGTCAATAATAAGTTTGTACAGTGCAGAGGCCCTTGGTCTGTTCGTAATTGGTATCTGGTGAGAACCAATCTGTTTGCAATGTCGCCTAGTATGGAAATATCTGAGTGCCAACGGTACCCACTTGTGAATACTACAAGCTGCCTATCTATCGGCACTGTTCTTTGATGTTCGTTTCTCTATTTTACATCGACACTTTGCACCGAGATAACCATTACGCTTTGTCATACAAAAAATGCGAGAATTATATTTTTCATAAAATCTCAACGCACCCAATAGGTTAACCGGACTGTATTTCGTGAGGCGGTTAGTATCAGACTAAAAATAGTAGCCAGTGACTACTAGTCGTGTAGTCAAGCGACATATATACATACGTCGCAAAATACGCTGGCTCTGCGCTTCGTGCATAAAATCCAAACTATTTGTGTCGCAGAAAGTAAATGACTTTTGACAGCTCGCGTGACTGTCGTTACGAGTGCTTGTGAATTGACGAGGAAAAAACCAGTGCAGGATGAAACTTCTTTTAACGGTAGATAAATTCAATCCCTTTGTACGTAAGAAATTATTGAATATGTCATAGGCGTGCGTCTTTGGTCCGACCGAATTTGAGGTTAGTTTGACTTTTTTTTCTTCACCACGTACCTTCGGTCTGGCACTGTGCTTTTTCTCGCAGCTTCTTTATCCTCTTTGTTTTTTTGTTTGCCTGCTACAGTATCGACGCAGGTAATAGCGTCTTCTTGACGGTGTAGCTGACGCAGCACTGAGACTGACGTTACGATGCCGGAAGGGTCATCAACATCAAACTCCATAATACAGCTTTAGGCGTCGGTACCTACGTGCGTAAAAACGGACGTTGCTTCTTTTATTGAAAGTGATTAGGAAGTGAGGTTCATAGTGTTACTGTATAGTTAGAGCAGAGACAATTTTTCTATTGAATGTGATCAGGATGTCCACCCTAGTTATACCACGTTATAGGTACTAATATTTGCCAACTGGATACATTGCGAATCCCTTCAACGCTCTGGGCTGAGGTTTGTATTTCTTTTTATTGGTAATATTGCTCGTTGTCCGTAATGATGGTTACGTGAATCCGCACGTTGTTAATATTATAGATCAGATTTATCGAACATTCCAGGCTGGTAAGACTATTGATATAGGTTATGTTTAGGTTATGTACGAAACTTGACGGCAGTGCGCGTACGGTTACGAGGGATCATTTATTGAATACGAATGTACAGGTAGCAGAAATTCGAAAGGTTATTCTGTTATGTGACTTATGTTACGTAGCTTATTGATTACATAGGTAACTCAATACATTTTTTATGATGACCACTGATATTTATGATAACAGACCTGTAATTAGTCTTTAATTCATTCTAGATTGCTCTTGCACTGATTGTGCAAGACATTAAAACTGTCTTAAATGGTAAGCATAAATCATTTGTTATGGCACTGCTGGAAATATCAAACTTGAAATAGGCGGAGGAGGTCAGGCGCATTATCAAACGGTTAATAGGTAATCGGTGTTTAATTCGATTCAATTAATTTATTAATTTCTTTTTTTTTAGTGGCACAAGGCTTTAGCCGATTCAGCCTTGTGCCGGCGAAATCGTTTTCTTGATCTAATAAGAGTTTCTGGGCGGTAATCATGTTAATAGAATTCGTCTTAGATTGACATTTATTTCCATCATAAAGGATGATCTGGACATGTTGATACAGACAGGAGGATGGACCACGTGTCGCAATACACAGCATGCTGTTCAGTATGTATATTATTGTTGATTTTCGAGAAAGTATCGATACGTTAAACTTTAATGTTTAATTACGTAAGGAAAAAGAAAAATAATTAATCTCGCTCTTTTCCATCACTGATAAGAATCGGTATCGACTATTGAATTTGCGACAAAACGAAAGACTGAGTACAGCAGCCATTTAATTTCTCAGTGCGAATTATGTTTGTATAACACGACACGAAAATAAAAATCTAAATGAATATTAATCAGCAGACATGCTATAAACTTAATACATTACATTTGCCTATTAAATGTTCATTATAAACGTTATCAGAGGAAAAATTAAAATACAAGATTACACCTGAGCAATGATAATCATACAAAATTATCTGGATTATTATAAATTAATTATTACTTGCACAACGACCGCGTATATTGTTGTACGGATAACGGTCCGAGTATCATAATATTCTAGATGATCATTAATTGTTTATTTATATTCAAGTCTTTATTTGTTGCTTATATGATTTATCGTAACCGATTTAAAGATACAATTCTCATTGGTTTTATATATATATATATATGTATACGGATGCTGTACCGAGATTATTTCACAAGGTATAGGAAACGTATAGAAAGTACACAGAGGTAATACCAGCTATTGTACTCGTACTGTATTACAGGATCTCAATAAATTATATCCATTACAGTATAACATCCTGCATCCCGGGACACTCCTATCACTCACCAGCCTAATAAGCATTCATCGAATTCATGATTCTTATCCGCGATCTCAGGAGAGTTTGGATTTTTCCAAGGGACACTATCAATTAGTACTGTACGATTAAATCAGGATTAAATCAGTACAGCTCAAAGAGATGCAATTCCTTCTGTGCGCGCCACAAGTAGTAGCGACAAAACGATCAGAGTTCCTGAAAAGGAAATAATAAAGTGGTACGGTTAATTTTTTAATGATAAAATAAACAAAATTTGATTTCACACAAAGTTTTATAAAAATATTTAATCTTATCCTGTACAGTTGGACAGTTGGATCCTACTAAGAGCTGTGACTGCCTGCAGTGTCTGAAACCTGTGATTCAGCCAGCAAATCTATTAGAGATTGGCCCAGGTATTCAGCGGATTCTTCATTCAAAATTTGATTGATCATTCAATTGAATTTTTGTTTAATTTACAGCTGACAGGAACTCATGTAGAATTTGATGTAGATGGAGCTTTAAGAACCCTGTATGTCTTCTGTTCTATAGGATTTATGTTGATTGTCATTGCTGACACGTTTACATGGGAATCGGATTGAACGACTCTCCCAAAGAAAGGACTTCTTTACGCGAATTAATCGATATCTCCTTTAACAATGAAACGTGAGGTAACGGATTCTATTGATTTGTGAGAGGAGTCGATACCAAGGTTAACAACAATCTCATATTCTTTTTCGAATGCCTTTTTTTTTTAATTATTTTATATATCGATCACGCCACCCACTTACGCTTGTCATTTCTTACCGTTTTATAGAAATTGCAGCGTATTAAATACATGTTAGGGTTGGTCGCGGTAATACGTCCATGACGTAACCGTATCGGATTCACGGTAAACGAATTTTAGGCCGCGAGTAATGATTTTTCGTTCAACCTTACATTTAACAACTGTCAGACAATTTGAGGTTAGAATCTGCGCGGATATTCTTGCTTTTGGACAAAGTTCTTTCGTACGTTTTCTGCTGTCTGGCGCAGTTAAAATTTGCATACTTGAAGGACAGAGGGTTAAGGGTGCCATTTTCATAGATAATGACCACGTAGAATGGAGTAGGTGTGTCTTAAATTTTTCTTATTATTCTCCCGGGACTTATAAAAGGGCACGTAAATTCTTGCAGAAATGTCAAAAAGTGACCTTAAATTGACGCCTTTGTTTCTGCGTCGTGACACCTTTACACGTTACTTTGACATCCTTTTGTTGCATCGATTGAGTCATTAAGATCAATATCTTTCACCGTTGCGATATTCAGGTGGGAAATTACATGGTTTTTGCTAATGTCTCAAAGGTATGACTTTCGTAATGGAAGCCTTCCTTGCAATTGTCCTTGACGGTACTAACTGCACAATTGAACAGAAGATCATAAAGTATTGATCTATGCATATCATCTATATGCATATTCATGCTAGTGATGTAACAAGTATGATACAATTTTGAAAAATTGTACTAAGAATTGCATCTGTTGGTAGTGCGTCGTAAATAATGAAATTACAATTTGTATCTGATTAGCCTGAATTGTATCTGTATCTTATTTTAATGTCTTATCGATAAAATTAAATTGTCGTTACAATGTTATAATAGACGTTTGCTGATAAGACTGGATTGCTACCTCACTTACAGTATCTGGGGTATAATAAAACACTTTATATTTATAGCCTGATTCGGTCTTTGTTTAATGAAAGTAACGAGGTATTTCCTAAGGATTGTTACGCGGCGTGGGAACCATTAGTAAACGTGGTCGGTAACCGGACATACTGATGTGCATTTATATTGCGGTATTTCAGGCGCTAATTTTTAGATAAAATACTCATTAAAGTCAACTGATATTTTAATAATTTTCTTTTTCCAAATAAACTAGTATATCAGATGTGTTTTATAATGTGATTAAAGAGTTTACAATTTGCTATACAATTTTTAATATTCTTTAAATTACTTCACCGACTGACGGTAAAAGTCAATTGATAACCGCGACAAGGTGCGCTCTCTATCAATTGACACTGGAATTGTTCTATACTGCGCGACGTTATCTATCGTACAACAGTCACTCAGTGTCGTATCGCATCGTGAAACGGTATCTTGAGTGACCGACGAAAAAGGTGTCGACCACCGTGGGAGTACTAATTTCCATAAAACATCATAGAAATATGTTCCAAGTCATTCACGCTAGTCCAGCATGATAAACGGAGAAGATTTAAAACGCTTCTGCTACCAGCGTCTCAAGTATAGAACTCAAGGTATAAATTTTCCTCTTTAAAATTCGAAGAACGTTACCTAGATAAGATATTGAGGCTACTGACAATTTTATGCAGAAATATATTATGAATAGAATTGGAACGAAAAAATGCAGGTCTTAAGAATCTTTATAGCATCCTTGCATTAAATCTAGCTTCTCTCGCAGTTCGTCCAGCAGTTACCATGGTGACGACCAATCATCTGACCCCCACCACTCCGCAAATTTCCCCTTCTGAGTCAGTCGCTCTCCGTATGCCGTATCGGGAGGATCGCGTTACATAGTGCTGCTGCGAGAATAAATGGAATAATAGTGAAAAAAAATATAAAAAAAAGATTTAAAGAGAACAGATCCACGAACAAACGTATTAAATAGTCTTTGCTCATAACAAAGAATTATTCGCACTGGGCCTATTCGCGTTTAATAATGAGGGACATGGCGGGTAAAATCGCCGAATTAAAGTTCGAAGCTCCGTTGGCACGCTTTGAGGAGGAAGACACGGCTAGTTTCAAGAATCTGAATCTGCTGACAGGTGCGAAATTCCATAGTGCTTTAGTACTCGCAGCGGGAACGTAACGCGTGTTTCACTTAACTGTTCCATCACAAACTCGTTTCTCGTTCTTAATAAAATTGTCGCGCAGTATCGCGCATTCCACGGGATTCAACTGGTATCGTCCAGTCGTTAATCGCGTACTCTAGAAATTCATCTCCTTGGCATCTAAACCCCAAAGTATCCTCAAGCTGAGTATGCCTGAGGCGTGCGTGTATCGTGTGACACTGGCGCAGTTTGATCATTACCAACCAAAATTGGCAACGGAAAATAGCCTGCTTCGTGTTACGAGCAAAGAGTCATCTGCCGTATGACAATATCAAAATACAATAGATAAAAAGTGAAGCAAATAGTACCAAATGCAAGCACCAGATCATATCGAGACTGAAAGAGCATAAAAATTCTGTCATTCTTGCCGTGAAATTCCGAATGTTCATTCTACCGTGATAATTAACCTAGACAGTGTTTATAGCGTCAATTACGTTATGTTAATTGCAAATTTATAAGGATGATACACGCTGGTCTCATATAAACGATAGTACTCTCGTAGACATAGCTGGTAGTATGTCACAATCACTTGCCAATTGAGATCGTTAAATATTTACTACACTCAAAATATACATAAAAACAAACAGATCGTTATCGCTTGTACGAATCATAATAGAATCCTCTTGTCACTCCCAGAACAATTGCTGGATGCAAATCTAGAGGCCAATTTCGGGGAGAATTGCAACGCCAACGAGCCCTCGAACAATCACGAAAATGGGACTGACATACTTCAAGAAGGGACTTTCAGTCCTTTCAGTGGAAGCCTGGAGGACCTCGTTAACACCTTCGACGAGAAGATAACCTCCTGCTTTCGCGATTACGGCACCGATGTCGAGTCCTTGGCCCCAGTGCAGGTCCGTACGCAAGAGGAAATAATGAACGAGTGTCAGTGAGTATCAACCCACACGTCCATTGTGTACAACACCTAACGATCACTGAAACGCCCTGTACGCATTCGCATACAGAATAACATCCACCCGCGACATATTCTACTACAAGATTTTAGCACGAAGCTGATTTTCCAATAGAGAAACTAGTACGTCGCTGCCATGAAAGTCAGACGCAACATCTGTCATCGTTAAATTGCCATCAGTGTTATTTTTCTCTGTATACCTATATATACGTATCCTACATACACACAAGATCAACAGAGGCGCCGTGTAGCTTTCCCTTGACAAATAAACGTACTCTCAACGCCGTAGGAAGTGCGTGGAGAAATT
Source organism: Trachelus iudaicus (assembly GCA_030142595.1). Taxonomy (NCBI): domain Eukaryota; kingdom Metazoa; phylum Arthropoda; class Insecta; order Hymenoptera; family Cephidae; genus Trachelus; species Trachelus iudaicus. Next base: position 2,266,786 of record JARQTH010000323.1, on the reverse strand, counting down.
GCGTAACATTTGCCAAAGTCAAATCAGCTTCCTTCTGATCTCCTCCGGTATACAATTCTTCAGGCGAATACCCATTACGATTTTCACTGTATCAGGTAATATCTTATTGCTTTATTCGCGAGGCTCCCTGACGACTGTATACGTCCCTGTCTATTTCGCCCCGGTATCAAAAAGGTGCACAACCTCCGCGGGTACCGCCAGGGTGTTTCAACCTATACGAAAGGACACGAGGACCCAGACAGGTGTCCTGGCATATCGCACGGTGTAACAAGGAGCCTGAGTCTGCAGGTGAAAACTCAACCAAGCGAGAAATTATATCTTGACAGTCGTACGCGCATACGGTCGTATGCAGTAGATACGTATTACGACCTCGGCGAGACTTGTTTTTAACTTCAACGATTGACTGATAAGGACGCTCGTATTAACCCCAATTGGCCAACTCGTGGGACTTGCCATGACTAAAGGCTCCGATGCTAATAGTCATACACGGTATGTTGTGGACAATTTTTCGTCGTTATTTCCTGCCACCTTGTATACCAGCCGTCACTGTGTACGTATGCGTACTTCAGTACCGCGTTTAGTATACGGTGGTACATTCGTAATCCCGTTTGGGGTCCGATGGCTGTTTCTGGCCATATCTAGCACAGATCGCAGCAAGGACGATGGTACCGACCGGACGGAATTATTCTCATCCAAATACCACAAGGGACTTTAGTACCGGCTAAGCCTTAACAATTCTTTATTACAACGTGATTCCTTCACGGCCCAAGGGCCGTCCTGGTTTCTCGTTCCCTTTTACCTTCGCACCTTCAAAGAAGACTGCCCCGACAACCTTCGAGATTCCATCCACCATCTCTTTGCCAGAGACGCAGCTGTCTGCTCGTGAATAAGGCTTTAATGGCTCTTGCAATGACTGACGCCTGTAGGGAACGTCTATTCTTTGTCCTACGTGGGTCCCAATGGTGCATCCTTGATGACACGGTACTGTCGCGTCATGATTATCATGCGTCTGTCGAACGGAGTGATAAAAAAATGATTATGGAATAATCATTATTCGACGAATGACTCGATAATTTTTTATACTTTCAATTGTCAGACTCTTATCGTACATGGGACTGCATGTAGGGGAGTCATGAAATTTTGATCAGAGCCACGAATCTTTGTTTTGCTCTTCTCTTCGTATCGAGCCGAGCCACCCTCTGACGAGCGCGTCAATAAGCGCGCGTTTGCGCAGTTACTGGCATCCCCCTCGTAGTTCAGCGTAAAGGGGGTGCATTTAGTTATTTTTCTATGGGACTCAATTTAGTCCTCTTTTTTTTTTTATTCAATTTCAGATGGTGAAAATTGGTCATGGACCGCTTTAAAAATCTGTCACTGGTATCTTGGATGCTATTGTTCTGTCGAGGATGATGACCATGATTGGTCGCAGCTTCTCCCGGAGATGGTATATCGGTCCGTCTCTCCGACCTTCCTTAAAACTAACGCTTTGCTTTTTCAGATAGCATCGAACGAATAAATAAATCCGTGCGAACGATCCCGTCCGACAGCCCCGGGACGTACATAGAAACTCGCAAGGCGTTACGCAATTCGAACGATTTATTCGAATCCAATGGCGCAGGCATCCACGCGGCGCTTACTGTGTATTTTATTCTAACGCCCCGTATATATATCGTACGCGCGCGACAGCGGCTACATCGGCATTGTAAAAGAAGCAAGAGTTGCGTTTCCGTCGACTCTGTGCCAGATTAAGAATCTCTTCTTCCGTTCTGGTATGCCTGGAAAGTCGACTTGTTATTCTATTTGAGATTCTCAACGCGTTTAGAAAACCCTCGACGCGAGAACCAATTTTACGCCATTGCGGAATTTCCCTTCCCCATAGCCAACGGTACCAGGGTCCTTCGGTCCCACGTTACACATCCCACCATTGTTACTGGTACACGGTAATTGAATCGTCAATGTTAATCGTGAAAATTTTATTTCTTTCACCCTTTATTTTTAACGGTCTCTCGATCCCTTAGGGCGGAGTCACAATCATCTGCGGGTGCCCTGGGTCGATACGGACCTGCTGCTTCTTCCTGTGCGACACATGTGAAATTCGTACGATGAAGTCATCTTCTACGTACTTCGTGTACGATTAAAACTCCAGCTTCGAATTGACCTCGTTTAATCCTCGTAGACTAATTCTCAGGATGATGGGTTTACAAGACACTTTTATCGTCCTTTAAGTCTTGACCTTTGTATTCGTTATTTTAACAATCGTCAGCCTCGTGCTTCTCATCTCTGCGAGCTTATCCGCATTATGGCTACGTGTTATGTTCACGTCGTAAAGTCTCTTTTACACTTTGCCTGGGGACTTTATTGGCCACTTCGGTACGTTTCTGATCTTTGACATCAAGGCCTCTTTACGTCCGTTATCGCTGGGACGAGTTTGTTTTCATGAGATTAAGCCGTCGCCGTATCTGTCGCCCTTACTGACTCAGGAAACACCTACGCGGCCAGTTTACACACCACACAGAAATACTCTCTTGCGGAAACTCATACCCAGAATCGAATAGTCACTGATTATCGTGAACTGCGTTCATTTTGGCGGAGGCGTGAAAACTTAGAAACTGCTATGACAATATGCCGTTACACACGATAGTCAGCTATAGTATAATTAACAGTATACCTACCGATATGGTCATCTTGATCATCTAGTCGATAACCGCGATATCCTATTCCTATAATGGTAACGTGAGTCATCATAGATTTGCTTGACTCTATTACGGTTCCAATACCTCGCTACTAGTGACAATGGTCGGCAGAGCTTTGGAATTTCGGGACCCTTATTCCTAGAAAAAATACGAGTTTTCCATCTACCGTGGTTTCTTAAGAGCGAAAAAAAAAGTAAGACCCGCAAACTTATGGGACCCATCATCTCGGGGACTGACGGAACATAGTCATTCGGGACTATTAAGAATAATTACTCTTGTTAATATTCATAACGACGTTTGACTCTTCTACTGTTATGCATAATGATGCTTCGCGAATCCCAGGGTCGTCTAATTGTCTATATTTTATAAATTAGACTCGTAATCAACTGACGCCATCAGTCGTCTATGTAGATGTATTTGACGGGTGTACCAAAAAGAAAGGGCCCTCCCCCCACTGTGTTTCATTGGCGTAGGAGGAAAAATGTTTTTTTTTTTTTTTTCCTTTTACTTTTACTTATCGACGTCATATTTATGATATTACGTAAATGCCGCGAGATTTATTTTTATTACATAAAGAAATTTGCATCGTCCATAGTGCCTTTAGTCAAAATTGTCTGTCCTCGTGGTAAGGACTTGGGTGTTATATCCTGTCAAAAAGAAATACGTCACTATGCCAAAGGACATTGACAGAGCTATGTTGCGTCTTCAGGAAAAAAAAAAAAAAACCGCAGTCGTAGACTATACGTATGCTACGTTCATCGTGTCTCGCGAGAGGATATGACTCACTGGCAATTATCTGCATAATTGAATTGAACGACGGGTTACGATGTTTTCATGGAAATTCGTGTTAGGATCTTCTTTTTTATTGAGACAGTAAAAAAAAAAGTGAAATGCCGATGGTCTTAAGACTGATAAATTTTGCAGGATGTGGTGGACGATAACTGGAAACTTTGGTAACATCCTACCAATTGACTGGACCAAGTCCTACGCGAGAAAGTGTCACATGCCAGCACTGAATCTGAACGAGGGACAAGGTTATCTTGAAAGGTAAATATCTGCAGTGGTGCACCATACCGGAAGTCGGCTGAACAATATTTTTCTCTGTGCTCAGACCAGAACTGGAAGATCTCAGTAGCGAGGACGAGGCAGTAGCTACTGATTTGGATATGCACGCCTTGATCCTGTCCAGCAGCACCGACACCCAGAGCCCTGAAGAACCCTTGAAAACGGCAGAGGAAGTTCTTCGCGAAATCGACGATATCATGCAGGTACTGTGGAGTGATAATGTAATATTTATTTACGAAATACATGCATCGGTAGCTTCACGTGTCATGTTACCCCTGACATTATTTTCCGTCCCTTCTAGGAGAGTCCGTCCATGGAAAGGAGCCCAGACTCTGAGGGTTCGATGCTCGACACTGACGAGAGGCTGGAGAGGAGTAAGGAAGTCCTTGGTTCACCCCTTTACGAAGATAGTACGTACCGTGCGTGGTATATTAATCTAGCCACTGTGTACCTTATCCAGACACTCTATGTTTATCCCGATGCGCTGACGGAAAGGCGAATATTGGTTTACCATAACGCGAGGAATTTTATATGATTATTTAAAGTCGCTTCTTAGAATATATGCTTACGCAAAGACGCTTTATGGTTTTCCGTAAAGAATTGCGGCAGCTCAGCTCTGGACAGCTCACTGAATTACTTGGAGAGATGGAATCCTTGGTCGGTGCACTGAGCGAGACTCTCATCGCTGAGCTTGCACTGAGGGACGAGCTGGAGTACGAGAAGGAATTGAAAAATCAATTTATCTCGCTGCTACTGGCTGTGCAGAATCGACGAAGACAACATCATGTCACGAAGAAGAGGAGCCAGATGCAAAATGGTACCAGTCCATTGCCACAGCACAGGTCTATACAAGATTCTAAGGTTGGTATTGATTTTAATATCGATATAAAGACAGTGGATTGTATATGCTAAGTTAATCACTTTCTTTTTTGTAGTACCTAACGACTGTTATACCTTATCACATGGATAGCGGTACCCCGGATAATCAGGCTCTACAGGTTCTTATAAAGAGTGAGTCTTTGTTAGAAAAAATGGGTTTTTCTTTGGCGGATACAACGTGACTGGAGATTTGTATTTTTATTTCAGTATTGAAAGCCATCAACGACGATAGCCCCGCTGTGCCCACGTTGTTGACTGATTACATACTTAAAGGTATTATATGTTCCTGATAAAGGTAGCACGGGTATCGTATATCTTGGAGTTTTTCAAGATTATCATATTATCTAATCTTTTTCAGTACTCTGCCCCACCTAGTGAGGATCCTCCTGTATTCTGCCTTTGTCCAAGCGTTATTTAAGCACGAAACTGAAACGGGATATCATACGAATTACGTAAAATCGCTCTCTCCTATTCTTGAGAATGCGCTTTCAGTCATCGTTGTGCAGCATATTAAAAAAATTAGAATAACGATCGATCATGCTTCTGAACCACACACTCGTGGTACAGCACGCTCGACTCTACACGAAAACACATGCGAACACACTTTACACGAGGGTGAAGGAGAAAAGAGGTTAACTTGCATTCGCCGTTGGATTATATAAGATGCCCAATACTCCCTTCTAGTCTTAATTTATAAATTTGCTGCGTGTGCATTCTTCTTTCTAGGATGGCTCGCATTTTTATCTGTGCATTTTCATACGCCTTAAGCGCGCCAACGCCATGCTATTGATATTTTTTGTAATAATTTCCCAGGCTATTCCTTATCATGTCCATCCTTATCATTGTGACTCGGCGCTCGCGAGTCGTTCGTTTAATTTAAACGTATTTCTTAATTGTACTTTCCTTTTGTAATTTTTTGTATATACTAATGTCTCACGAGATATCACAATCTTATGGAGTTTTTATGAGCTATATCATTGGATGTATCTTCTTGAAGTTATTATTCTAGATACATGAATACGTGTAAGCAGCTATCGGTAGGGTTAGTTTCTATACGGGAGCGCATACAGGTTTATTATATTAGTGTAAATTGTTGTAACGCCTGTGTATTTAGAATTAATTTATTGAAAATGACGTCACGTGCAAATAATAAAATTGCGAAAGCCAATAGTGTTCCTTTTTTTTTTTTATACTTTATGGATGACACTCTTTTGTAGTTGTACTGGATCGACTGTACTGAGTCATTGACTTTTGAAAAGATAATCAGACATCAGTAGAAAGGGGTAAGAAGGAAGTGTCGTGGTCAGAAAGCGGGACGAAAGAAGAGACAGGAAGTAAAAAGGTGGAAGATGGATTGAAGATACCGTCTTTTCAAATTCCTAGCCGGAGCACCCACTTGAAATTTATGTTATCTGTTATTTGGGTACTTTTCGTTCCCTAGAGGATAATAAGAATATAGAAAATTTGTACATTGTTTTGAATTAATACAGTTTTCGTAGCAAACAGTGTAAGGGCCATTTGTAGATGGCGCTGCTTGTGAATGTCCAAGCTGTTTTATGGATGAAAATCGAGTTTCCTGTCTACAGTCATTATTATTCAAGCTTGTAGTACGCTTTCTATCACATTCATTTCGGCTTCCTCGATTACATCGAGAAGTCATGTTATGCTGTTATCAAAGAAGCGAACATTAGCAAGAAACATCAAGGATCGGTGTGCCAATATTTGGGCAGCCGGAATAACACGGTGAAAAGAAGCACAAGACGGTATTAGAGGTAAATCAAAAAATCTGTTTCTAAGAAATTCACTAAAACGTGGCTTCGTCATGTTTTCTTTGCTGGAGTCCGAGTACCGATTGCAGCAATGGCCGCAATTACCGTTTCGGCTCTAATCTTTTGAGGTTTTTACGAGGATTCTCTGCTCATCAAAGGATACCAAAGCCTTTTTTAAGGTTTTAGATTCGCCTTGCTTGCGAACGTTCATGCTGCTTGTTGGTACTTGAAGAATCATAAAAATAGTCAAGACCATTTAACGAAAAAATTTATCCATTATTGATCAAACATTTTATACAAAGTTTATTGACAAAATTAGTTTTCTAGGATATTTCATGAATTTTAGATTTCATCATTCGTTGTTTTTCCGATTTATTTGTAGGTTATAATCCGTGCTGTAAATCGTTGATGAGACACAGGAGCCATGGAGGGTGAATCAAGACGTAAGGGTCCCAGAAGTCCTAGTGCTGATTCTGAGGACTCGTCACATAGAAGAAGATCTCGTAAATACGACAGATCACCGTCACCTAGAAGATTGAGATATCGAAGATCGCGGTCCAGAGATAGAAGATCTAGATCGAGCTCGAGAGACAGGAGAAGAAAGGAGTCAAGAAGCAGTCAACAATGGAAAGACCAAGCATCGGCATCTCAGTCTCAAAGTTCAGCAGCTAATGCTCCTGCGCCTACTGGTTACGTACCTGCTGTTCATAATCAGTACCAGGTATCGATCCCTCGTATATTCTATTGAAGAGTTTATCATGATATTTCTCGGTACAGCTTGTTATTTGATTCTTGATATGTCGTTCAGGCTCCACCACCACCAAATACAAGTCAACCACCACCTCCAATTGCAGCTTATAACCAAGGCTACAACAACTACAGCTATAATTATACTCAGGGATATGATTACAGCTATCAGCAACCAACTGGTTATCGGAGTGTAAGTAAAATAGCTTTCTTATTTATTCTAGTAGGTTGCATCGAATGAAAAGGGACGTCTACAGTTACACTGTGTCGTGAGACATTATTCCCTCTTGACATATAATATACGTTTGCGGCAAATATGCATAGGTATAATGTTCATCGCAGAAAGTTCAGTGCACGTATACATTAAGAATGAAATGAGAATTCGTACAAGCTCGTCCTTATTCGCTCGGTAGTTGACCTTCCTCACTATATGCAGTTATAATATGACTACAATAAGCAACCGATTACATTGCGTATAACATTCCGCCGAATACGATTTGCGTTCGGTGGTTGTTGCTCAGCTGATACAGCTTCTTTCTCGTTACTTTTCACTACAATATCGCGAAATTCGCAGTAAGTATGACATTCGCGTTATTTATTTTATTGGCGTCGACAATGGAAATTTATAAAATTGACCAGACATATCAACTTGAAGATTCTTCATATATTATCCAATATCCTGATTTGAATATGGACTTGCAAAGGTAAGGGTTGACAAGAACTCCCACCGGGGACGTGAAAATTAGGGATGTTATTACTTTCATAGGATTATCCACCACCGAATTGGCAAGGGAATCAAGTACCCTATAACAGCCAGCAACCTCCACCGCCTCCAACCTTGACATCCCAACAGGAAACATCTAGACCGGTGGAATCTAGTACGCAAGGATTGACAGCATCGATAACGAGGCCAGAAGATGCTAAGAAAGAAGGTATGTTGCGTAATGATCTGACATAAATTTGTTCTCGATGCAGTTTTTTATTAACACATTCAAGTTCCTCCCACTTTCAATATATTACGTTTTCTAGTTTCATTTTATTTATATTATTTTTCACCATGGATGCTGCACCTTACAGCTGTTCGTTTTTTTTTTTTTTCCTTTAATCTCTGACTCATGATTCTAACTGTGCGCATTGTTCTTCCTATACGTAATCCTGAAAATCCCTTAAACTTGAACGCCTAACAGCAATCGCAGCGGAAGTCAAGCAGCAGAAAGCGACTCTGGCTAAGCAGCGCGAAGAGTACATCAGGAAGTCGACGACGCTCCAGCGGGAGTTGGAAATACTGCGGCAGCAGTGCAACGAGATTGAGAAAGAAGGTGGACGGGAGAATACGCGTATCGTCAAGGAGAATCAAAAGCTTCAGGTAATAAATAATAACAAATTTGTAACAACGAAAATTGATTATCGACCCAGCAGATAAAAAAAGTCCAACAGAGATACGTTAATGGTATTTCCAGAGAATCTAAATCCCACGATTCTCTGTTGCAGATCGAGATACAAAATAAAATGAAGTCAATACACAACGTGATCGATATGCTAACTGGGATTATAGGAGACAAAGCGACGGTCGATGAGCTCAAGAGCAAATATAAATTAGAAACAACCACCAAGCGTTCGCGAAGTCCTAAGGAAGATTTTCCAAAAGGAAAGTCCGAATCTCCCGAAAGATCGTCGGGTTCCGATTCCGACAAAGACTCGAAGGCCGATAGAGAACGGGAAAAAAAGTCTCCGGAGGACGCTAAGCCCATGTACAATTTCGTACACTATGACCCGGAAATGCACTGGTGTAAGGTCTGCGACATCTTTCCTAAAACGGCTAAGGAATACTTGAATCATCTTCACAGCAACGAGCACAAAGAGGCCTGCTCGGTGAGTCACGATAAATATATCACGTAATCAAGACAATCAATAACCTCATAATCTCTTTCGTTGATAAAATTATTTTAAAATACATTTACCATATACAATGAGATCTCGGACTACGTAATATCCCGTATATCATTGAGCTACGTTTACTCTAAAACCAAAAAACATTAGATTATACTTACCGATACCCCGTTCCCCGTAACAGGATCGCAAGATCGTTGATATGCCTTGGCACGAGCGGAATGGCGAGGGTGCCGAAAAGGAAGTGCCCTATTACCCAGGACTGCCAATGAAAAGAACACCCATCAAAGGTACGGTCATTTTTCAATGGGTCCTTACTAATAGAGTACAATTCCGTAGCTTGTGCACAGACACTGTGGTGTCCGGTATGTATTGAAGAGAGAGAGAGACCTACGGCTAATTCGGTTGCGCGAAATTTTGCCAGCTGCAACTTTCGATTGCCATTGTTTCTCATTTTTGTAAAATCGAGTCGGCTACGTAATCGAACGGTAAGATGGCGCTTTGGATACAGTCGCGAAAGAAAGTCTCGCCAAACGAAGCCAGCCGTGAAACAATGAGAAATATCGTCGAACGTCACGATTGGCAAAAGTTGCGTTGTTGCCGGCAAATTTTCCAGCAATTTTTTTTACAAGCCGTTCTGCGCGTACAGACACATCGGATTCGCGACGGGACGGGCACGAAGTACGAATATAATATTTCAGGCCTCCCAACTTGATGCGATCGAAACAAAGCAATCTTTGAAAAAAAATCTTTTCTTGTGTCACCAAGTGTTAACATTGTATCCATCCACGTGATTTCGTATCGGCGCTATCGTACAGCTACATTTAGGTCGACGTCAACAAGAAGATTCCGATTCTAAGGACGACACCCATCACGTTGCTCCGGTTTTGCGAGCAACGCAATTCCAGGGACATCTTGATCATACACTAAGTATACCAAACACTCGACAGTAGTGTATATCTTTATATAGCTTACTTTGTAGCCACGAAATTATTACGTTTAGAAGATTTACGAAGATTATCACGGAAGAAACGATGCTACGGGTCGAGCTAATTAAGAGGTCGATTTTAAAAACGATTGATATCGTCCACGCAACCGGATTCAAATACGAAGTACTGCGATCATAGTGCAGATTGATTCTACGAACTTATCGTTCGTACGGTATGCCATGATTGTCCGGTGGTCGTTGTCTCGTGTAAATTGATGAGATGAAAATGGTTTAGTGAAGAGCTTAGGCGCCGATAAAAGTGAAGTGAAGAAAATGAAGCGTGACTGTTGGGCGAATATTGTATACTTATGAAAAAGATAATGATAGACTTGCGTCACGTATAGAAAGATAAGTGAAATGTTATTAATGTGAATAATTGTAAATACTGTACGACGAATAAAGATCGCTCGTTTATTTACCCATCTCCCAGTATACACGTCACTTTCCAGGACTCTTCGCGGGAGGTACCTATGAGAATGAACTATGAGGCGTCAGCCATTGTCGAATAAAACGATCCTTAACGCAATATCTTTATGTTTTCAGTGACTTTGAGTGTGTCGCGGCAGAGCATAAGGTCATTCTTTATGAACTTACATTTGCTTAAATTCTTCAAAGCCTGGATAATCTTGATCGTGAACGTTTTGGGTTATAGGTTTGCAATTCTTCAGCGCCGCCACCGCCTGGTACTGCAAGCTGTGCGACTCGTGGATCGGTGATCTTCACTGCGCCAGTCTACACCTGAAGTCAAAACGGCACTCTGAGAATTTTTCTGTAAGCCCAAAGCTTCTACGTCGCGGAGGATCTCTCGTTACATTTTCGTTCTAACGTTTGCCCTGTGTCGTAGCGATTTGTGGAACAAAATCCTCACTGGGAGACGGACTGGATGGCTGACAGGGAGAAAGCCTTCTCCGAGGAGAAGAACAAGCAGATGCAGATGCAGATGGAACTGCAAAAGCAAAAGGACGACGAGCCTCCGCCAAAGTCGAAGAAGTCGAAGAAGAACAAGAAGAAGTCGAAGAAGAATAAAAAGCGGAGGAACAGAAGCAGCGCCAGCGACACCAGCAGCGACTCTGACAATTCCGATACGGATTCTGATCAGGATATGTCGAGAAGCATTCGCGTGGCTATGAGGAACAAGATGAAAGCATCCACTCAAGCGATACTGAACGAGGAGATAGACTATCACGGAATAAAGTTGAAAGGTCATTGGGCCCAGGTCGCTCAGCAGATAAAGCAGACACCGCCAGAGGTGCAACGGGAACAGGACGATAGACAACTGTTGAACTCGATCAGGGACAAGCTCAAGGCCAAACAGGAGGAGGAAATGAAGTCAATGGGAACACGTCGTCAGAGTCAAGAGCAACCAGTACCGGAGGAAGAGGATGAAGAAGAAGAGGAACCATGCCATAATTCCTTTTCGAAGAAACCAGAAGGTCTGGAAGCTTGGGGACCCAAGGAACCGCCCAAGCCATTCTGGATAAAGAAGGAGGAAGAGAAACCGCAGCCTCCGCCGCCTAGTAAACCCATTGAAATACCGAAGCCTGAAGAAATGCCCAAGCCCCATATGGGATTCTGGACGAAGCAGCAGGTGAATATGAGTGTAAAACCTCCTGAGAGCAAAGCAGCTGACAAGGAGGAGGAGAGGGATACGAGGGAGAGATACAAGGAGGAACGCGAGCGTAAGTACGACCGTCGCGAGGATAAATACGAACGATACGAAAGATACGACAGACGACGTGGGCGTGATCGTGACCGCGATCGTGACCGTGACCGTGATCGTGATCGTGATCGCGATCGCGACAGGGACAGGGAATATTACGATGATCGTAGGAAACGGGATCCTAACGAATCGCCACGTCGCGAGAGAAATTGGAGGGACAGTCCAAAAAGGAATTACGAAAGGTATCCGAAGGATAGGAGGGACGAAAATAATTCATCCAATGACGAATCAAAATTTGAGAAAAAGACAAACGAATCGGCCTCGAAATTAAAGAAGTCTGGCACCCAATCGAAGAAGCCTCCGCCTCAAGTATCCAAAGGAAAGCTACCGTTCATCGGTAGATTGCCGCTGTTCAAGAAGAAGGCCGATGATCCCAAGCTACCGGAAAAGGATATTGCGCCGTTGCCATATCAACAAAGTAAATTCGAGGACACCCCGAAAGTGCCTAATGAAATAATTAATCCACCCGGTGTGGTGCACATCACCAAACTTGCGACACCAGTCAATTTAAACAACGGGGGTCAGGGTCCCGCCATAAAAGCTCAACCAATGAAAATCCTAGTGGCTCCACCGCCTCCGATACTAAATGAAACGAAACCACCGCAGCCCGTACCACAGGTTGTGGATATGGAGATAGATGATCAATCGGAGGACGTGATAATAGAGGAGCCAATAATAGAGCAACAGAAACAACAGTCTCCAACAGTGGCCAAACTACCTGTACCGACGCATCCTCCACCGCCACTCAATCGTCCGCCACCTTTTCTGGCAAGTCAGCAGCAACCTCCACCAGCGACTACGCCCAAGCCACAATTCACTCCAACTCGACCACCTCCGTTCATCACGAATCCTCCACCGACATTCGTACAGACTCCACCGCGTTTTCCCACTCATCAACCGGCAGGACTTCCGGCCCAAGGACTCACTGGCTTTGATCCAACTCAACCGCCGCCAGTTCATCCGGTAGCAGCAGCCTTTGTACCGGCAATGACGAATCCGCCGCCTCCGTTGCCTTCGGTCGAGTCAACGGTACCGGATATATCCGAGATACCGGAACCCGTGGAGAAGCGGCCTGATCCTAGCATACCACTTCCTGACGACCTGCAGGAAGCACTGAATATCATTTTCCCTAAAGAAGAGGCTGAAGTGAAACAATCACTGCAACCTGATAGCGGTATAATGTATGCTTCGATGTATAGTATGTTGGGCTGCGTAGGATATGGACCGGAATATATGGATCAGCCACCGCCCGAGATAACGCAGAACGATGCGGAACCGGATGCCCAGCCTGGACCTGATGACTTGAGGATGCTGGGTATTGACGAGGGTGACACTATTTTGTAAAGACACTTACTGTAATTATTCAATGCGATGTGCTTTTCGTATCGCGCGATGGACCCTTACGGGTCTATTATATTCCAATGTCCGTCTCGCGCTCCTTTTGAAAAGTTGCATTGGATGATCTTTCACTTAAGAACATCATTTCCTGTATGCTTTACGGGAATCAAGGAATTTTTATGACTCGCGGAAATAGCATTAATGACATCGTCCTTCCTCCTGCTTGGGATAAGAGGTTACGTCACGTATAATAAATTTATCATTTTGTCAGAACATTGTTCGGTACCGGATCAATTTTTATTGTGCGAACAATCGGAAAATCGTCTCTTATTATTTAAACACTTCGAAGGCACTGTAGATAAAGAGGTTTATTTAAAATTCAGGACCGACAACCTCTGCGTAAGCTTTGAATTGGGTGATACCTGTTTTTTCCTTTTAAATAGGTCGATCAATTGTCGCCGGGCGAAATAAATGTCGACGTACGTGCTTTATCAATTTTTTGTGTTTACATTAATCACAAATTTACTTCCATTATGAGATTCACGTAATCAGCATTTAAGTCTTGGAAGTCCACTCGAAAAGTCATCCCGCATTTTACGTATTACTACTTTACGCGGGAGCACAGCGTTTATCCGTTTATCCGCGATTCTTTTTGTTTCCTTTTTTTTTTTAACTCAATACTTTAGTACAGCAATTTGACTTAGTTCTTGTTAGCTAGAATTAGCACGTCTGTATCGGATTAATTTTCCCAATGCTCGATGTCCTTGATTAATAATGAGTTTCACTCGATTGGATATTCCGTGAGCGAATGAATATTAATTATAATTAATTTTACCGCTTCAGTTTTTATTGTTAAGTTGTAATATCCGTTAAGGATAGGACACAGACATAAAGATGATAAATAAAATATTATACATACACACTTCAGAGACTTCAACGCACGAACATTTCTTATTCAATCTCCCGTCCAGCGTTTCCTCTGTCGTATAACGTATAATATAGTATTAGCCATTTGGAAATCTTGTTTTGAGATCATACAATAATTCTATACAAGTATCATGTTGAACATGTAAAAGTACTTGAGTTTATTCAAATCTGTGAATGCACTCAACAATGATATTATTACATACCGTCTATACCTATAACAAATAAATGCATGCTCAGAAAGTCAAGGCCATTTAGAATAAATGTAAAAGTACACGGATAGAACGTAAATCCTAATTAGTCGATTAGTCAGTGTCAATTATTTGATTTGACCGTCCTTATATTAAAATTATATTAACGTATGCTGCATACGTTTCTCATGAAATTTCAAAGTGCAACAATCGTGCAGAAAGACTATCTATTAGGAATGTGTTTAGAGGACTTATTGAGAGATAGATCACTATTTCTCGTTATACATGGCCGGCATATGTGTCTCACTACTAATTGAATTGTCTATTGGGCAGTAAGAAAAAAAAAAGAGATGCAAAACGCTGTGATTTTATGCTAAACTTAATTAAAGTTTTGAATTCAATGCTCTGTTTGAATTTTTAAATATTATACGCTCAGTGTATTTCTTGATAAGAATCTGGAATGATAATTGTTGTCTAGAAGGAATGAAGTTCCATGGATGCAATCTTTTTTTTTCAAATCTGAGGAACGAGTCCTGCACTTGATATATTGTCTCCTCCACCGGCAGTTTGACTGGCTTGCGTGCACACTAAGACCGGTGCTACGCATACTTCAACAGCTACATTATTCTCGTCGACCTTTAATATTTCGTCCCAACAGGAAACTGGCTTTTCTAGATTCAATGGAATTCTTTTACCGGATTTTAATGACGTTGAAAAACTGTCGTCCATTATTAACGTTGCTTTTTGCAAGTCGACCTGCAGCGAGAATTTTGATAGAACTTTTTTGTTAGTATTTTTAATTGTAACGTGTTTGGTACTTACATCGTTCGATCCACAGACGTGCCTATTGGCTGTCAACGATGCTTTGGCGGCTGCTGACATTGTATTTTTCCAGGATGAACCCTTTACATTTAGAATTGCTTGATACGCTAAAGTGTGAACGTGAATCCTAGTCAATTCGCGTGAATTTTCTATAGACTTTCCGTTTCGTCTTATTAGCTTAAATATTGTTCTCATTTGGTCGAGCACTGTGGCTACTCGTGGATTAGAGTCTGCGACTAGAGAAATGTTTCCATAATACATGGCATTGTATAAATTGGCTATTTCTTGTTCGTTCATTCCTAAACTATCAGAAAATGGTATCACTAGCTCAGTAAGCTCCAACAATAGACTTTCTTCTGCGAATGAGGCCATTTCGAAATGAATTTTAGTAGTCTTCGACTGACTGATCATTTGATCTTTTACTTTTAATAAACGAAGCCTGCGAACTCCTGTAAAGATATTAATTGTCAGCTTTCATGATGTTCGAATGTACGTTATTAGGTACCTTCAAGGAACGGATAGTTGTCCATCATTTGCAATCCACTGACAACAAGTAAATCAGGCTTATATTCCGGTAGAACTTTATCAAACTCCTCCAGTGAGCTGATTGTAGGGTTATTCGCATCGTTATGAATTATATATCTAAAATTAAAAAGAACTTTAGGGTAATTATTAATCTATATCCTTCTTGCTTCCTCCTCGACAAAATATCTACCAATTACCTGTTTGCTCTGGCACTGGTGTAAGGCCCCCAAATCTCTCCACGTTTATATTCCAAGATTAAATGTATATCGTCTCTTTTAACTTCACCGCCAATTACTTTAATACTTTCAGGAATCATTTGCTTTAGATCCGGGGTCATTTTGGCTGCCAGGACAACATTGCAGCCCTCCTTAGCAAATCGGAATGCCATAACAGCTGCATTGCCACCAATTGTCGAATAAGATGATGTAAAGGAACGCGCCTTTGCCACGAGCTTATCGAATAAGGCTCCATTTGGCATATATCGTCTACAACATAAATTCAATGTCTATTACAAAATCTATACCAGCGTTCTCTCCAAACTTACTCCGCAGCAGCTCCATGTCGAAAGTAATATGCAAAACTTTTCAACAATTCAGTGTCAGTCTTGATTTCGTCAAAGTGCTCTGGTTTTCCCACTTTACTCGAATATCGCAACAAATGTTTTGCATCGATAAAAACATCGGTACAAATTCCATAGCCGACAGCGACCTTTGGCTTAATCGAATTGTCATGATTACTACTCTCAACCTTCTCCAAACCCTCTAAAACGGCAGCCAATCTCTTCTGTAAAGGATTCTCCAAATTTCTATAATAAATGCCAACAAGCACCACAAGCACTGTCAATAATGTACCATATTTAAGGCCTCTGTATTCCATTTTCGATACAGATATCACACCTCAAACTTTTATTCCAACCTAACACTGGCAGTCAGACGGTCGCACACTGCCACGTTTTGACACATGCGACCGCGCCGCATCCATCAGCCAATAATTTACTACATTCAGGAAAAATTTATTAAGAACGAAAGTACCTAGATGGAATTTCAAATCTCCAGCGAACTGTAAATTCCTCAAGATAACCGGCTCCAATGTTTAAACGACAATGCATGTACTCCATTCATATGCGCGTTAAATTTAATCAAATAATTAGTACCTTTAATATTTGCCTCAAAGGAGAATAAACTTGTGATAAAGAAAAAGATTTCATAGATAGTGAAACCCTTATCGTTAGGGAATCTTCCGAAATTGATTCTCGGAGAAGTAGTAATTTTTTATATTGAATTCGTATTTTCGACTGCGTATCGTTCCTGTTTATCTTTTCAGACTTTACTTTCAGCAGTTATTATTCATCTTTTAATGATATACGTATTGTTGATTTCCTTTTGACGAGGTCATAAGGCCTCGTTTAACTTTCCGTCTAATTGATGGCTCTTCAAGCATGTTTGACCCCATTTTTAATGATTATCATTCAGTCTATATGAATATTGTATTATAATTATCCCGAAATTATCATAACCATGACGTAAGCGGTTGAACATTGATTACGTTATTCTTACTGTTTGAGAATCCTGATTTTTATGTAATTTTCATTGCCTTTGCCAAATAAGCATTTGCGATTAACGAATAGCTGATGAACCCGCGAGAAGAAATCAGTTGTACTGAAGTATTGAAAATTCTAAACATTTAATAGTTTTTCAAAATTTACTAAATATTATTGGATCTTGACGTACTTTTAAAATTTATCAAAAATATTAAACTCAGGCTAAATCAAAATCTCGCAAGATAAACGGAGAACATAAAAATTGACTTGCAGTTGTAAAATGTCGAAAATAAATTACGCTCAAATTGAAATATTAAAATAATTAATTACATCAATAAAGTTAGATATTAACACTTAGAAATTTGAAATCCTGACCAAGAATATTTAGAACTACTGGAAGTTGCCGAAAATTGTGCGCGCGCAAGACTCGACGAGTGGGGGGAATCGCTGAAGGCAGTCAAGGCAGTGCCCGGGCACTCGGAGCGCTCATTCTTCCTCGAGCCGGTCTCCAGTACTGGTCTCTTGGAAGCAGCCCTCCTATCAATTTCTAGTCTTCCTTGTTTCTTTATCTTTCATTCTGTACTTTTTTACTCATCTTTTTCCTTATTACTTCTCTACTTTTATGCCTCTATTCCATACTTTTATACTTCTTGACTGAATATGCTCGATCCGACCAAAGGAAGAGGACAAGTAAGACCATCACCATGAAAAGTGAGAGGGAACAGAGTGTAGCACGAAGACAGAAAGGAAGATAGAAATAAAGGCTGGATATTAGGTATTTCTTTTTTCTTCAATCAGATAACGCTACGATCACGAATATATTGAAAGAAAATTATTGGAAAAATGAATATGCGTGAGTAATGCAGATCGACGCCGAAATAAAATTTGGACCATGAAAATCGGCTCGTCGGCAATCTTACGCCTGTCTGACCTTAATTAATTGAAAATGCGTGTGCGTAATAGTTATAATAATTATGTTTGACACTCTAATTTTTATATATGAATGAGATTTTATTCGAAGACTGGCTTCTATATAAATATATCTAATAGAAATCGTATGAATGTACAGTGATAATAATATATTAATATCGCAAAAAGCGCGATATCAATTGGCTATAGTTTATGTTCCTTGAGTTTGACCAGGCGATGTAAATTCCTTAAATAAATGTAAATAACAATTTTCACATACAATAGGGTATTCCGATTCAGCTATATACAATTATAAAATGAACCCCAATGCTTAAAATTAATTAACGATCAATGCAACATACATATACATTACATACAGCTATCAAACGATTATTAAAATCAGGATGATTATTCATCAGAAGGAAAAATTCTCTCGAGAAGAATTTGCCCGCAGAAACAACGCGGTTCGTAATAAAATATATCTACAAAATAAAAATTCACAAAAGATGAACAGATGAAAATATAAGCCCTCTCGTTTGGCTCTTCCCGCTAAAATAAACGCTGTTTAATTAAATGACAATTGCGAATTCATTTTGTACGTCATGCATTCGCGTCGTTAAATCAAAGCACTCGAGGCAGCTGTGCTTTTATCCGAACTTTTTCTTTCTCTTATAATTGCAGATAACCCGAGTGTTTCGATCGTGACAAGTTTTTAATTTAGGATCGATCGATCGTCTGACTTAACGTGGTTAGATCATTCTTAAGACTCCGACAATTAGCAAACTACATTAACATGGCAATCGATCGATCGTAGGGCACTTGAAAAATTCATTGATATAAGAAATCCCGTATGGTTATGGTTACTCTAGATGTCAAGATGTACATACGATCCTTATCTAGATTATATCAATTCACGATATAATGATTTCACATTGATTGACGATAATCTATCATTGGCAGTTTGCTATAACGAATTGAACTTTGAGTAATAGCACCTTCAGCATTGTCCCAAGATACTGTAGTCTACACAAATTAAATATTTACCCTGTAAGAGTATCATTATCCAATATGTAACATCAATGAAAATTAAAAATATCCTGACGACAGTGTGAATATTTCAGTCACCGTTGAAGTTTCATCACTCTTTTTTATACTTCATGATAAGCAAACACTATTGATTGTAGTAGCTCAGTTCATCCACGAGACTAGCTCGACTTATAAAAAATATCTTGTTATCTTTTTACAAGTTTTACTCGATAGTCAAGAGAAGGTCATCGCCCTCTAATTTCATTCCCTGTGTAATGTCAAGGGATTTGATCTTTCCTGCTTTAGGTGCCTGAACAACCATTTCCATTTTCATAGCTGATAAGACTACTAGGGCTGCTCCCTTCTCCACAGTATCGCCGACCTTCACCCTTATGTCAATTACTGTACCCGGCATAGGTGCTCCTACTTGATTTTTGTCACCTTTGGCGGCTTTGGGATGAATATGTAGTTCCTGAAGATCACAGAAAGGAAATAATTGAGTAAATGTAACAGTTTTCTGTCTGAAGTACAACAATTATATTTTGGTTGATACCTTGACAGCTTCCTTGTCCTTGATGAAGACGGACCTGAGCTGACCATTCATCTCGAAGAAGACTTCTCGTTCGCCGTTCGCGGTTAAATCTTCAGCCATGGCAAGTGTCTTGATCCCCAAAGTCTTTCCTTTCTCAATGGTCACCTCGAACTCTTCACCCACCTTGGGTCCAGTCAGGAATATCCTGGTGTCGAGTTTGTCGACAGGACCATACGTTTCCTTAAAGTTTAGAAAGTCGTTCGTCACCTGAGGGTATAACGCCGCTGACATGACGTCCTTATCCGTGACATGAGGATGAGATTCCTTGAGCTGTTCCTTGAGGGCTTTGAAGTCGAGAGGTTTCAGACTAGCACCTGGTCTTCCCTTGACGCGTGGCATATCCTTCAGAACTTTGGATCTCAATGGCTCAGGGAAACCTCCGTAAGGTTCGCCAATGGCGCCTTGAAGGAACTCGACGACGGACTTAGGGAATGACAATTCCTCAGCCTTGTTCAGTACATCCTCGGCCGTTAGTTTATTCTGAACCATAAACTGTGCAAAGTCACCTACGACCTTTGAGCTTGGTGTGACCTTGATTATATCACCAAGAAGAAGATTAGCCTCCCGGTAAGCTTTCTTAACATCTTCGAAGAACTCGCCCAGACCTAAGGAATACGCTTGGAACTGTAGATTGGTATACTGGCCACCAGGTATTTCATTCAGGTACACATCTGCATTTCCGGATCTCATTGTCGTTGTACATTCAAATGGACCGTACAGTGTTCTAGTTTGTTCCCAATAGGCAGAATATTCAGAGATGTCAGCGAGTTCGAATTTCGTGTCGTGCTTCGTTCCTAAAATTGTAAATAAATAATACATTTTTTATATAAAAGATATCAATGCAAATAGTAGATTGAATTAACGATTAACCTTACCTTGAAGAGAAGCGACAATTGCTCCCATGGATGGCTGACTGGTCATTCCAGACATACTGTCCACAGCAACGTCCACCACATCAGCACCGCTTTTGGCACAAGCCAACATGGATGCGACACCAGCTCCAGCAGTGTCATGCGTATGAATATGAATAGGAACGTCAGGCTGTTTCTGTCTTATAGCATCAATTAGTATCCCAGCCGCCTCTGGTTTTAAGAGACCAGCCATGTCCTTAATACACAGGACATGAGTACCAGCCTTTACAAGTTCATCAGCCAAGTCGGTGTAATATTTAAGATTATACTTGGTACGACTTGGGTCGCTGACATCTCCGGTATAGGAGATTGCTGCTTCCACTACACCACCAGCCTTGCCAGCAGCTTCCATTCCTAAAAAATTAATATCACCGTTTAGCACCTAATCTGTACATTGTTCCAGCACAATATAAGTTCCTCGATGGATTCTCACCAAGGATCAGATTGGGAAGGTAATTCAGAGAATCGAATACCCTGAAGATGTCCATTCCTGTCTGTACAGCCAGGTCACAGAATTTATACACGACGTTGTCAGGATAATTAGTGTATCCCACTGCGTTAGCACCACGCAGAAGCATCTGGAAGGGAATATTAGGAATTGCCTTGCGCATATCCTCCAGTCGTTCCCAAGGACACTCGTGAAGGAATCTCAGGGCGACGTCGAAGGTGGCTCCGCCCCAATTTTCCAGGGAATAGAGATTGTTGAATTTGTGCGTAACGAACGGCGAAATCTGAAGCAGGTCGTGGGACCTGACGCGTGTCGCCAGGAGAGATTGATGAGCGTCACGGAATGTCGTATCCATGAGTAGGAGTCCTTTATGTGCACGCACAGATTTAGCAAAAGCTTCAGGACCCTGCTCCTTCAGGATATGACGTAGACCCTTCGGCGGTTCCAAAATACCTAGAACCCGGTGCGATTTACCAGTTAGACAATGAATTTTTAAGAAACGGACCATCCATAAGGAATTTTTAGCTTGGTGTTCCGCGTGCATTGTGCGGCCTAATAATTGATAATTATAAAGAAAAATATGACTTTGGACTTACTTGCAGCGTCTACGTCATTGGCATCTTCGGCTGCTGCAAGCTTAGCAAAGTCTAAAAGAATCGCCAAAGAAAAATAATACAAGCATGCTGTCAATGTTGGTGAATGTAATACAAATTAAGGGGAAATCAATTTCTAAGTTACTTCTGGAGATAACGGTATGTATGAGATCGTGACTGAAAAGTGTACAGCTTCCGGTTTGCGAAAGCTTAAAAATCAGTTACACTTAATAATGGAACGATTATAAATTAATAGAATACAATGTATTATGTGCAACTGTTCTTTTTTTTTTCTACTGACATAAAGAGAACGTCATGCCTGTGTATTCTTTCAAATTTACATAAAAAATTAAGAATTTTGACTGAATAAGAGACGTTTAAAGAATATGCTTCACCAACGGTTTCTGTATATACATTATGTAATTAGGAGATATGAAATTAATCAAATTTAGAAGAGATAGGCAATCACTTGAAAATAAGTAAAAATCCTCCAGGTTAAATATATAAAGCTTATAAAATCCTTCAATCTGACGATTCATGTGTAAAAGCATTTCGTTGATCCGCCTCTTATTCTACTACGAGTGCAACTGAGTCAGTGTTGTGCATATGACGTAATATCAGGGTAAATACTAATAATGAATTTTAGTATTGCTGAATAATACAGTTATCTTAATTACGAAAAAGATAAAACGTACCTATCGCAATCTGAGGTATATGTGGTTTTATTTCAGCTGGTTTAAGTGACGTAGCCAATGGCGTGCTAGGACCGTTAACCAAAACCGAGCCCAAATAATTAAGGAGTTTCTGGGCACGATTTTGGCTCGGTTGAAATTGGAATAACTGTGGATTTTCGTCAATGAAATAAGTATCGACAATGCCATTAAGAAATTTTTGATTTTCAAGTACGTTCAGCAGAAACGGTATATTTGTCTTGACACCGCGCACGCGAAATTCGCGCAGAGCACGATTCATTTTGGCGCACGACGACTGAAGATCAGCAGCGTGCGCTATGACCTGAAAAGAAAAGTGAAAAAGAGTCGTAAAGCATCCCAAGAAGATTTATCATGTACTTGACGTTACCTTAACGAGAAGAGAATCGTAGTAAGGTGAGATAATGGCGCCTGCGAAAGCAGATGCACTGTCCAATCGGATACCCATACCCTCTCCCGACCGGAAGACTTCTATCCTTCCAGTATCCGGTTGGAAATTCTTAGCAGGATCCTCAGTCGTCACACGACACTGAATAGCGAATCCTTGAGGTTTTATCTTGTCTTGCGTCATTCCAAGTTCCGGTAGGGTCATGCCCTCGGCAACACGAATTTGTGATTGTACCAAATCAATTCTATAATTAAAATTGTATATTTAATAACGAGATATTGATCGATTATCTGATTTACTTTATGTCATCCTCACCCGGTGATCTCTTCTGTGACTGTGTGCTCTACCTGGAGTCTTGCATTGACTTCTATAAAATAAAAATTGCCAGTCTCGTCAGCGAGGAACTCGACGGTCCCAGCATTAGAATAATTAACGTGTCTTGCTAATTTGACAGCGTGCTGCGTCATCTTGTCTCGAACTTTAGGATCCAGTCTTGGCGCTGGTGCAATTTCGACAACCTGGTTTGGGAGAACTGATTGGTATGATCGTTAAACATTACCATGAAATCTTAGTGATCCTGATTACCTTCTGATGACGACGTTGAACCGAGCAATCACGTTCATAAAGATGCACTACGTTTCCAGCTTGGTCACCAAGTAGCTGCACTTCAATATGCCTTGGTCTCTCAATAAATTTCTCAATGAACATGGCTCCATTTCCAAAAGCAGCAGCAGCTTCAGACGAAGCACGATCAAACATCTCGCGTACCTCTTCCATCTGTCTAACGACTCTCATACCTGATTGAAATAAATAAAGATCAATTGCCAATTCGCAGATTCAAGTTTAAGAATGTTACCTCTTCCACCGCCGCCATAGGCAGCTTTGAAGATAACCGGAAGTCCATGCTTCATGCAGAACTCCATAGCTTCGTCCGAAGAAGTAACAGGTCCGTCGGTACCAGGCACTATAGGCACCTCAGCTTCTATTGCTGCCTGTCTAGCAGCCACCTTATCGCCCATCTGCTGTACGACTTTAGGACTTGGACCAATAAATCTGATCCCAGCATCTATAACGGCCTGAGCGAAATCTGATCTCTCAGAAAGAAATCCATAACCAGGATGAATGGCATCCACGTCATTCTCCTTGGCTACTCTTATGATTTCAGGAATGTTCAGATAAGCTTGAACAGGTGGCAGTCCACGACCGACAACGTAGCCTTCGTCAGCCTTCTGTCTGTGCATCTGCATTTTATCCTGTTCCGAGTAAATAGCCACGGATCGAATTCCAAGCTCGTTGCACGCTCGAAAAACGCGAATGGCGATTTCACCTGTAAGTAAAATATCCAGTTTTTCATGTGCATCGACCAATCTTGACTTTAGATATTTTACAACCTCACTGCTACCAATTGCGTTTATCAGTGACTTTTACAAGGTTCAGCCACTGCGACTCTTATCGGAAAGGTCTTGTAAGGAATGCGCAGTTAACTCAGTGCCAAAGGCCAACCGAACGTTCATTTTAAGTTGAATCAGTGTAAGTCTAAATCAACGTCTACTTAAATTTATTATCATTATCAGTCAATACCTCTATTAGCAACCAGGACACTCCTAATCGGTCTGTATTCGACATCACTCGCACAGCTTCTCTTGGCAATGTTCCAGGTCTGAAGTGTCAATCTCTGCTTGGACAGAGCGCTGCAAGCTCTGTGCGTAGTATACATTTTTTTTAATTAATTGAATTCCTCCTTTCAATGATTATCGATCTCCTTCCCTGGTCACAGATCCCTTGAAACTTCTTGAGTACGGTTGAGCTCAGGGTGTTTCGTCCTCTGGCAGTCTATTAAAAGTTTGATCCCCTCGACCAACTGGACCCTGACGACGTCGAATTTCTATAAGTAAAAAAGAAATGGCAACGGGTAAGCAATAAAATCAGCAAAGTGCACTCCGGCTTTTCTTATGTGATATATATATATATATATTTCATATATGGATATATTATATATATATATATATATATCCAATGCTAGAATACATCATTCCCAACTGTACGTAACAAACACTTTCAGTCGCTCGTAATGTAAACTGACTTTACTACCACAATAGGCCACCATACTCCGTCGACTTTCCTTATGCAACTTTAGACTCTGTACCCCGGAGACGACGTTGAATTTGCAATTCCAGTATCTCCATTAAATGTCGCGGCTCATTAAGAAGCGCGATGCGTTTCGCTCAGCGGCTTATTGTCGCTACTTTATTATTAAATTACACAGTAAAAAAAAAACAAGTGTAAATTTAACTCGTCCGTCTCGCATGTCTAAAAGCCAGTAACAGTCTTTGCAAACATCTCTAAGAAACGTGCACGACCCTCGTGGAATGTTATAAATATCTTGACCATTGTCCAACTTTTAGGTTACCCCGAGTACCTGACCCACGTCATCGCGTACTCTAGCCGTTCAAAGATCCAGAACTGCAGTATCTCGCACGACGAGTCACAAGACTGCAGCCAGTCATAACAGACAGAATTTATACGTCACATTTCTCGCGATACCCACGAGAATAGTGGAAGGTTTAACGATAAGACGATAATGAGTGTCAGGCCTTGAATGTTTTGAAATGCGAAAGCCATTTTGTATTATTTATAAAAACACGAAGAGAAATATATATATATATATATAAGAGTTCTGGATGAAGATAATAATTTTCTAAAATTGTACATAATATTGGACATGTATTTGAATTCATTGAACGTTGCTTGGGCAGACGGTCTACTAAACTGAGTCCAACGTTATAAGGTCACTGTTTGGACTTAGGCAGACGTCCAAGTTTCATAATGTTATGCTACTTACTGCCATGTAAAACTAAGTGTGTCCTAATCTGAGGCAGTAGACTGCATTTCCATACCTAGAAATGGAATATTGACAGACAATTTCTTATTGTTCTGGAAAAGTCTATAAGACTGTGAAGCAACAGTCGTTGATACAAAGGGTCCTGTCAATTACGCGTCGCTTAGGTCGTCTGATTCACGGAGAGAAATACTTTGATAAGATTGCAGAAAATATAATAATGGTGAAGACAAACAATTGATCGAATCAAAGATAACGCTATAACGGATGCTCGATTAAATTGTAACTGACGGAATCGAATTAACGACGCTCCGAGTTGCTTGTTATTGTCAGATAAAATATTGCGTTTGATTTTGAGCCCGAGTCAGGAACAATGCTTTGGATAACTATTTAGATACCAAAGATTAGATACTTGTGGTTGTTTTGGATTGGCGTCGCTTTGCGAAGAGACTTTTACGTGCTTCCTTTGTCAGAATCGTGCAATTGGTAGCGAACGCCGAGCGACGGTCTGCTGTATTTTCGTCGTCCCAGTGAGCACGCCTCAGGGTGGAAAAAAAGAGGCGCAATGGCGGGTTCCCATGGCGCTGACGGTCGGGTGAAATAAAAGTGTACCAACGACCGCACTTAGCCCTGTTTCACTTTCAAATATTGCGCAACCGTGCAGCTGCTCGTACATCGGACGTTGTTACTGGAAAATATGGGTAGTACTTTGGGAATGCAGTTGAAGTCTGTTGTTATTATGGTTAGGAGCCAGAATCACGCTAGGATAAGCACTGGCTATGGGATTAGTAGAAACGAGACCTCCTCAAGGCCAATAAGTGTCTATTGGGACGACTTAATAGTGATTTTGACAATTGCTTCGGATGATATCCAGCGAATAATTGTACGGCATATTTGATCGACGTAGTGCACGTACTAGACGGCATTTGGATAAGTGGAGAAAAAGATTTGGATATATGTTTTTCTGTCGTATCAACTCCACTGATAAGAGGAAATACGAGGATTTGGGGTATTTATAAAAATAAAATAAGTACCAGAGCGCGATAGGAAAGCATGAAGTTAGATTAGCTTTGGTGAAATACCATAAACCGGTTATACACGGTAAGAATGCATTGCGAGTCCAAGGGAAATCGGGAAATCGATGCGATTGAGGTGAAAGATCAGAAACCAGTGTTCGGGAAATCAAGAAGTGAGGGGCTAAAGAGATTTTGAGTTTTGAAATTTTTTTTATTCAATCTCAAAGTATCCTGCCCGTTCCTAACTCATTTTTCCCTATCCGTTTCAATGTCTGAACTTGACTTCGGACAGGGAATGATTGATATCGAGTTTCACGGTGTAATATCAGCTGAGGATATCCTACATAACCTAATCTTGACGGTTTATCGATTACGTCAAATCAATTGCATTATGTTGACCTACGTTATATTACATTATAAATTTAATAACGAGAGGAGACCAAGAAACAAAAATACAACCAGTCACCGATCATCAACAACGCATTCAGCCATTTTGATCGTTATGGATTCTGGGTAATAAATCGTATCCTAATATTGATATCTGACTGCCGTAATTTTTATAAAAAACTTTGTAAACTTATCCAAAAACACTGCTTGATTATGTCACGCAATCACGTATTTACGGGGTAATCGTTTGAACCGATGACCCCGGGATAAACATGTCGAGCCCACGTTTATACATGATCAACTGTACAACGAGAATTTGTACCG
Organism: Trachelus iudaicus; assembly: GCA_030142595.1. Lineage (NCBI taxonomy): Eukaryota > Metazoa > Arthropoda > Insecta > Hymenoptera > Cephidae > Trachelus > Trachelus iudaicus. The sequence goes on along the minus strand of JARQTH010000323.1, from coordinate 2,239,552 downwards.
GCTGCATGATATTCGATTGAGGAATATAAAAGTACGATAAGACGTATGTTTGAATAATTCTTAATTGCTATGAGCTTTGTTTTTTTAATATACCATCACGTTTTGGCAGATCGCGATATATCATTAATTACCCTATGTATAAAATCACACTCAGTAATAACATCATGTTATACGTAAACAAATATCTGACAAGATTCGTTTCTCCGACTTGGATTCAAAAGTCGAAGAAAAAAAAATACCACAGTTTATCGTAACTTGATTATACATCGAATTAAAATTTATATCTGTATATTATGTGTTTGAAAAAAATGTTTTCGGCCTACGATGACACCTGTACGAAATTTACTTTACCGATTTTGACAGTTGATACTTTTGCTGGAATCAACGAAATCAAGCCATCTTTTACCCACGCACTACTGCCATATAGACTCGTAATTAAATTCGAATAATATTTACAGATATAAAAGATTGTATTTTTTATAGTTTAAATAACATACATAAATTATTGTCAAAGTGTTTCCCACTTTTAACATTAATTGAGTAAATAATTAATAATTTAATTAATTAATTGACCACGCTAATCAAACCTCGGTAACATCGTGTCGCAATTCCAATCCAGAAGGTATCTTCATCACAGTACACTTTTTAAGAAATCAATGAATTTTTGGCTTCCTTTCAAAACGTTTGGCTTCCCTACGCATGTTGTCTTACGATATATGTACATAAATCCATACGCATTTAATCACGTAGCTTGATGTACTTTGGCGTATCGATCGGGACGAAGGATAGGAAGCTGTCCAAAACAGCTGATCTGGGGTGGATTGCAGATACGATTTTGCGGGCATTAAAATAGACGTTAAAAATATTGCGTGGAATCTTTTAGTCAATCCTAGCTCCACGTACTTCCTTTAGTTTCATTCGTAATATGTAAAAGATTCTCCCGTAGTATCATGGTCTGATATATATTATTAAATTCGAAATGATTGACTTTGATTGGAATGTATAATGACTAGCACGTTTATTGGCTTGTTTGATGCCATTGGGATCTTCTTGACTCAGTGCATATATACACAAGGTGGATGAATTGGCGATTATGCGAGCCTAGTGAAATGGGTTCAATGAAAAGTAAGGACAATGCGTTAGTCTTGTGTGATTTCAGTCAAGGTTATATATAAATAGCCAATAAAGCTATGCACTAAATCTGTTTTATCAGTGATGAATGTTAGCAATTTTGGCGTGCACCAATGTGTGAGAAAATTATTAAGGAACCAGGGAGAACGTCGGCAAGACGCTTCAGAGATTTGTCAATATTATTCCGAGGTAATGTGTAGTTTCGGTAAAAATTTGTTTATTTAAAGTCGTTAGAAACGTTTATTGGGGTTTGAAAATATTAAAAATACAAGTGATACTGGATACGATATTACGCAGCTTTTCATGGTGCATAAGATGCACCCAAGAAATTATATACATTGATAGCAATTGTGATGCGAATTTTATTCGTTAGTTTGAATTGTACTATTGTTTTAATTTAAAAAAATAAAAAATATAAGGTACTCACATTGATAATCGACGAAAGAAAGGTGGACTACAGCGTCCGGCAAAGGCCCAAACCGCACTAAAATGTTGTTTTGTAAATGTCCTGGCACATGCGTTCGACCTCTGCGGAAATAGAGAAGTGCAAGTGAATACGTTCACCATGCGTGCGCCATGGTAGACACTGCCGCCATCTTTTCGAGAAATATTGAAATACTCATTGACAGTAGTATGGCAGTATAAACTCATGGTAAAAACCGGTTGATAAGACAGTGACAAAGCCAGTACGTAGAATATCTCTTGAGCAACGTGAAATGACTTCTTGGAACATAAGGAAAAATTGTGATATTAGCTAATTTACCAGAAACAGAGAATAACTGTAATTTTATAAATACATTTCCAACGATTTTTAACCGCGCTTCGATAAAACGGGAAATCCACTGGTTTTATTAATTTGGAAACGTACGAATTCTTATCCAATAAAATTTCGAATACACTGGTTTAAAAAATGGATCGTTTAGTGATAAATATTTACAGACGAAAAACGGAAGAAAGCGGTTTTTTTAAATTACGACTTGGCGCATGCGCGTTGAATCGAATGAAACAAGACCTTAGGTATCTCTTAATATTTTATTAATTTTTATACACTTATAGGCCCTAATTAGGCGTGAGCTATTCCTTCCCAACTTCAATTAACAATTCAATTTTCAATAATAAACACCATAATCGATAACCGTATCGTAATTTTCATGACATACAGTATTAATTATATACATAGAATTGTTTGGCCTACCTAAGCTAGCTAATGCAACGTGAATCGCATAATGGGAAAGAAATTCCCATTTTTTTTTGTTTTTTCAATTATTTAGTACGACACGAAATTAGGAGATGTCTATTTCCCGTTGTACGATCCCATGTCAGGGTATATACAATAATTTATTACGTGGAAGTCGAAAATTAATAAAGTTAAAAAAATACAATCTTCAAAATAGAAACTATAACCGTCTTTTTATCTCTTTCAGCTACCGCGTTTAGTATCGTGTTTTTGTTCTTTGGTTTCCTCAACAGCGCATCGAACATTATCTTTGTACGGAAATTCTCGTCTAATCTGTCCCATGAGTTCCTGACTGCAGGATCTCAGGTAGGTAAATATTAAATCCTGAAAATTCTGTATGACAGTATAATAGTAATACCTGTTGATCATTTGTTTTGACCTGTACGTTATAATCTAATTAAAAAACGATCGTTTTCCGAGTCCTTCATTTTTTTTTTATAATACGATCCAAAAAATCTCTAAACATCATTGAGGTTGGATTTTTACAATGGGTATAAGTTCCTTGCGTTCATCAATCTTAACCACGTGCCATTATCGCCACCAGCATTCAAAGTTTTTCACGAAAACCAAAAATTCCGAATAATCATTAATTCCCATATCAATCGAAGCTAATTATCAAATATCCCACCTTTCTATGGGATAAAAAAAATTAATTCAAACAGAATCCAAACAAACGCCATAAATTAATATTCTTAATTCTAAAACTTTCTCGTCCCCCCTTTCTCCCATACCCATAATCCCCTAAAAGTCCCCCCTCTTTCCAGATAACAAAAACAATAAAATTCTCAACAACAACAAAAACCCCATTTCTTCCCGTCGCCATTACACAAAATTTTCTTAAACACTCCATAATGTTTATAAACGTCTTATCAATGTCACGTGCAAACGTGAGTGTCGTTTCTTTGAAAAGGCTCCGTAAGTCCCAAAATACTTGGTACCTACTGTTCGCGCGATTAGTGATAATAAACGTGACTGTTACCTTCATAAATTTTTCTTAATTTACCAATAAACAGTATCCAAGCAAGATCACGCTGATTATCGTCATCGTGTAATAAAAAATAAAAATGTTAACCTCAAATTACATAATCGTCAGATTTATCAAACAAGACCTCACGAAAACACCTCGCAAGACATCGGAACGCTCTTCCTTTCGACGACGACAAGAAAAAAATTCCGTAATGAAACATTCTTTCGAATATTCGTCCTGTCATTGTTTTATCACGAGCGAAGATTTGCATCTGCGTCATACTAAATTCGCCATTACGTAACGAGTGTGCCAATGACAGATTTCGAGTGAAAGAATAAGACCAAAAAAAAAAGTTCCAGGAATAACAAACCATCGTGATAAACAGTCGTGCCACAGTATATAGAAAGCGCCGTTAGCGCCATCCTCATAGTTTCCTAGCAATGAGTAAAAAATAGTGAGCACGCAGATAAAACTGTTAAATTTTTTTTCTCCCACCCGTTATCTTCGATTCTTCGTTAATTACGTTCCCTCGTTTTCGCCTCCACAGTTTCATTCGTTCAAAGCAGTGAGAGCCATGCGCAGTACCGTACGAACAGTAAAATCGAAAGAGGTGCCACGTGACCAAGGGCTCAAGTTCAAAGAGTCGTTTCAAATTTTTCATTAAAATTTGAATGATTCGAATGAAGTCAAGATCGCCACCGTCAAAATTTCGCGTGGAAGACCTAACCCTAACTGATGTGTTGTACAAATAGGCGATTAGTAGTCTAAGTATAGGATGCTTTTTTTCTCTTAATATCGAAACGAGTAACCGGATCACTCCTTCTCTTCGGCATCCTTAGTCTCAGCTCCTAGTAACGTGGATTTGTCCTCTTCCTGACCGTCCGCTTCCGGTTCCTCAAGATTCTTTCGATGGACCCTGGAGGCTCTTCTGTGCACGTAGAACATCAGGATGAAGCTGGCTATCGCCAAGACTGCCAGGTACGCAAGTACCACGTAGACCTTGACGGATACCTGGTTGATACCCTGAAAAATTATTTTATTAATAATTTCTTGACACCCTGTATAACGGCTACAGTAAGACGTTTCAGCGACGTTGATAGTACGGTCTCGTTCTCGCGATCGTGCTTCTGCTTTGCATAGCTCCGCTGCAACGCGATCAATATTTGTGCACGTGTCCTGATCTCAATTCGACTTGGTGTTACTAACCTTCCACTGGAAGTACGAAGACCCTTCGGCGAACGGCCACTTTTGCTGCCAGGGTTTTATCGTTCCTTCCGGTGTCTTGAAGATGAGACCCTCGAGACTCAAACCGTGGGCCAGGACGCTTGTCGTGATGTTACCCTTCTTGTAAGAGGCTATGCCGGCCTTCATGTACATTTGGGGTATGGTCTCGTTTTCACGTAACTTCAGAGTGACCCTAGGTAACTTTCTAGAAGGATTCGAAGGTACTTTGGTCGACGATAAGGACGACATTGAATCCACTGGCGTACTCGATAACAGGATTGTGTCTGTAGGTATAGCAGTGCTCAGAGCTGATAAAATTCTTTGAGTACTGGATGACGAAGCTGCTGTAGTTCTCAGTGACGACGACGACGAGGTCAGGCCTGCGAATGATTTATCAATATGAAATTTAAGGATCGGATATATTTGATTAATTAATCAATTACCTTTGGCTGTCGCTTCGGTAATGTTTTCCTTCTCCACAAAATTCCCTGTCGATGTTGTATCTTCGTTATCTTTCCTCCTGTCGAAGTCATCTGGCGAATTTTTCAGGGTACCGATGATCCTACTCTTTTCCGTGTCCGTGCTACGCTCTTGACCTTTGCCCTTTGCGTTCGTAAAGACATCCTGCTCGACTCGGCCCATTGCCAGGATCGTACCAGCAAATAGATTGTGATCGTTTTGATTCATTAGAAAGGGCGTCGCGACGCAGGACAATATTATTAGTATCATCAGCGTCCCCATGGTGTACTTGATGATCTTTGGTCGTGGCTTATTTCCAGCTGGCGGAAACCCACTGCCGTTGAACTGCTCCGTTTGGGGGAGAATTGTGTATTGAAGGCTGGCATCGCCCTTCCGTACTGTTTTGTACATCTTGAAATTTATTACTGAAATTAAAGAAGGACTCAATTAACTTTTCTCCTTCTGCAATTGCTTCTGTTAATTGCTTTTACGTGATTGCAATTGGGGGGTGGGGGGTGGGGGGGAATGGGGAGTTGTGTATACACGCACCCTTCTCCGTGTAATTTGATATTTATGAGATGCGAGGGGGAGCAGTTCGTTCAAAAGGGCTGACGAATCATTTTCAAAATCCACAAGAGACCCAAGACAGGATACCGGAAGATAATCGATATTGACATTCTTTTTTTTTATAAAAAATTATTTGCAAACTCTGGTTATCGGCAAGATTGCTTGTACAGGCAAAATTGAGAAGAAAATGTAGTGTAGATATAAGGGATTTCTTTGGTAGTAATTTTTTGTTCGTTCGATTCATCCAGAAGGGTAAAAACAAATAATCTTCATTTCTCTGTATTTGTAATGATTGTAGCACACTACTGAATCTTCTGGTTTGTCTTATGTATGGGGTAAGTATTTATTTGTTAGGTGTACTTACGATATGTATCGGTGATAGGATTGCGACGCTATATTATTTTCAATTCGCGTTTTTTCAGGCGAGTTCTCAGAACGTACGTGATTATCCGGGACAGGGAGAACCTCGCCTGTGAGGAAATATGTATCTGTGCTTGGAAGACGCGCAGGCGCCTTTTTTCAGCACGGAGGGATCAAATCGAGCTGCGCATGCGCATTGTGTATTTCCGGTGGACGATACAATTTCGAACGAAAGTAAGTGCAAGGGAGATAATTACACATGAGTATTTAAAGAAACCAGCTTTATTTATACTATAAAAATATGTGATACGCTCTAACAAAAATAGACTAGCCTGTGTACTAAAACCTAAAAAAAAAATGGAAGACTGTAATGGGATGTTGCAGAGAATAGAATTTCGCAAGAGCCTATCGTTGATATAACTTTGGTTCAATAAGCCTGGCGTCGAGGTATATTGCGTAAAATCGCACCAATATCATTTATCACTGCATGGTAGGCATGGCCGTCGAGGAACTTATATCAGTAACGTCTCCAGATCGCCATAGTTGAGTTATAGTCTTGGTCTGAGTATGGAAATTGACGCCCTGTAAGAGAAATATATTAGTAAGTAAAACAAGGGATCAATCAGAAAGCTTATTCAAATTAGAACAAAGAACTCACGTATTTTCCATAAAAATGATTATCGCCCAAAAACGATCCTTTATTCCCAGTGAAACTGAACATCGGCAATGGCACAGGAATAGGCACGTTGATGCCGACCTGACCTGCCTCTATTCTATTGGTAAAAGCTCGTGCAGTGGCACCGTTAGTAGTGAATATCGCAGTTCCGTTGCCATATTGATTCTTATTAATGAGTTCAATGGCTTCCTCCAAAGTGTTTACGTCAAGGCACACAAGAACCGGTCCAAAAATTTCTTCAGTATAGCACCTCATGTGTGTCTGCAACGAATACGAATTACAAGTGAAAGTTTGTATTAGAAACAAAAAAAAAAGGCTTAATGAGCTGAATAGGGAAAGTGATATTTTTTACCTTGACAGAAGATAAGACTGTAGGTCCTACGAAGTTTCCATTTTCGTATCCAGGTACGACTATGTCTCTACCATCTAATACCAGATCGGCGCCATCCCTAACGCCAGACTCCACGAGTTCATGGATCCTCTTCTTGGACTGGGGTGAGATAACTGGACCAAGATCAGTTCCAGGTATATGACCAGCATTGACCTTCAACCTCTTGGCAGCTTCGGCTATGTCCTTGATCCAGTCTTTGGATTTCCCAACGAAAATGGCGACCGACAGTGCCATGCACCTTTGACCCGCCGCGCCAAAGGCTGCCCCAGCAATTTGAGATATGGTTTTGTTTTTGTTTGCGTCCGGCATCACGACACAATGATTCTTTGCACCCATGTTGCACTGTACGCGCTTCCCGTGAGCGCTGCTTTGCTTGTAGATGTATTTACCCTGAGAATTCATGAAGTTTCATTGATGCTCCTTGTTTCATGCTTACAACATCAAGATAACGCAAACAGATCCTAAACCTACAGCCTGGTCAGAGCCTACGAATGATACTGCCTTGATGTCAGGATGCTCGCATATAAAATCAACGGATTCGTGCTGGCCGTGTATAATGTTTAAAAGTCCCGGTGGAGCACCAGCCTTTGCGAAGAGATCGGCCAGGATGAGGGAAGCTCCTGGTACCCTTTCGGACGGTTTCAAGAGGGTGGCGTTACCACAGGCTACGGATATTGGAAATGACCAAAGAGGAATCATTGCTGGAAAATTAAAAGGACAAATCGATGCTGTTACTCCTAATGGAACCTTGTATGAAATAATATCCATATCAGTCGCGACATTTGCTGTGGTTTCTCCCATTTGTAAAGTTGGTATTGAAGTGCACGCATCGACGACCTCTGAAAGTAAAAATGGGCAAATTGTATTCTCTTATCTGTTGCGGCATAAGCTTGAATATTGATACGTTCGTTCGGAATAATTTATACCCACGTAAACCCCTAAGGACGTCACCCTCGGCATCCGCCATAGTCTTTCCATTCTCGCGGACAATATTTTCGGCAATTTCTTTCTGTAAATAAAAAGTCAATTTATCGTAGGTATATAGAAATTATTATATAATCAAGAGTATACTAACCGAATGCTCACGAATTAACGCCTGATACTTTAACATTAAATGTTGTCTAGTGAGAACGCTGGTATGCCGCCATTTCTCATAAGCAGCCTTAGCACTGTCTACAGCGCGTTCCATTTCCTCCCTGGTTGACTTTGGCGTTCGTGAAATAACTTCATTGGTCGCTGGATCATGAACGTCAGTGAATTCCGTAGTTTTGGAATCTAATTAAATACCATAGATTCTTAATAAATATAATAAATTTAAAGAGCCTTAATTTTTTTTTAAAACGATCTTTACCCACGAATTGTCCATCTATATACATTTTAACAGCCGGCGCGCTGTAGGATCTCGTGGCGAGTTTCACCTAAAAATAGAACGAAACGATGTATTATTTTAATCATTAAGAAATGATAGATCCGTGACAACGTAAGAGCGTTAGAAAAACAGTAGAAATCTTATCGAACAAATAAAGCGCACTCCAGGCTCTGTTTTCGGATGAAAAACAAGATAACGAACTTTTATTATTTCAAATTATTTGCGTCCACGAACAGCAAGCCGTTGGCACGATAAGATCGTCATATCAACATGTCTTATCAGACAAGACGTTACAACGGTTATATAAACCCTTCTATTATTAGAATTTATACATATGGCATAATTCCAATATGGCGTCTAAAAGAGTGAAAACAATATCGATTTTTCTTAAAATCAATTAGAAATTTTATTTCCTAACTGTGTGTTCATTAGTGACTTTCTCCGTTGATGTTTTTTTTTCCAGATTGCCCGCGGATATTGCTTCTACCAGTGCAATATTCCACAACAATAATATGTATTAGGTTATCGATGTATACGTAGCTCTAGTTCTGTGACAAATCGATACCGATGCGGGTATCATAAATTTCAATTTTCAGTCAGATAACGTGCCAAGCACGAGTATTGTAATTCCTCGATTCTCCACTAGATGGTGGTTACCTTAATATGGCACATTTAAAATCTACGTTCAGTACTTCTCTCGTGTCACTCGCCCACTTGTTACCACTTAATTTATCTTAAACTCTTAACGTACATGGTTCATCGACCTGAATAATCTACCGCACGGAACGCTCTAACGTACTCCATTTCTACATTTTTTTACGCGGCATACCTTGCATCTTGCAATTTTAGCAAGGAGCGCCATCATTGCCGTTACTGATCTTCGCGAAGCCGCTTCTCAACTGAGCCGTTCGACATAAATAAAAAAGCAAGGAACCTGGGTACGAGCGATAAAGAAATTGATGTTTTTGAAACGAGTATAAGCGTAGCGTGACGAATGTTTTTGAGATGCACAGTATCTTGAGTGAATATCCAGTGATAATAGGCGGCTGCAAAAGGGCGCCACTGTTAATGCATACATTAAGTCGTATTTACAATGTAAAATATAATGTCAGGCGATTGTTTACTTTTAGAAACTGTATCACGGATATGCTAACGATCACGATTTTAAAAGCAGGCATAATAATTGTTCGTGAAGAATTGAAATCTTAATTGCAAACTTCATTCTGCAATTCAATCGTGCTTGAAAGGATGTTTTTGTTTTAGGAATCGTTCAAGAGAATTCTTTGGGTTTTACATTGCAAAGTGAAATAATTATCCGGTGACTGGAACGAGAGCTGAGAATTTAATTTTGTTTATCGTCTGCTAGTGCGCACCGTCATTACAAGTTTGTCTCACAGATGGCGCCACCAGGTGCTTCACAATTTACGAATTCTCTTTGTTTCACCATGTAATATGACTTTTATCACGTACAGCACCCACGTAACGTACTCCTTTACACCCACTATGAATTTCGCCATGATTTTATGACTTTGGCCTGTGACCGCAAGATTGTCTTGAACGTTGAGACAATTTATAGAGTGCGAACGGCATTCATGGAAATATTGGGAACAAAGGAGCACATATTTCGAACGTAGTATGGGCCGTGACTCCTCGTGCTGCTTGTTAAAAGCAGAAGGCCACTCCGCATAGTTTTGCATGTAAACAATTCGACATCGTCACTTCCTAGTAATTCGTGAACCCGCTTAATTCCATTCAAAAGTGACTGGAGCTTCTATAACCTCTAAAGCAATCAATGGACACTCACCGACACATCACGTAACAAATTTTTATTAATTTTAGTTTTCATAGAAAATATACACGAAGAAGACATAAAGAATTTATACCGAGGCTTAAAACCCAACTCGTGCAATATTTTCCAATATTTTGCAACAACCGTAGTTCCATGCAGATGAAGATACCAGCTTAGGCTCCGTTCATAAGCCAGCATTAACTTGCAATGGTCATAAACGTTTACCACTTTCATGGCAGAAAAATGCCATGAGTCTACCGTTGATCGTTTTATGGTATTTTTAAAATACAGGGTGCACACGAAAAATCTTCTAAACGACAAAGGTCTTTGGTGACTGTTGAAAAATTGTACATTCGGAAATAAGGACCCTTCCAAAGAATTCGAATTTTACGGCTTCGCGCCGAGGCTTGTGAAAGAGAACAATTCGAATCGTACTTTCTTCCTTTTACGCGAGAGAGAACGTGTCTATTTGTGGTCGGCGCATCTTTCATAATTTTCAACGGGGGATCCTCAATCCTCATTTATTTAAAGAAGCAACACGTACTCCAGGAAGAGTTCAGAGTTTGAAAGATAACCATAAAGTTCCAGCAGGTCGGCGTCATTATGGTCGTATCACAATTGACGCGATGTTTTATCATTTTTTTTTTTTTTCTTCCTCTGTTGTAATTTTTCCCACTAGCTCGTGTCTGGCGTCGCCACTGCTACAACGATACGGCATTAAATAACACTCGACGGTAAAGCCATTAGATCAGTCGACTGCAAACGCAGATTAACAAGTACTTTCAGCTTCGCTTTCATATCGGTAATCTAGAGAGTTCACGTTAAACTACTCCATCGCAACTAAACGTTCAATCGAAATGTACTTACAGATAGAAAATACTTTTGAGATTAATAGGATTGCTACATGAAAAGTCCTTCTTTACCTTCTTCGTTAATTCCACTGTCCTGCCGTGTTACCTAAGTCGGTTGCTCAAAAAACATATTTAATTCCCATCCGTTGCAGCAGATGGCAGATCCCACGATGTCTAATTCAACAGTCGCTACACTCGCTCGTTATCTGCTTCTAATTCTGGTGGAATCGCGTGAAAGCGAGGTCACCGCGTCCCTTCTCGTAATTCTTATGAAATGTCTCAATAAAACGATCAACCGATCTCATCCCGTGCTCAGGAGATGTAAAAGATCTAAAAGGTAATAAGTCACGAACGTGATCGCGTACATACCAAACCTGTAGGAAATCCGGCCCAGTCCTCACTGCCGCGACAACAACTTTTCCAGGATTACGTAAAGGTTATGTTATCCTGTCAGCAGTGCTCCGTAAAGAATTTTGTAACGTTGCGAGTCGCGTTGAATATTAAGAATCCGCGTGGTACAGTGTGTTACACAGTTTTATTATGGGGCTCTCACACCGAAAGAAAGGGAGCCCTCGCCATAGATGGAGTGAAAATCGAGAATATACAAAGCAGCCATTTAACGTAGCTGCGGGTACGTTATCGTCGACGAGAGTGGCTTTCGAAATGGCCTGAACATAAAGGCGCACCTTCGTAGTCATTGGCTCTGACAATTTTTCACGTAAGTATTCAAGACTTTCTCGCTCGATTGACTTTGACCTTACTCTCTCATCGAAGACTGCCTCAAAGTTAAGGTCAGTGAAAAGGAGAAATAAAGAACGTTGGCATCAAAAATTTTTAAACGATTCCTAACCTCCAAATCTTATTACGTTCCGATTGCTATTGCAGTTCCCCGAACGGACTAGTAAATCGAATAGCTTAGTGACTAGACTGTGTACTCAATAGTCGATGGATAATAACTATTAATCTTAAAGTCCTCGACACCTAGACCTTCCCTCTCCTTGGAGTCGATCTAAATGGAATCGAGCCTCCGAAGAAGGTCTCGACGATCTAGGATACAAGGCGACGTCTACTTCTGGAGCGATTCCGTAAGCAGATAGCCGTGAAAGTTCGTCACCTAACCTAGTCGCTTAGAAAGTTTTTTGTTCGCGATTGAGAGAAGCGTAGAATTCGGCTGGATAAATAGATCTGCGGATTGCGGATATACAGGTAAGATAGGTTAGGCGATATATTACCCGATACATTGAAGTAGAAGACTGTACGCACGCGGTCGGTTAAAAATATATAGTAGAAATGTTAATGGCGGTGGGACGCGTCGAAGAAAATACTAAGTCCCGCGTAATACCAGCTTAATATTCCGCGCAGGGAAACGACCGATTACGAAAGAGAATTGCAAGACACCCGGTAATTCGATAATAATACACGGCCGCGTTCATTACGATAAAGGTAAGTAGCTGACTGTGCCCAATATATTTTATAAATAAGTATTGTTATAGAAATTCCAATGAATCAATTATATTTCAATTTATCTCAAAGCTGATAAATGAAGACGATCTTGGTATAATAAGCCACATGCCGGGATCCTTGCAGGGAATGCTTCTAATTCTTGGCCAACCTCCAAATACCAGAGAACTTGGGTTTTTCTACGGATCCCTGTTATCACGTACTCACGCAGTGGAAACTTTACTGAGGTATATTTCGGTGACTACCGCGACTATTAATAACTCTAGTATTGAGTACAGATGCAATCTGAAGAATCAGCCGATGGAATACGATAACAGTGATAGAGAATAGGATTACCTTGGTCCTGGCTATTAATATTAAGCCGAGTTTTCTACACTCGTAGGCAGTGATTATGTGCATAAGGCGAGACCTCGGCAGACGCAATTCGCATACTAAGAGTCAGGATAGGATCTGTGAGAGTCAACGATTCGTGACCGTTCCTCCAAAAGGTATCGGAGTCCCACAGAGGCCGTGTTCCTCGTTCCCCACCTATTGCTTCTAACCTTCGGCTTCGTTTCCCTGTTCCGCGTTCTAAAAATATTTACGCAACTCGACATTACCGCGATAGGCATCGCCGAGGTCCCGTCTCTTTTGCTGAATTTGTTAAGCGAACACCTTAAGCCAGATTTTTATTTCAATACCTTTGTCATGTCTGTAAATCGCAGTATCTGGGTGCCGATGCGTTCATTCATGAGCCTACATAATACATGAAGTCGGTTCACGAGTGCAACGTGCTTTTTTGACGTTTCCAAAAGAACGAAGTCTTGCACCGAGTTACGTTAGATAGCTAGCATGTATATTATAGTAATTTTAAGAGAAAACACCTGTGATTTTTTTAACTGTTGAATTCTTTGTCAGCTGTCTATAAACACATTGAACACGTGCCATACGTAGAATTCTGATACACTGGACTTTTACGACGATTCTCGTTCTGTTAGAAACTTCGTAGTCTTGGGTAGATTACCCTTATCCACGAATCGCAGAATTTCCTTGATTTTCCAGGACTGGATAATCAACGTCGAAGGAGTCCTCCGGCACGAAGTCACGATCGTGTCTAGAACGCACGTACAGATTGAACGCCATGAAATTCCCCATCGCATAGGTAATCCGCACAGTGGAGTGGCTGTTTGCCCACGCAGGCTCTGGGAGTTTTTCTAACGTGACGTCATGCCCGGTTCTTGTTTTGCTACGAAGCGCGTCTTGGACTTAATGTCCTCTGTAATGACGTTTACTCTTCGGGACGTTATCTCATCGCAGCGATAAAACGATATTCACTAACGACAAAATATTCAAGAGTCTCGTTACTGGCTCTGTAAAATTCCACGAGTCGAACAATCGGAAAGACCATGTGACGGAAGGTATTTTAAAATCCAGTCAAACATCCGTGTATCGTCGTCCTCGTGTAAATCAACCTTAAACCTCCTGTATTGGAGTTGGAGCATGTAAAAAGAAAAATTGTCGCCCACATAAGAATAACTATCATGAACGAGTCGAGCGTATCAGGAAGTCGATACGCAAGAACGAACTCTGTGCAGAACGTTCGGACCCCGTTAGTGACTGAAGTCCAGTCTCCATGTAGCGACAGTACCGAAGGATATAATGGTGCTTAGTATTTTTAAGCTGCTATAACAGATACTCTGGACTCCGCGGAACCGACAAGATTCATTGAAAGTAACGCCGTGCTAGGTGCTTGGTTGTCGGCTAAAGCCACTTTCAATTGTAACGGCAGAAATCCTGCAGGACTTTCCATTTCGAATGGTCGCATTGTTCGAGCTGCTCGTTTCGTTCTGCAGCTCGCTAATCGGACGATTTACCATCAGTTTAATTGGTTCGTTACGTTGAAAAAGTTCTTTCGCTCGTTGGGCAGTATCTTCATGAAACCAGTCGAGCATTCATTTTCAATTATTCTTCGGCTTCCTGCAGGACTTTTCATTTCTATGATGGCGTCACATGTACAGCCCGCTCGTGTTACTCGTCAGTGTACTCGTTTACAGGGTACCGACTGATACTCGCTTTCTAGATCTAGAATTACTTTCCTGCGGGCTGATGAACTCTGCCAAGTTCAAGGACGAGGATTTCGCGGTACCAGCTTCATTTATTATCCGAACTTTATGTGCTTCTGATTTCATATTTTCTTTTTTTTATAGATTACTTACTTGCACTCGATACAAGCAGTTTACAGACTTTTCAGTGTTCACGCCGTGAGCGCAGCCAATGCGTTCCGTGAGTTACTTTCGTTACGCTCACGAGAACTCGTGAACTTTCCATTTCATCGATGCTTTCTCCAAATGGATGGATGACAAATCATTGCTTGCGTTTTATACGCTCGATCCGGAGTGTTTTGTGTTACAGGTAAAACAAAAAAGTCTGATTAGTCGCATAGTTTTCTTTGTGATTAATTAGCATTGCACTTGGACTTGTGATTTCATGAAATTGACATTTAGTGCCGGTCCGATTGAGATTTGTAATCATTCAGGAAAATTTCATGTCATCTATTGACTTGGCAAACTCTTTTTCTTTTTATTACCGACAGACGGTAATTTAGTACTGTAGGATAGGTTAGTGTATTGGATTAAAATTTATGCATTTGTCAATTGTGGAAAATATATGTTTGCATTTTTTTTTTACTTGAAATCACCTTTGACTTCTTGGATCATTAGATTTCCCAGTAAAAAAATTTACTCGCGATTATGGGTGACACTTGGAATCATCTAATTAGGTTTATTGCAATTGGATCGCCCTGACATCGTCTTGACCTTTTAATCCTAACTGCACACCTGGTCAAGTGCAAGCCACCTGTTTCCTGTTAACCTTAAGTCGCGTACAGCTGAGTTTGATAAGTGACCTTATCGAGGTAATGATGTAAAGTAAGATACCCTTTAGAGCATTTAGAGAGTTTGGGTTGAGTAACATCAGCCGGGGTCAAAGTTTAAGTATGTTCTCGGTCAGACTGATATATAACATACTTGAAGTTCTATCAGAAATACTGATATATTTTAATATAATAATCATATTCGGTCGTAGACTGTAAGTCAACAACGGACTTTGATTAACAGACCGTATAAAATTTATTATCGAAAGACCAATAAAGTCGTCAAGGCTCAAGCTCTCCTCTGTCATTAAGATTTAAGAAATTTGATCGATATTTTATTTTGGACAAATATGAAATAATTTTGTCAAGGTCGCACAAATATTCGTTTCGTCACCGTGATAATTTTACTTAAAAAAATTGCTCAATAATGTCCAATAACAATATTGTTATACCAGTAACCGAAGTAGCTCATCCAAAGGCTGAGGCTGAGGCTGCTCATCCAGCTCCTATCGGAGGGCCCCGCGGCAAAATTCTAAAAGTCAGGCGTACCAACTTTCGTGGTCAGAGCCCGCGATCCGTACCGGTCGCTCAAAGCTGTCCGGATCCGACAGAAGATTGCTCAATGTTTTTGTCGTCCGCATGCCTCTTGGACTTTCGCTTTCGAAGACCCACTTCGTCGACTTTCTTTTTCCGTCGTCGAACTGGCTATTTTTAACAATTAACCACTCGCCGTGTGGTCTAATTTAGTTAGTAGAGCTAGGTCGCTCGGTCGGTACAGTAGATACCTTTGGCCGATCCAAAGGCTCCGTGTAGATATTCAAAATTAACGTAATTTTATCCAGCGAACGTGAAACAAATACCGCGAATCACGTGAAATCTCTGGTGAATCTTTGTTCCTTTCAATTTTTTACAATACATCTAACACACGAGTGTGTACCTCGAGTGGGGCAAACGTGCTAGATATATCATCGTGCGCACTCTCCTAATAAACAGAAATCTTATCGACAGCGTTACTCGATACGCACACAAGGAAACACCGAGACGACTGCGGAGGTCCGATAAAATATGGCGTGACCGGTCCCAGGATTTCGAACCCTATCCCATATTGACTACGACTTCGAGCAATCTTATCAGGAAATTACTTTTTTATCAAGGGTATCAAGCCGCGCCGTAGCATGTTCTGTTGTTAGTCTACTCGTTCTTGCTCACTTCGAGACATAACCGCATAACGTGTCTATGGATAAGGGTTAACAACGTTATTTTTTACTGCCAATTATATACTGGCTATGTCAGTAGTGTACCATGCGTCGCGACGCCAAAATTATCTATGCTATTTTGTCGACGAAAAGGGTGAAAAAAAATGTAGAAAATATTCACAGTTTTTGTAAAGAATCTTCGGAGCTGTCATTCTTCTCACGTAGCACATCCGGATATATACATATACAGATATTGTTAAGCTATAAAGCTCCAGTACACATTGAGTAGCTCCCACGCTACGTTCGGACGCTTATTAAAAATAAACGCAAGGAAAAGCCTCGCCGCGTCGGCAGAACGCGCGTCTGCTACGACTGTTACGTTAGCGCGCATGCGCGTAACCATGGCAACGAGTTCGCAATCGGCGATGGCGGCGCGAGAAAAAGATGCGACGCTCGAGCGTCGCGACTCCTCTTGCTGCAGCAGCTTCGTCAAGGACTTCTTTAGTACGTCGTACGTAAACCGCGCGGCCGCGTATGTACACAACGCATCAAGCTAAACGAACAGTCACCGGGAGAATCATGTGCGGTAGCGTAAACAGTTGTAGGATATTAAATATAAAGAGCGACGGTTAACGATGCGGATGAAAGTAAAGGCGGGAAATTGTTTAAATTCAAAACAAAGTAACATCAACGATACCAACAACACAGAATTTATGAGACGAAGGAAGCAAGTTGCAATATGATTGTATGGGCGACGCTAGTCGACACGGGTCTAAACGTTGTGAACGTAAAATAAAACTGTCGCATGATAAACCTGATTCGATCGAACGCAGTACACGTACGCAGAAAACGGGCTGATAACTCGTGGGTGGTGAGAAAGCGCATGCGTTTCGTTAATAGAAAACTAGTTGTTTGTTACACATAGAGATGCAGCTGCGTCCGTCTTCTCTTGCACAGCAGTATAATAAACTCCTGCCATGAAAAAGCTTCATTTCGCAATATAAGGACGAGTATGCTCTTGGCTGTTTTATCCTCATGATAAATTTACGTCTTCCCCACTCTTACGTACCAACCTGGACAGTTCACGTCATCTCATTACGCAGGCGTATATGCACGCATAAATACAGAGCCATTCAGTTTAATAAACTCGAAATTTATTATAAAATTACGTCCACGATACAGCCGATTCGACAAAGGGCATCCACCCACGATTTTGCCGATCGCTATGTCCGTCTCTCTCGGCGGCACGCAAGTCCCCATAAGACCGTCTCTCTCGCGCTCGCAGCAGGTATAGGGAAATTCAAAAAGTCTCGACCTCGGACCTACCACGATCTCTCGAACGATCTCTTTACCCGGTTAAACGTGGAATTTCGTAGAAGTATTATGATAATTGGCATATCTCTTACTGATACGTTTAAGCTGGATGACTCTGTATACCTATGCTCGTGCACTGCTGCGTAGAAAGTTCATTCTTTGTCCCTGTCCTTTGGCTCTTTCCCTCGTTCTTCCATCTGCTTCACTCCCTCTCCTGACTCCGTGTTGCTCTCTCGCTCCCACTGGTTGCGTGCGCCCATGCACGCTCTGTCTGTATACGTGTCTCCCTCTCTACCGCTTGCCTACAGTCCGTCCGTCGTAACCTTGCACCATGGATGCAAGACTTACCAACCGCGGTAAAGTCCGCTCTTTCTTCTCGGCAGGGATGTATTTTCTACGTGCAGTTGGCATCCGGTGTGACGGTAACCTCGAGGACGAAGTGAAAGTTCATATTCATGGAAGAATTCGTACGTTCCTAACCCATTTGAGGTTATGTCCAAGAATATAATAACGATACGCTATTGTGCAACGTTAATGAGAGCTTATTGAGGCGAGTACAAAGAGTGAAAAGTAATCAGGGACAGACGGAGAGAGAAAAAGAATAGCGGAGATAGGCAGACAGACAGACAGATAGAGAGCGAGGGAGCTAAAGTATACACAGGACTGACTCGAGTCAAATGTTAGCCTGTGCACGGCGATGGAACGTCTTTAAGAGCAAGGAGGGACTTATATAAGAAAGCAAGATGGCAACCGGTTGTCCCTGAGCCACGACCGGCGTTTATTTGCGCATTTTTATCTATTTTTCGAACCCGCCAAAAAACTTCGCGCAGCCAGTTTGCCGGTTCTCGCGCAGGGCTGTTCGTAATCTAGGGTCCCATGGGCCCGACCCGTGTATACGCCACGTTTACGTATCATGCTTGTTAATAAAACGACTGAAAGATTGACTATTATTTTTTTTTATAAACTAACCTACAAGGTCTTCCACCTTTCGTTCCTCGATCGCTTCGCCTCGTAACTAAATACTACCGAGCTGCGCACGTATCGTGGTACGATAAAAGCCACCTATGCACACCGATAAAAAATAGCTTCTCAAAATCCAAAATCATTCACTGCCACTTTTCGTTCAAAACAAAAGTTAAACCGTCTCGTGATGTAATATTGAAACAAAGCATTTCGTCCGACCCAAGCGTATAAGCTTGATATACGGAGTGCGTTTACTCGCAATATTTGCCCACATGTGTGGCACAGCTCGCGCGAATACGCGATATGTTTGCCGTGTCATCATTAGCTGGCACGTAGAAAAATACATTCGAAGTAAGACGACACTAGGTGCGTAATACGTTCGAAAATAGTGAACCGTCCACGGCATACAGGACGTTTCAAAGCCACTGACTGACTGACATCGATGTACATCGTGAAAACTGCCGAAAATCTTTACCGATCTTTCGGCTTACGTCCGAAGAAAATGGCCGACTACCAGAATCTACTCGTGTCAGCTTTTTTACGCTGGCTTCGCCAATCAATTAATAATTCAGCAAGGTGAAACTATACGGGACTCGGGAGTTCCCGGCAAGCAAGCCATTGATCCAAGTCAGTCTTTTTTTTTTGGCGTAGGCAATTTGCAAGGGCTAATCTAGCGACGGTTTAAACTGGACTTCTCTGTATGCATCGCAATGCAATTGAATCGGCTACGTGAAAATATATATATTTAATTACAATAATAATTTTAAGTCCACTGTACCAACCAATGTCTAATGGCTGATTCACAATTTGATTCGGCTGTTTTAAACTCGTCGCACGGCGCGAACAGTGTTTCACGCTTACATGCGTATATGTCAATGAATCATTTCTTTATGGCGTTTGCGCATACATTTATTCCCCACTTTTTTCTATACCTAAACTCGAGTTCTTTCTTTCTGTCTTTTCTTCGCGTACGTAACGAGGCGACAGACGCGCATGAGGCGTCACTGGATGCGCACGGGATTTTACGTCTACGCTGCCTACACGAGTACAGGCACGTTATGAGTTGCGCGAGGCTTTGTGACAAGACGGTAGGAGGAGGAGGAGGAGGGGTAGAACAGTGATAAGAGAGTTACGAATTTTTTTTGCGAATGATTAGTCGTCCTTGAGTTTTGATGATAATTAGCTTTTTTTTTTCTTTTTTTTTTTTCTTAATGCTCACCAACTGTGTCACGCTCGGTAACCGAGTAACCAAGTAACCGAGAGAGGATCTTAGTGCCGACACGCAACTCGGCGACAAGGCGATAATTATTCGTATATAGGGGTTTGGTATTGATCAACGATATTGTTACAGAGTGCAGCTAATAATTTGACTGCACTTCTGGCGTGACCTCACGACTTCAAGTTTCTCGGCCGTTGCCAAATTTCTTTAAGGCGCCAGCACAACTCGCGCTAATATTAGCAATTCTGAATGAGGTTTAAGGTCCCGCGTTGTGCGCGCCAAGTTTCCAACATTTTTGGTCGCGCGACCCCGCCAATCCTGTGTTTTCGAATGCGCGTGCGGCTCGAAGGAGAAGCTCACGGGCCACACGGGTTCGATGGCCGAGCATCACGGCCACTGGGAGGCTAAGAAAATTTTAACCAGATGCAAGACTAGAATTTTATCGTGTATCCGCATGTAAAGTACAGTTGGATACGCGCGTGCGTACGAGAGAAATAAAAAGAAGAAAAACATTATTGTTCTTTTTTTAGAAAATTTTCTGCTCATTTATTCCACGATAAAAAACGATTGAAACCAAAGATTACCCCCCCCCCCCTCACCCACGAAACTATCGATAAAAAATTAACGTTAAATCGTATCGGTCGTACCAATCGACTTTTACCGATGTCATTCACCAAGTTGATTAATCGGACCCAGATATCAATAATTCTTGCCGAATCGACAATGATATAAAAAAACA
Source organism: Trachelus iudaicus (assembly GCA_030142595.1). Classification (NCBI taxonomy): domain Eukaryota; kingdom Metazoa; phylum Arthropoda; class Insecta; order Hymenoptera; family Cephidae; genus Trachelus; species Trachelus iudaicus. Next base: position 2,218,788 of record JARQTH010000323.1, on the reverse strand, counting down.
ATAGCATAGAGCATATCGATATTTTTACCAGAAATTTTTTAATCCCACAATTCAAATTTCGACCGTAATTAATCAAATTTAAAAAAAATCAACCGGAAATCATCGACGTCACAAGGTCGCTGGTTGCCATTTCGATTGGCAATCCCATCGAACGGATGACGTAGTCAATAAGTTACAGTGATGTATGACGCTTGACGTCATCCCTCTCTCCTGACGTTCGAATCCCTATGACTATGACACACGCAGTCACTTTTCATAGATATTACACATGATTCATTTTTTCTTTTTCTTTGCACCCGCCATTTCCCCACTTCAACTGTAATCTCGTCTATCGCCTCGACAAATCAGCCGCTGTCCGACGCGTAAGAAACGATCGGATCGACCTTGTCTCGTCATTCCTTGCCACGTAAAAATATTCATGTCCACCTATACACCACTCGACCGTACGTATTATACGTGTACATTGCTTCCTGTCAAGTCTTGTAAGGAGGTTTGAACTGCCGCTGATTAACCTAACCTAATCACCGCGTTGTCTTTGAGCACCCGTATATACATATATGCTGGTCCGTGATTAAGGTATAGACAGTGCCATAAGAATCTACCGACACCGTCAATCCTCATCCACTTCACGGAAGTACTTACCATAATAAATATAGTTCCCGCTTACAGGTTAGCTCTGACAGGCAGTCGATTACGCGTTAAATCGGTACACGATTCTTCCCCGAACGTCAACGTCGTCGCGTCCATTAAAAATGCACAACGAAAGAGATTCTACTGGAGTTTTCAAAAGCGCAGGGCGACTCGAGCGAGCACTTACGTCCCTGAAATAGATATAATTTCCCAACGGTGGATCCTTGCGTGGTATTTACCATTGGACTTGGACGTCTCGTGGCGCAGTGTCCCTGACGAAATAATGTCACTTCCTTCGAACGATTTCGTAATCTTCGAGATAAGTCACGTGACGGACGCCATGATGGATAATAGGATTCGAGTAGACGGTCGACGGGGACACAGAAATGAATGAACGACGTTGCTGTTATTTTGTAATAATAAAATGTATTAAATAGGTAGTGTATTGTTGGCAATACTTATAAAACTACATCTTTCGTGGTACATGAGAGTTGAGTTTTAATGAACAAAAAGAAACGTGACGAAAAAACCTGCCGAATAAAATTATCCGTGCACGGACGCCATTGATCGATGGTACAGGATGCCGAGTGTTGGCAATTCTTTATTTTTTATCTTTACGTCCATTGGCGTCACACGTGCGAGTTCTAATCGACTTGCTTTTTTTCTTGACTTGCTCTGTCCAAGAACGAAAATCTAACGCTCTTTGTTTTTTTTTAATGCTCTATCACTTTTCTGGTCCCTGTGGAGCAGATAGGCCGAGGGGCTGCGAACACGTGCGAATCGGCTGCGCATGCGCAGAACGAGAATCGTATTGGTCCCATCTCCGTGGTACGAGCCAACGGAAGATCTAAAGTCACGAGTAGTCCAAAGACTTTTGGTCCTTTTTTAAATATGAATTATATTCAAACAAAAATTATGTATGTACTAAAGACACCAGAAACTAAAGTCCAAGCGCTAATATCACGGGAATCGTAAGAGAGGGACAATGAAAAGCGTCTAAGGTGACGTCACTTCGGTGATCGTGGGAAAAACAAATGAAAAATTCAAACAAGAATACGTAAGTGTTAGAATCGTTAACAGAAAAATAATAACGCAAATACAAATAAATTACGTAAACCTTGACGCGAACAAAGGACCAAAAGTATTTTCGTATTTATTTTTCGAGCAAAGGAAACCATAGTCGACCCATCCGCATCCTGTTCGAGCAACTTCCGTCGGCCTATCAGTTGGCTCCCATGATTAATGCGTATTTTTCAAGTTTGCAAAGACGTACGTTAATTATTATTTTTTTCTCTTCTCCTCCCTCTACATATGACTCACATTTCTTTCACAGCTCTCTCTCTCTCTCCCTCTCTCCCTCTCTCTCTCTCTCTCTCTCTCTCTCTCTCTCTCTCTCTCTCTCTCTCTCTCTCTCTCTCTAATTATATCGCTACTCGCTATCTCTCGTACCAGGCTAAACTGTCAATCGTTTCGCGAGCGTCTTCGTCGCGATCGACTATCACAAAGGAGAATTAAGTATACATTTTGGAATAACGATCTACAAAGGGCACGATGACGATAAAAGGTGAGTGAGAGCAGAGAAAATCCGAGTTAAATAATTACTATTGATCGTAGACGTAAATTAATATATATATATAAATCGAAGGTAATTTATTTATTCACCTCTTTTTTCCTACCTCATTTCTTTCTCTGACTCTCAATTTCTTTGTATCCTCAACCACACGCACTCTCACTTTCTCAATCTCTGACACGCATTCTCTTTCTCTCTTTCTCTCTCCCCTTCTCTCGCTAGAGAGTCGGCACGTTTTGAGAGACGAGCTCGAAGAAAAAAAAAAACTCCAAATCAATGAATCGAAAACAGGAAAAAAAAGATGCAAAGGAATTTAAATATAATTAGATGAAAAAAAGAAAATAAGTAACAAGGTATCGTGGTATTGTCAAAAAAAAAAAAATTTTATGCGTGCATATATAAACAAAACAGTGCGCATACACGTAAACGGTGTTCGCAGTCAAAGGAAAGATGGAGGAGAGGAAGAAAAAAAAACAACACAGACACATGAACGTGTTCAGGTTTGAGAGCCAAGAGATCGACCTGCATTATGTGTATATCTGAGAAGAAACGCAGTATAAAATATTGTATAAATATATAAATACGATTGAAAAAATAAATATATTAAATTAAAAAAGACGTACACATAAAGTATATTATTTATTATTAATTGTAAGTGGTCAAGTCTATAACAGGAACGCGTGCCCGCGTGCGCCTGAGGAGTCCATCGATAACACGTATCAAGAGTGACATGACGTATGGTTGTGCAGTGCGCGCGAGAGACTTTCAAATTACATATGGAAAAAGAAAGGGAGAAGAGTTTTCAAAAACAAAAAAATTGATCTCGGATATACAAGAGAACAAAAAATTAAAGAGAAAAAACTAACTGAGGCAATTTCACGACTCATTTTCAAAAACGAGCATGACCATTCAACAATTTTCCAAAATTATCTTCTGCCAAGTGGATCGACTCTCGAGCGCATCTGAACCAACGTCACGTGTTCGCAAAAGGAAAAAAAAAACCAAAATCCGACCACGAAGGCACGCGCTCGCAATTGTGTTTTGAGTTCAATTCGAAGGAATTTTTTTTTTGGGTAAGAGGAGAAAACGAGGCTATTCTAGGGGGGTTGTGTTACGGGTGCCGGGAAGAGGAGAGAGGGATACAGGAGTCTTCAACGTTAATTCGTCTTCTCGTTCGTTATACTTTCTGCTTTTTTTTCGAAAAAAATTTCACCATATTTTTCAAAACGCAATGCATAATTTTTCACTCGTTCACTCATTCGACTTTTAGCGTCAACTTTTTTTTTTGTTTCTTTCCCCCTAAAAGCCGAACGCTTTTCTACTGTGTTTTCTTTATCATACAGTTTTCCTTAATTCGTGGAAAAGTACTCAAATTCTGTTAAACCCGCCCACTTTTGCTCGTACGTATATATATAAATATATAGTCGCCATTGCGAAGAGAAGACGAGGGGGTTTCCGAAGGAAAAAGAAAATAGGTTACTCGGGAGGATATAATGTATAAAATTAAATAGTCGATAAATAATTGAATGGATAATAAATCGTCGATAGTTTATATGTTCGCGTGTTATGTCGCGTTGTCGTCGTGGACCGATGGATTAAAATCCAAAATTTCCATGACGACTTACCGATTCGGAGTAACATCATTATACAGTGCGTATACAGCGGCGGCACAGTAATAACTATGGTATAGTCGTAGTGGAAGTAGTAGTAGCAGTAGTGGTAGGTAGTAGTAAATAGTAATAAAATTAAAAATAGGGATAATATTATAAATAGTTATCGGCTAGGATTGATTTTACGATTTTTCTTCGGTAGATTTTTGTCTTCGGACGAAAAACAAAAAATAGTGATATAACTGAATTTTTGGACATTTTTTTAACGCTCCACTGGCGCCTCGAGAGAAACGCCGGAAGGTGATGCGAGAATGGCAAAAAAGAAATAATGTTGAAAAAAAGAAAAATATTTTTTTTAAACCGTTGTCGTCCGCGACCGTAGGAGAAAAAAGAAAATTTCTAAAGTCCACGTTGGAAAGTACTATTTTGAAAATATTGTCGCTCACAGTTTTGCTTTTTTTCGTGTGTGTGTGTGTGTGTGTGTGTGTGCGTGTATCCATCAGTGAGTGTATCGCGGGGGACAAAACGCGTTGACCTCAAGGCGGGGTAGTTGATGCGAATATAATAATTAATAATAATTAATAGATATAATAATAATAATAATAATAATAAACTAAATCTATAATAACATTTGTTTCAAATATAAATTAAACGAAAACATTTTTTTTTTTAAATGTAAGAAGTATATACAAAATGTATTCGATTTTCAGAAACCACGTCATTTAGGCACTTTTTCTGCTTCTCCTCTTCTCGCCCGCTAAATTCGCGACATCGCCGCGCGCAGCGGAGGGCGCGAGGATCGCGCAAAAGAACGATTTGGAATTTTTTGTAAAAATAAAAAAAAAATATAAAGCAGACCAAAAATTTCTTCACCCATAATTCTCCATTAAGACTGCGCCCCGGTATATACCGAGTGTACCAATAAATTCCCGCGACCCTCTCGCGCTCCATCGTAATAAATCCACCGCCCTCCCTCCCCCAGCCCCCTTTCATTTTCGCGTGTTATAATAGAATTTTTCTCGTTAATAATAGTAAATATTTCTATTGCAATAGTTACATATCACATTTTTTTTTTATGGGAAAGAACAATGTTATCTCGAAAGAATAATAATATATAATAATTATTTTGCCGTCTCGCGTAAAAACCCATCCGCGTCCGTGTGATATCACACACGCGCACACATGCGCCTCTCTCGCAGGCCGTTTCCCGGTATCCCCTCTTTTAAAAAGAAAAAAAAAAGTCAAATTAAACAAGGCCCAAAAAGCCATCCGAGAGTGAAGCAAAAACCAAAAAAAAAAAAAGAAACGAAGCGCGCCGTCCCATTCCCGTGTAACTTTACGCGCCTTCGCTATCGCTCTCCTTGTCCCTCTCCAATGAAATTTCAATTCCCCAAAAAAAAGGACAGCCAATCGACGCCAAATTTTTCCGAAATTTTGTCACCGCCAAAATCTCGAAAATACCAGCGTGGCGCGATCACGCGACGATCGGGTGTCACGATGATCGTCGTGCCTGACAAAATTAAGATCAATCCCGTTCAACTGATAATCAATTGTTGCGAAACAATTTCGAAGTTCGCTCTGAATGAAAAAAAAAAAAAAAAAGTGGGGCATCCGACATAGAATCGCATCTTAAACGCTAACGTTAGTCTATAAGACACATGAAGTTCCCTCAAGCACGCTCGAAAAACAATAATAATAATAATAATAATAATAATAATAATAATAATAGTAATAATAATAATCACACGCACAATCGCTCGCACTCTCTCGGAGACTATCGAGGCAAAATACGCGATTGCTAAATTTTACTGATCGTTCACTCGGTGAAAATTCGCGCATTAAGGAAAGAAAAATGAAATTTAAAGAAAAAAAGAAAAAAAAGAAAAAAAAAAGAAAAAACGCGAGCTCGCGCCACAACGAGGATACGACAAAGAGCGCGATCTCCGTAATTCAGCATACGCGTACACGCCGCCCATTAGGCATTGGAAGACAATCGGAGTTTTCGTTAATCATTTTTCATCTTTAAATCATTTATAAATTTGCTCTCATTATAATCTTTGATTGTTAATCGATATATACCACCCTATGTATTAATATAATCTATCGTTATCATCATACACGCCCTGACACTCTCACTCTCTCTCTCTCTTTCTCTCTCTCTCTCTCTCTCTCTCTCTTTCACTTTCTCCAAATTCACACACGACGGAACATACTCGTACGTAAATATTTGCTCTTGGGCAATGATCTCCCCGTTTAAAAAATTGATACGGACAATTATATTTATGGTCGACAATTTTTCTGGTTCACGCATTGTCTTGTATCTCGTCTTGCCAGGCGTTTATTAATCGATCGCGGTCAATTAAAGAAAAAGGATGATAATAATAATAATAAAGTCCCAGCTGAAACCAGCCGAGTCTTTTAGCGTGAACTCGCGACGTATAAACCCCCTAATGGCGCATACCTAAAACGAATGTTTTGGAATATATTGCAACGTCGCACCTGCCCCGGGTACACGTGTCTCTCTCTCTCTCTCTCTCTTTCTCTCTATCTTTGTTCCCCGTGCACTTCTCAACGCACAGAGAAAACGTATACGCAAACGGACCCGGATTAAACCTTCCTTCGTATTCTTTATATCCCCTTATATGCTAAGTATAAAAAGGAAAAGTATAGTGAGCCCTCGCTAGCGCGTAACTTAAGGAAAAACGTTCGCAAAGGCCAGAAATCGTGGCTACTCGTTAAAATAAAGGAGGTTTATCGTATTACGAAAGAGAAAGAAAAAAAAAAAAAAAAAGAGTATAGTGCTTTGCGTTGGCAAAGAAGATGAAAGAAAAAAAAAGGGAAGAACAAAGAATCAAAAGTACCAACGACACAATAAGAACCATAAGATTGCGTATAAGAGAGTTAAAGAATAACTTTTGCGCGTAGAAAGTGGTAAGAATTAGAAAATATGTATACACGCGTATACACATGTACATCCCATAAATCTATATGTGTATACGCGTATAGAAACGTCACGTTACTCAATGTAAAAACCTCTGAGAGGAGCGAAAGCGGCTCCCGTCCTCTTAAATTCTTGAATCAAGTAGCGTCGCTGCACGATGGGCGCCAAAAGAAGTCGATGCATTCACGAACGAGACATGTATTGGCGGGGTGGTCGGGTCGGGTCGGAGGTCAGGGGGGTCGCTCGTGGCCGTTGACAAGCTCAGTGGTAGCAATAAACACCGATGCCCGATAGAAGTAGGATTAGCAGTAACAGTGGACAGTAGGAGTAGCAGCGTGGTAATAGTAGTAAATAGCGTTACGATGTTGGTGCGTTCCTCGACGACGCGGAACGGGTGCATCGATTTAGATCTTGAGGTTCTCAAAGTCAGCGAGCGTACTGCTGATCCTGTTGAATACGGGCAGCCTGGACTCGGCGTTCGGTGACAACGGGGACGGCGTCCTGGGGCTGTGATCGTCGGCTATCGTGCTGACGCCCTGCGGACTCGGGCTCTGACGAGTGAGCAGTCCAAAGTCCTGTCCGAAGCTGAAGGGCGTGGTGGGTACGTTGGCGTCGTCGCTGAAGAAGCTGGCCATGGAGTTGGTGGGCGACTGGCTGAGACTGGAGGACGGCGAGACCGAGTCGGCTGTGCTACCGAGGGAGAAGGTAGGACTGAGGTTGAGCGGCTTCGGTCTTGCCGGTCCGCCGATTACGGAACCGCCATTATGATGACTCTGATGATTGTTAGAGGTGGCCAGGCTGAGCGAGCCCGTCCTCATCAATGGCGGATTGTAACCAGAGGCGGCGACCGCCGATACGGAAGATGCTGTGCCAAGGCTGAGGGAGTTCGTTCTCATGAGAGCGGGCGTCGCGGCGGCGGCGGCCGCCGCCGCCGCTGTTATGTGCTCGAGGATGCTGGCGTTCATGGTCACGTTGTTGCTCGCCCCGAGGCCGGAGGTCAGACTGGCGCTGCTGCTGCTCAGGATGGGACTGAGGCCCATTATGTTCGGCTGAGTCGATCCCAGCTGGGCACTGACCTTCTGGTTGTGTATGCGGGCTTCCTCGAAGTTGTGAATGAAGTGACAGCGCGGACCGTACGGACAGAAGCCGATGGTGTGGAAGGTCCTGCAGAGTTCGGTCTTGTATTTCGGATGACGGGCGAGGTTGCGCAGCTCCGAGTAACCGTGAGCGAACTGACACTTGTCGCCGTACTTGCAGGCGCCGCTCTCCTCGAACGGACGGCAGAGCTCGGTCTTGTATCTGGACGTGGGTTCGCTGACGCTTCGATCGAGCTTTCGATGCTGCTCGATCAGGGTGACCAGGGAGGTGTAGCTACGACGCAGAGGCGTGTGACCACCGCTCGGTTCCTTCGGTTTGGTCTGCGCAGCGTTCTGTAACGATCAATGAGAAAAGAGAATTATTAAAATGCGACAATCGTGAACTTGGACGAGTATAAGAATTACGGGAATCGACAAAATTTCTTATTAAAGTACGACGCGCGTGACTCTCGAATTACACGAGGAAAACAGAATCCAACATGGCCGACTAATCGTCAGGTCCCAACCCTCTTGACCTCGAGACGATCCTGGCACGTCCAAGAACAATGGGCCTTCTGTCTGCGACGACAAACTGTACATTCCCCCCTCGCGGCTAAGAAAAACCACATGGCTGCAGGGTAAACAAGAAAATTCCTCGTGAAAATCCGTTGAAAACAATGGCGCGACAGGCGGCCGTTGCCAGAGTCACCAGGTATATAAAAGGATGCGCCGGCAGCGCCTCCTGGCCCAAAGACGAAGTCCGAACCATAACAATTTATGGCTTCCTAAGTCTTTGCATCCTTTTAACCTCTTTTTTTTTCCCCACTGCCTCTCGCTGACCCTCATTCGGCATATCGCAACATTTCGTATCTAAAGCGCAACACGCATCCGGCGACAACCTTTTTTTTTTCACTAATTTTTCAAACTTCCCTCCCGCCAAATTTCCTAACCTCCTTCGCGCCTCCAACCAGTCTCGCAACAGCCAACGTGTCTCATTCGTACGCTCCTTGTTCGACAGTTAATTTCAACCATAACAACAGACCTCCCCACGAGACTTTATTTCGCCGCATACCGGCCAGATAATACAGAGCGAAGATTAACAGCGCGGGCAAAAAGAAATACTTAAAAACAAGAAAACAAGAAATAGGCCATCAGGAGATCCATGGTATACCACAAAAGCGACGACTGGGCCGCCTGCATCCGGGTGCGGGACGCAGGAATCGGAGAAGAATCGCTTTCACGACTTTTAATTCCCGAGCGAAAGAGACGCTCGGGCGACATTAACGTGGCTGCTGCCTCTGGTCTCTTGCGAAAGTCACTCGCGCTTTCCGTGCCGTCGCGACGCCCCTTTCGAAAGCCGTTTTTACGCGCTACGAGAGCTACAGCAGAGACAAAAGGCATTTAAGAACAAGGAGCGTCAACGTGTAAAGAGGACGTCGTTTACATGAAAACTAATGAAAACAACGGAAAGCCAAATAAATCGCCCAGATAAATTATTACCGTACCAATACATATGTAAATGCACAAAGTACACGAAGCATGGATACGTACCGGGCGTAAATACTGTACAAAGGGAAAGTACCATTATTTTACGTGTACGAATCTTTTTCGCACAGATCGAAGATAAAGGCGTGCGCGTATCTGACGATAGTACGTTGACAAGGTACGACATACGGAGTCTGAAAAAATGCGTGGGTTTACGGATTGATAGTGCGTAGGGGTAATTTGCGTAGGTACGCGCATACAATCTATGGAGAACGGTGGAGCAAATGCATACAAATAACGTTGTACAGGTCGTTTCATACGAAAAAGATCGTGCTTATTGATTTTTGAAAAAAAATCCACTGAAATTTCCCGATAGAAATATTTCACTCGAGGTGACTTATCGAACGTTTATGTAAATGCTATATATATATATATATATATATATATATATATATATGCAAGGCGTATCTTCCAAGAATCATTTCCGTCGAAAGAGTCACGCACTTTTTTTCTTGCATAATTTTCCACGAGCTTTTCACTCGACCGTTACCCTCGCGTTCAATGCCAATCTCTCGAATCCGAGAAACCGGGAAACAAAAGAAAAGTAAAAAAAATATTATATCGCGCGTGACCGGCAAACTGTCCGATTGCGGTTGATTAAAGCGAAAGATCATGCCCATCGATGAATCACGTTGAGGAAAGCATTCGACGACAAAGTGTTGATTCTACGATATTAAATTTCCTCATTTCACGCGTAAATCTTGCAGGGACGCGACTCCAAACACGGATCCGTCGCGTTAAGGCCGAATACATGGCATTCGCAAAGTTTACCGACGCTGCCCGTACGTTGAGCAATTGCGAAAATAGACAGCGAATTCGAGCGAGCCGCCGGAATGAAAATAAAAATGGCTTCCACGCTGACGATTTGCATGCATCCCAACCGCCGGCACGTACATATAGATATACAGAGGGAAGTACTGAAAATGAAAAGTGAACGCAGTCACGAAGTGCTCCGTGAGCGTAAGGGTATATACCATAAAGTCTCTCGGCGCTGATTCTTACGCAACGTAGATGCTATCGCACCGACTAATTATCCAATTTTCAATCAGCCGCTCAGTTGCGCCTGCGATCGGTTTTCAATGATTACGACACTTATCCGCATCGGAACGTAGGTATAAACAGCGAGGCCTTGGCGCTCTGTGAACTCTGAAGTACTTCCTGATAACCATAAATAAAAAATGGAGTCAAAACCCCCAAACAACGATAAAGGACTTTTTTGTCCTGTTGTAAATCGGTCTTTGCGTACCGGCGCGATGTATATACGTAAGGATTAATGCCGCGTACACGAAGTACGACGCAGCCCATGAATTCAGGCACAAAGCTTGAAGCATACAGTACACGTATATCGGCGACTTTCCTGTCGCACAAAGGCGATTCCACAACGGGAAGCTCGTAAAATTCACTGCGAAGCCGGTATCACGCAGGGTAAAAGAAAGAATAACGATAAACATGAAAAATAACGTACATCGGTAAGTAAGCGAGAAAGAGACCAGAGAAATTTAAGAAACAGGTACTGACAAACGCAAGAAATCATGGATTCTCGTTGAAGTAAACAAATTAAAATTTACACATTCGCAAAGGAGACAAAAGCGCGATCGGTGACTATTTTCGTGCATAACGTCGCGTTGGCACGCAACCAAAAAATGTCGGGTTCAAAGCACCGCGATGAAGTCATCAATTTTTCCCAGTGATTCGTGGCCACAGTCAACTCCTCAAGGTGACGTATATTCGCGCTATCAAGCTGAGAATGGTGTAAAAATAAAAAAATTTTCCCCGAGTACGCTCGGAGCGGACGAAAAAAAATATATATTTCAACGGGTGTGAGTCAGGCTTTACACCAAAAAACCCAAGAGAGTGTATCCCGTTCGCAGTGGCAACGGGCAGCTTCGAGAGACTCGGAGTGCCAGGAGCGAACCAAAGCAAGCAAGGTGCACGGAAACCTTCCCCCTTTTGTGTCAGGTTTCTTTTCAGGAATATGGGAAAATTTTTCAACCAAAGAGACCAGAGCTCCAACCCTACAAAGAACATCGTGCGTGAAACCCGCCCCGTGTACAGTACAGTAGCGGTATAGTTTGCGTACATGTATATATATATATATTACGCCTGCCGTTCCCATTATATACATATATATAGGGTGTCGCATAAAGACCGGGTAAACACGAAGCAACAGGTTCCCGAGTTCTTTTACGGCACGCGTAAAACCAGGGAACGTACCTATGACATTGGGGTAGTTTGCTTTAGGGGATGAAATCGACGGTCCTTACCGTAAAAGCAGTAATTGGTCGGCGACCAATTGTAAGGAATTTTATGAGCCACCCCTAAAGGGTGTCACAATTACAAGATCCGTATGAAAGATAAAGCCTACCTATGATCGCCAAGGACGATAATACTATGGATTCCCGGATTAACTATCGTTCGACAATTTATTACGATACTCCCCCTAGAGCAATTACGGAAATACCAGATAACGGGTAAATACTTGGAATTAATAATGGCCGTTAATAAAGTCTTATTAGCTTCCCGAACGTACACGACAGGGTCGCGTATAAACCCAGGTAACAAATTATTGGTAATAAAAAAAAAAGAAACGATCAACCGTAAAATTTGGCCCTTTTCATATTCCGCGATGCAAATAAAATGTGGCAATCAATGAAAATTCTACGTCACAGCGTTCTTGGAGTCCCATACAATTTATTTGCGATATCGATACATTGTTGCAGCTTCGAAATGTTCAACCACACGAATCAATTGGTATATCTGATGGTTAGTGATCTACGTGCTGTTAACAGCGTTGCCAATTCTTTGATTTATATATGTAACTCGCTAATTTTATATATATATATATATATATGCATCATGCCCGTATAACATTATGCACGTTACGCACTCGGCGTATGTACATGCGTGTACGTTAATCGCGCGTTAGAAATCGAATCTCGAAACGCGACAATGCCGTCGTACTGCGTAACAATCGAATCGAGCTGGCCTCAAGTGAATAAACAAACGGCATGTCGTACGAGTGTACTTTTGTATACAATAAGCTGTACACCGTACACTCGGTGCCCGGTAGGAACGTAAACGTTGGTTTGAGAAGCGAAGGAAAAATATATATATATATATATATATAAAAGTATAAAATTAGCAAAACCAAATTCCAATACGAGTTGGTGACAGTCGATGTGAAAATTGTCCAGAGTATCGAAAGTCACTCGACGTCGAATCGATAAGACGAAAGGATCGATCGTAAGATCGATCCTGGTCCGCGAATCGATCGAGAGAAGTCAAACTTCCTGGGAAAGTAATACGAGGCGGGAAAGTGCGACAGAAGAGTAAAAGAGAAATTCGGTAGCGGAGCGAAGAGGCGCCCGTCGAGTGTGAAAATTTCCGGCGATCTTTTACGAGCGGTTTTCACTTGTCAAAATCGCGCGACACTTCCTGCGGGAATGAGAAAAAGGAAATATATATGGGTGTACGGAGACAAAGAGAGAAAACGTGATGGATTCTCGTTGAGCGACGATTATTCATCGTAAGCGACGATGACGAATTCGGTTCGCGGAATTTTCACGGCTATTTATTATTCATTGTATTTCGATAAACGAACCCGATCGAAAGTTCACGAGGAGCATTTACCAGCGGTCTAATGTCGAGTCTAGGAATCAGGCGTACGAGGGGTAACTTGAAGAAAGGAATGTGTCAGAGGCTCAGGGAGAAATTACGTACGAAAGTGTAGCTATCCAAGAGAGAAATTAAACCGGCAAACGTTAAACGAAAAATTGACCACGGTACTTTTCCATATTTAATACGGCCATTGCTACGCGCAATAATAAAGTTGGAATCACGTTGTAAAGGAGCATGACGGAGCAATTACGGCGTACTGCCGAATATACTCCCGATTAAAAATAGCCCAGGCTCGTGATCATTCTTAAAGTCCAAAAAGTCACGTTGCCCGATGATTAATGTAACGCGAGCGAAGAAATGACAAGCGCAGAAGAGTTTACGATGGAAATGCCGGAAATTGTGGGATATAAAGTTTACTGAGCTAGTGCCTAGTGTGCTTGTGTATATATATATATATATATGTGTTTGTAATTTTGAAAATTCCCGCCATCGATTACGGACGCTTCCCTTCGAATTCGTGAGAATTTACCGTTTTACTGGAAATAACGAAGGACTCGTTTCCTTTTCAATTTTTATCATCGAGCGTAACACTGGCTACGAGTTTTCTTTCTTCCACAAAAATAACCCGTCAGAAACGTGGCGGCGACTCTTAGCGTAGGTCGGTTATTCTGGAGCGAGTAAGTATTGCCGGTTTTACTTGGTCTTTGGTACGAAGCTCGATACACAGGCGCGCCCGGTAGACTCTTGCGGATAGAAGTCTATATTAATGCCGGTAAGACTACGTGGGTCGTACCATTCCCGAGAGAAGAGTATTTTTTGTCGTGTGTTTGGTATCTTTATTTATTTCCCTTTTTTTCCCCCTACCCATCTCTTCCAGGAGGCCCAGTAGACAAGAAACAAGCTTCTGCTTACCGGTGTTGCTGTGAACTTCGGTTTAAAGAATTCTACGGTTTTTTTTTTCTTGACTAACCAGAGGAAAAAGTTCTCCCTGGGCATACGAAATAACCTAGACGACACTAATGATTCACTCCGAATTCAATACGAAAAACAAAAAAAGCACAGTGTAACGGTAAAATTTCAAATGTTCGCGGGTCCAATTTCATCGCAATAGCATGCAACAGGCTTAAAGCTTTTTCCCCTAGTCTTCTCGGATACTTTTCTTTTTTCTACTGGAGACACGTGTCAGGCTCCATGTAATTTACGACTATTTTGGATATTGCTCCTCGAATCTTCCGTGTTTTTCGTACGTGTATAATTTCGAGGCTTGTGCCGTCCTCCTAGCGTACACCAACGCGCGGAGGTGAAACTCTGGAGGTGAAACCAAAGAGAGTGTTCGGCTGTACAAGTTCCTCTAAGGTGAGAGTCGTTCCTTCTCAGTCGTTTTATTTACGCTGTTGCCGCTGCTCGTTCACCGTCGCGACGTCTCCGTCTCATCGCGCACTTTTATTTTTCTTTGTTAACATTTTCATGTCTCGACGTTACTACAGGAGCAAGAATGGCGAAACAGGCTCGAACGCGCGCGCCCATAGCAGCCAAGGAGCGGGTGTGCGTGTATGTTAAACGTTTATTCAAAACTCATTTCTTACCTTGAAGAGATGTTCGCTACAGTCAAACATGGGATTGCTCATGACAGCGGCCGACATGATTCTTCAGTTTTGTAAACTTTCGGTCGAGCTTCTTGGTTAAGGATGCGCGATCTGCTCCGTTCGTTCCTGGAATAGGTACGAGGCGTGGCGCTTTCCAGAATATATACGGAACAGAGTAATAATGTCGTGGTCTCTTTGAAGAAAGAGAACAATGAAAACCGTGATGAACTGAGAACACAAAAACTGCCACTTCGAAGTTTTCTCGTAGTTACATTTAGGCACAGTCGCGTCGAGAATATTCTTATCGAGAAGCCGCAAAGGCCGATAATAAACGATAATAAAAATAGGCTCTCGTTCGGACTCTGTGTCGTGTTTAAAAGTAAATCGGATGTATCGCGAAGATTTAAATTCGTCAAAGTTACGCAGGCCGAGGTAATAACTTCGGAGGCACGTTTTGCAGATTCAACGATCCTTCCGACGCGCTAATATCGATATACCCCTTTGGCGACGGATATACAAATCAGTATGCGTTCCTCGTGCGGAGTCGGTAAACGCGCGCGTTTGCTTTAAAATGACTACTTAAAAAACTTGGCACTTTTTTGGTCTTATACCTCACGGCTCAGTGTAAGCGTAGCTCTTGGAAATCTAGCTCGCAAAGCGCCCGAAAGCTAACTGACTGTCTGCTCGAAGAAGCCGAGAGAGGCTAGTCCCGCGAAAGGCGGCGTACCGGTCCGAGCCAATCGGAGCGCGCCGTACACCCCACTTCAAAAACAAACAGTCATCCCCACCAGACGAGCCTTGGCAACCCTCTCGCGATCCCACGAAACAGCCAATGACAAAAATTCATCTTCCACCCTCTTTTACGACCCCACGTGCGTGACCCCCGCGAATTTTCAGAGGACCCGCGCAATTTTCGAACATAACCAACGCGCTCTCCCATTGGTCCGAATCCTCCCCACCACCTTTCCCTGACCCCCCACTCCTCGAGCCTGGAACCTTCCCGCACTGTATAAATACAAATTCTTTCCCTCTCTGCCTCACCATTTCCTCATATCTCCGTTGATGCTGCTGCCTTTACCTCTTTTTCCCGTCTTCTTCCTTCTCCTATCCACAACAATCCAGCTTCTCCGGGAATTGGTAGCGCCTACGGAGACTTTTCACCAATTTCGACTGAAACTCATTACGCGCAGGATTCTTTCTCCTAACTATGACTACACTCCGATGAATCATTACTCGCCTTATTCACGGCACCACCGCTCATTGTAAAACGATAAAGCTTTTTAAAGGACACGCGAGAAAAGGCCAACACAGACACGCTCCTCCTCGGTTCTCTCGCCGCGGTCGAGAATGAACGCGCTTCGTCGTATGAATGAAATCTAGCCTCTATTCATGCTCCGGCAAGAGACGGCAGCTCCTAAATAGCAATTGTCATTATTATCATCGGTTACGTCGACTTTGCTAAGAACACACTATTTTCATTGTACCGTGTCCATGCCTGCGCGTGCACGTGGGGTACTATCGCTTGGACGATCATGGAATTTCGCAAGACCAGAAGGTTTCGAGGTCTTTGGGTCATGACACCGTGTCGAATCAAGCATCGGCATACTGGCGTTGCTTATGATTATTAAATCGTACAACAATGACAACGAGAACAATTGCTTTGTTACAGTACAAAAGTGAATAGCCTATCCACGGCTAACAATATCCTGTTAACCGATACATTCGTCGGAAATCAAACATTTTTTTTTTTTTTACTAAATTAAGCAAAATTTCACATTCCTTATCGTTTCGTCCCATAAACCACCCGCATATTTTCCACCCTCCCCCTTTTCGACCATGCGCCACCATAACGAGAAAACGTGCCCCATTAACCGTTATATTTAGCCGCATGAGAATCTCTACAGGGTTGAAAACACACCCCCATGGGGTTCCTTTTAGTTGGAGAACCCCCATCTGCCCGTATGCTATGGGAAATACCACGACACCCCTAATTGAACGTGAGTCGAAAGAGTGGATTTTTAATATCTATACCTATATATATATATATATATATATATATATATATATATATATATACACTCTATACATAATTGCCTATCCAATCATCTGTAGGTACTTATATGTATATACAAGTTTAATTCAAATAAATTTAATCGTCCTATATTCCAATTCAATTTCAAGCCCCGTCGCTTACTTATTTCAAAATTACTTAAGTCATCTTCAATGTCAAAAGGCAAAGGACTGCTATCAGGGTCACGATAACTCTTATCGTTTCATTATTATTATTTTTCTGTATATACCATTATTTACATACATTTTTCACGTCGAATTCAAATTTCTACATTCAAACGACTTTCTGCTTTCTCACGGCAAATTCCCTCATTGTCCAATCGAACGATCTATCACCGAACGCCCACGTGATATATGCGGATAAATTTCTACGTATCATTTTCCCCGAGTATCTCAAGACCCGTATCCCTTAACGTATGGAAAATTCCCTAGGCCCGTGTCTACTAAACTCATACTAAACTTGGAAAAAGTTTTGAATCCCCAGAAAATTTTTTTGGGGACATTTTTTTTACCAGAAAACTATCCCGAACTACTGTGTAACGTGTATCTTCCAGTCTCACGAAGTCTCAAATATGTCCCGAGTCTGTCGTACGTCGTTAGGATGGGAGAGAGAGAGAGAGGCAAAAAAAGCTTGAGTGACGTCATCGGCCTTACTCGGCGTGTGATATTTTCTTCAGTCACTTCTTGCCGCTGTAAAATGTGTCCGACGGTTCATAAGAAAGTTCTTCGTACGTATCTTCGTGTCTTCTTCGTCTACCCTTGGGTACCATTGGTTAAACAGGGTCTTATCAACATGTGTGCCACTCCTTTCGTTACGCACGAAGAAAGTGTAACTGCCCTCTGTATATATATATATATATATATATAGCTATGTATAGTCGCTGGTGTCGCCATCTACGTTTTCCTGGCTAATACGTGCAATTTACGTGCCCATGGGTATATATGTATATACGCGCACCCAGTAAAGTACATCTGCCGGACACTCGGCGGAAAACGGCTGAGAAACGCAGATGTCTGACAGACGTGGAGAAACTCGCGAAAGGGTTCGATATTTGCAATATTTTTTTTTATATTTTGCGTGCTACTCTTATATTTTGAAATTGTTACAAAAATAGACCCAAAAGGCGTATTAGATCTGATCGATTGTTATCGGGATCCGATATCGATATTTCTCGTAAACGATTTGACGTTCGGTGATACTGTACTTTTTTTTCTAATAATCAAACTTATTGTCAATAGTGAGCTTAAGATCATCGACTGATACGTTACTGTATCGACTGATACGCATATTGCTTTGTATTACTTGTGCAATGCTTTATTTGCTCAGAGTATATATATATATATATATACACAATGTTACTCAGAGCTAGTGCAACCTGAAGTTGGCGTTTTTATTTTTGACTCCTATAAATTCCTAGGGTAAAACCATCTTCAGCTAGTACAATAGCGCTGAGTATGCGCTGTATATATATATATATATATATATTGCTATATATGTATATACAGGTAAATGAAACCGTAGTCGAAATTTTTCATGCCTTTATTATTCGACTGGTATCCGATACGGAATGAGCGTACGATTAGATAAGAGTAGATAAGTAAAGCGCTGCCTCATTATCTCAATATTTAATTAAACATCTGTGATAAAGATACGCAGGTATTATAATGCCGTTTTATTATCATATTCGCTAAGTAGATGTACAAGGCATAACAGATTATTTTTCAAGTGTGCAAAAAACGCCCTGTTCCATAGTCCACCTACGTACACGTATCGTCAGACTGTAATTAGACTCTTCGTAGAATTCGCTCCTTTTATGCGTGGTTTATTGTTATTTTTGAAAATAAATAACACGCAATTTTTATTTTTATTAGAAATTTCCAATTTTCTGCCTATCGGTGTGAGGGAAGCTTTAGGCGCGCTGTACGATTTTTCCTAGGTATAAAAAAAAAAAAAAAAAAGTACGTTTCACGTAAACCATGAGTAAAGGAGAAAATAAAAATATCTTCGTTTCTATGCAGATTCCAATCTTGATATCCGCTGTCTCTCTTGATACATATGAAATATATATATATATATACATATGAGTATAAGGAACGCATATGTGAATACACATTCGCTGACTTTCACGTTGATCTCGACTCTCCACTTGATCAGGCACTTTCACATTTCACGTTAATTTCAAATTAATAAACGCACGTTGCGTAAGCGAACTTACGTTTAACTTTAATGGGACATTATCCTTGTAAATACTCTCACTCGTATTTATGCGTGTCTGTATATATATATATATATATATACATACATGGTCTCAGGTACTACACGGGACTCACGTTCTTCCTGTAAATAAACGTGGGAACCATTATCGCGATGCTCTCTTCCTTGATTCCGAAGTAGATTTTCAAGAACCGACAGACTACGCGCGTAAGTACGTAGAGAGGCGTCGCGACGCCTGTGAAACTTTAGGTGGGACTAACGAATGAATATTGAAAAATTTGCATGGATATAGACATATCACGTGGCTAAGATAACTTCCTGGGATAATTTTTGACCTCGGTATATCTATATATATTGGTACGTCATTGGGTGAGAATTATGACGTCATTATTTTTATACGGGATTTCCGAAATTTTCGGATACGAAATTTTGACGAATCAAAATGAATTTTGACTAATCTGGCTCGTGGGGTAGGTTGTGTGTATGTGTGTGTATATATATATATATATATTTGATATCCTTGAGGTACTTTCGTACGTATTATCTTTCTCTTTCTTTTCTCTCCTGTAACGTTACGTCCATTGGCTTAGATAGGCCGGTATATGCCGAGAGACATAATATTATTTTCAGTGCGAGACTTTCACCTCGTTGACTTTCCCTTTCTCCGGCTCGACATTAACTGGCTACCGATATAGGTATACAATGTCCTCCACTTCATCCCGAGAAGAGTCTATCTTATTTTTCTACGTTCGTCTTTGCCTACCGGAAATTCATTCTCCCGTTGTACTTCCTGGTGGCGCGTGATCGCGTACTGACTATATATATATCTATTATAAACTGTCATTCGTTCGATACCTTATGTAGGTTAGATCCGATTATAAATTTGTCTAAAAACTTAAATGCCGTATCAATATTTTTGATTGATTAAAAATATATATATATTCAATATAATCAGACTCCAATTTAATTCTTGTCAAATTCTCATACACACACGCTGTACGGCTTGACACCAGTGAATTGATAATAATGATAAAAACTACCTACATTTCCTCCAATGACAGCCAAGTGATTTGCCAAGCGAATGGACTCGGCGACATTTACATTCATTGTCGGCTAAGTACAGTCTGAAGTAAGAAAAAAAAAAGACTAGACCGAAAAATATATATTTCAGGTAAATTAGTCATTTCTATAAATGCGTGAGGTGGTGGGAGAGGTGTACCAGTTGGAGGCAAAATTAGTCAGAGATGATTTAATAATTTTTATAATTCTTTTGATGACGTTTTTTTAATCTCGTCTTGCCGCCCCCCTCCCCCCTCCTTCCCCCATCTTTCCCCTGTACAGAAAATTATAAAAGTTTCTAGAACTATAGTCTCTCTCGGCCGATATCGACTCGTAGTCTTATCTGCGTATATCAAGCGCTACTTCAATGTATAATACTACAAGGCGACACGTAGAATCGTCATCGTTCGTGGAATTTTCCAGCGTTATCGTGCCTCAGTGTTATCGGCCGAGTCTAACGTGGAAATGTATTCGCTGCCTGTGTACACAAATGGGCAGAGACGAAACCATGAGTTAAAAATGAATATAGGTTTTTTTGTAGTATTCCGGCAGCAGCTATATATAGGTATTAATATATTTTGTATATATTTATATGTGTGCGTATATATGCATACAGTTTCAACGACAAAAGGAAGAAGATTGGTCGACTATCTTCGAGTCCCAGTCAATGTATGCACAAGATAAGACGGCGGCCATGTTGGATTTTTTTAGACCGATAAAAAGGACTGGATACCAGCGGGGAAAGGATGCAGCAGAGTTTTCAAACTTACAGGTTGGTTTTCTGCTGGTTCCTTTTTAAATTTTAACGCACGTTTTCTCGCTTCGATCGCGAAGTGTCAAAGTTCACGGTTTGACGCTCGTGAACGGGAAAGGTGTCCGATAACCAATATGGCCGCCGGCTTCGATAATTATTAATACAAAGAACCCCTATTGCCAGCCGGCCTATAAAGCTATATATACTATTTTAATCCGTAGGCTCTCCGTTTCACCACTGTTTTTCGACCACTTCCGTTACGGAATTAGAAGCGCTAATAAAGGAGTTTGGTATATAGAGACTTCGTTGTTTGACCAAGTGTACCACGAGCGGCCATCTTGCTTTTCAGTCCCTTTGACAATACCGAAGAAAAGTTGGAGATTTACCCACCCTGTATATCACTATGCACATGGATAGTGGTTGTTAATAATTTTTACGCGTCGTTATCGTTATTCAAATCCGTTTGAATTTCGCGTCAAAATTATTATTTTTTTCCCTATATTGACTCGTCGGGTCGTTTCTTATTTTATTGCTTTTTCGTATTTTTTTCCAAAATTATTTAATTACACCGAACACCCTCTTGGAATGGGGGGCAATCAAACACAGATGCAAACGCCATCTAAGTAAACGGATCTCGAAACAGTTTTGGGGCGACCGTCTTGTTTGAAAAGTCACGAAACTGGCGGACCGTCTATTTTTAAGCTCGTTATCGAAGAATTAATGTATATCCTGGATGAGGAAAGAAGAAAAGCCTATTAGGTAGCACCAAGGAGATATAGATAAAAGGAGAGACCCAGTCCCACGTGCATTCTGTGTCCGAAACGAATTATAATACGTATATGGCATTTGAATCCCGTTCGAGACTGCTACGCCAGCGCCACCGTATCGCCCGTGGCCATGGTGCTAACCAGCCTTAAAGACAGAAAGACCCATAAGTCTCGTATTTACCAGCATCTCCTCGGTAAAGACATTAATTCCTGAATTGATCATCGTAAAAATTAATTCGGAGTAATAATCATTTTTTTTATTCTTATCTAACGCTATCATAAAATTCCTCCTGAATAAATTCGATATTTAAATATTTTTACCATATTTTTTTTTTCATACACGTCATAGACGGTTCTTGCTTATGCTTCGCTCATGCACACGGGTCATGATCTGACATGCTATTTTGAAAAAAAAAAAAATTTTTCATTTCTTCTCGCTCAATCTTTCACCCCATTTTTTTTTCGCCGATCGTCCAATCCTTCGGTCTACGCGAACACCGTAACTTTCGCTCTTTGAAAATTCAAATGTAACCATTGAGATTTTGGAGCGGAAAAAATCAGTAAACTCGTATACGAGCAATACGACGGAATATGGGTTAAGCGTTTTACATATTTATAACGAATACGAAATTCACGAATTGGGCCGATAGCTGTATACACATGGGTATATCTTGTATGCACATGCGTAATTTCTTCTTGGTGACAAACTCCCCCCCCCTCCCCCTCTCCCTCCCCCCCTCCACCCCCTTTTCGTTCCCTCTACACTCATCCCTGCTGTCATACCTATATCTGTCACTTCGTATGATAAATTCGAAGCTGATGGAAGAATTCGTGGAAGTGGGGTATATCGCAGGGTAGATATAGATATAGCGAGTGAGCAAGAAATAACGCGCGAAAAATACGACCCGGAAAATGATTTCGAGTACCCGGGTAAATTATTGATAATTAATACGTCGCTCTTAAATAACACGTTACGCGACGTAGTTCATAAAGCGCATCCGAGTAATGGTAGGATAATCGGTATACGTATCGGGCCCTAGGGTTCTAGGAGCCGGTACGGAGACACGAAGCGGTACGTTGAGAATTTCTGGTGTAATTTTTCGTAAAGATAAAATTGCTAATTATATTTTTTTAATTAAGAAAAAATTAGTTTACGTCATCATCCCTTCGATCGGTTATCCAATTAGAGAAGCTTCTACGAGTTTGCCCGTAGATCATAAGTCAACCCCAGTTACGACCTTACGACCCCATAACAGTTCTTGGGTCTTGGGCCTTTTTTGCAAGCCACATGTGAAGCCTCCCTCCTTACACCCCCGTAGTCCCGCAGGTCGCCCCAACGTTCGCTCAGGGTGGTGTTGTGGTCGTGGGAAAGAAGCGGACGACGGAAGATCTTCTGGACTTTGTTTGGGAATTTTCCGTATTTCTTACGGGGCTGAGGGGGTGTTTGAGTTATTTGTCAAAATTCCATATGACCTCCAAGGTACCCGTGTACATCTTAAGAACGGTACCGGGCAAATATTTCTCGTCGATCGGGTCCAGACGGACGTGACGTACAGGCTAGTGAGGGTCAAAACTTTTCCACCGAGAGATTCTACATGTGCGACGCATCCCCAAGACGTTTGGGATTTTGCCAAGGGCGTAGGATCAGTGTTTTTTTTCTGGGCATTATAGAAATCAAAATTTGACAAGTAAACGAATCTTTGGTACGTCGGCGAAAATATGTTTGGACATTTTTTTTTTCAAATTTTTTTGATAATTAAACTTCCGGTTATCTCGGACCGCGTAGATAAATTTTTGATTGGTATTCGATAATTTTTGAAAGCATGACGTCATCGAGATTACGTCATTTTACAAACAGCGAGTCGAGCATCGTAAATGGCTTTGGGTATTGCCACGCCATTGGCTGTCCCAAGGAGATTCGTAGGAGGCAGCACCTGCGGCTTTCAACCCCGGACCCTTCGAGGGTTAGTGGAGGTGTATAAGGGGGGCCGGGTCATAAGAAAAAATGAGGGGCTACGAAAAAAAGAGATAAAAAGATATATTCAGCCTCTCCCTTCGAAGGAGCTGTATATATACAGATAGCGAAGCAGTCGTGGAAGTAGGATACGAAAGAGGACAAAGGGAAAAGAGCAAGAAGAGAAATGATTGAAACGGGCCCCCGTAAGTCCCCCAAAAACTTTTGCCTCCTTCTATTCGACACCGCACACATCCCCTATTTCTATGAGACACCTGTGCTCCTCTCGCATTTATCCACGCACACCATAAGTCCCCCCACGGCCGTATTATATATTTATGAATGCCAGGAAGATCGAGCACAGGGCCCAAAAGCAATGGTCCCGTAACCTTTTACGCTTTTGGTTCTCCCCCTAACCTTGCACCGTCGTCTTATAACGATCTCGTACGCCTCAAAGCCATAGGGGCCTAAGGATTTTTTTTTTCGGGGTACCTGCAAGGCCCAAAAAATATGACCCAATCATGTGGGAAGATTTTCGGATTTTCCAGGCACCTGTTCTTAACCTCCGTTCGTTTCATGGATTCTCTCGATAAATATTTTCCTCGCCGACTGTACCTCATTTTCTCGAAAACTCACTCGGACCTGTTTATTCCTTCTGGACTCATCGAAATATCACGATACGCGATTGCCAGCGTACTGAAAAAAGTTGGTATAGGTGTTTTCGAAAATTACAGCCTCTGGGAAGGTTGCCGAATCCCACAAGAGCAAAGATTCCCGGTATCCTTGGATAGGATCGTTACCAACTCGCCAACGAGAAACCGGTCGCCCCACGATTTCTTCTCGCAGCAGCCTCTGACGTTCTCGTTCCATTGGAGATCCTCCTTTGCTTTCGCTCAAAGTTTTGCTATCTCGACTACAGTTATACATATATACATTATCAATAATACCAGTAAACATATGAGAATCGAGATAATGTTATTACCCCTTATCTCCGACGCTTCCTCCATCGCTCATTATCATTCCCATTCCGAGAATTCGAATCTCTCTCCGCGCCGCTCCAATCACCGGGAGACAGACTCTCGAAGCAAAGCAAAAGCACTTTCACCGTAAATTATTTTCACCCGGTATAGGCATCGCGGACGAAAGTCTTAAGCCCGGTTTCTAATTTTTTCGTTGACCTTCGTGAAAATATATTTTTCTACCGAACCCCCGTTCAAAGTTCCCGCCAAAGCGCGAGCTCGCGAATCGATCGTAGTAACCTTAAAATAATAAATATTACATTATCGACCGACACAGCCAAAAAGATTTTTCTTCAATGTAATCCTTGATAACGGCTATCAATAAAATGATTGATTGTTCTATCCGCGCTCGCAGTAAGCAGATATTTTAAAATCCAACACTCCTTATCCTACTAATAATAACAAGCGCGCGACAAACAATGACGACGTTACGATTTTACACGAGAATACACAGGCGTTATACAATTTAGTACAAAATATACACACGGGAGCGCGCACACTCGCAACTCGTATCAGTCGAATAGAGAGAGTCGTATATATCGTATAAGGGACAGAGTGTTTATGGGCCTCTTAAAGAGGGACTTGACTCTCTCGTATTCTCAAAGCCAGTCTTGGACCAGCGGCCATATTGAAGGTCTGACCTTGAAAGGATAAAAAAAATCTTCCAAGATGCCTTAAGGCTTAAGGCACTTCTTCCACTCCCTCATCCTTAGTGACCCTCGCGCTCCTTCGTTATCCTTAACTCTTCTTACATATATATATATATTCCTCTCTCCTTGACTCACTACACTACATGCCTCTACCTATGTACCATGGAACTACTGACTCCGACTTTATCTTTATCTCTCTCTCTCTCTCTCTCTCTCTCCTTTATATATACATTAGTAACACTGGCAATCCACTCGGCGTGTCGTTCTAGACACAAGGGGGTCTCGCAAGTTGTACGTACGTGCACGTATACGTATATATATGGGGTTATATCAATTTCTCTGCAATAACAGACCGATTGGAGTCGTACAGCTACCACCAAAATTACGTCCACTTGATGTACTTGATTTTGTAAATTAAAAAAAAATTTTTTATACGTCCATATACTTCCCTTTCGGTTATCCAGACTGAAACAGCTAACGATTAACAGCTATATTCGTCGTACACGTTTTCCCATTTATCCCTACACGCCCCTCGGTCGAGATAAACGAAAATTTGGAACAGCCCAACTCGACCACGTGATTGGTAGGCCATAGTGAAACGTCAGGAAATACCATTGGCTCACGGTGGGTCTGATTCTCTCACTTGGCCCAGGTCAGTAATTATTGGCCTAGGAACTCGTTACGGCTACCAAATGAATTAACTGTTATAGAGTTTACGCGTGTATGCGTACACGGTGTATAGGAAAAAGTAAAAGGGAAAGGAACTGTGATTTGGGTGAACAGATGATTTTATGGATTTTTTAATACGACAGGATTTTTGAAATTAAATATTGAAAATTTTAAGGAACAGGGAGATATCTTACGGATATACTGCTCCGTGCGTAATTTTGCTGAAGAGAGGAAAATTCGATTTTAGGTTAAAGATCAGAGGACGGATAAAATATATTACGTAAAGACGCTGCTTGTTTGTATCGAGGTAAATTTGCCTTTTCGAACTTTTGACGCAGGTTAGGGATCGCCTTGTGGTGGTGCGTCTTGTTGGAGGTAGGCCCAAAGTCTCTGGGTCTGGTGGAGATTCATTTTTCAAGGGACCTAAGGACCTGCTTCTTCTCTGCTCCTCTTTAGGGCTGTACAATATATTCTTGGCCTTTATTTTTCCACGGTGAAAAGGTGGACACGCCATTTTACTCTCAAGGGTCATCCACTGGTCGCCATGTGAGCTGGGTACGGCAGATATCCAATTTCCTTGAGGTCGTCCTTTTGTTTTTTGAAAAATCACAGTCCCTTTCTTTTTTTACTTCTGTACCTAGATGCACTCGTACCGTCAGTCTGTACGATTTTTTCCTCGACTTCAGGGCTGTACAAAGAGACCTGGCACCTAGATGCTTGTGTATGTATATTGACTGGAGTCAATGATTTTTTTTACTGAAACAAATGGCTCGTTTGCATAGCAAATGGTTTCTTACCGTGTAAGATTTTTTATTTTGGAATTAAAAAAAATTTTAACCACGTAAAATCATGCATCACGTACAACATTGGCCCACGCTCTGTATTCCTATCACGAGATTTTCTCTTGTGGTATTCGAGAGTGGTGTCTGCTCTGTGAGTATTTTTTTTATTCAAATTAACGTTTTATAGCGTAAGTAAAGTTTTCAGGGGTTCTTATCGATGATACAGCGCTTACTAGGAATTATATTTCTCTAGGTAAGCGATATACGAGTTGAGTGAGGGACGTTTGAAAAAGGCGGGAATAAAATGCTCGTGAAACTTCATTACGAACTGTGCCACGTGTCGTTTCGTAATTGAATAACGTCGCAGTTCCTGGATCGTTACCTAAAATCGAATAAACAGTAAATAAGTAAACACAGATACGGAAACAAGCCTGAAAAATATACGAATATACATGCATAAACGGTTCTCTTGCAACGCACGGTATGAACAGCAGCGGAAAACTTCTTCGAGTCGTTGTACCAGCAACGGGCAAAGCGTATAATTTCACGCGGGACTGTACGCTTAGTTGTTTACATTTTAACCAATGCCGGCGTTGCCAAGTCTGCGGACCTGTTGCCCGCGCTGCGTTGAAGATCTTCCCCCATTAATTATTCAGTTAATGATATACCTACCGAATTAATGTGAGTTCACACGGATTTAACGAATCTTTAAGAAACCGTGTACGAATGAACAATGTCTAACAGCTGAGAGTGTCTTCTGAATATAAAAAAAAACACGTGAGTCAATCATACTCGTAAAAACTGTTCAAACCTTTGAATTAACGATACAAAGTGTCGTTTAAATTAGGCGTCATGTAAAAATAATTCATGAATTTTAACTAGTCCGCCGTAGCGTCCTGTGTTATTATATTTGTCGTCTGCTATCCAGGCGTCCCAACGGGCCGCCAGTCGAACCGCACATGTTTTGGCTCAACCCGACTGACGATTAACGTTTGTGTCAGTTTCGCGATGGACTCTCGAACGCCACTATCGTATACGCGTAGGATATATCGGGTGTGCAATATATAAGAGTGTTTAGTCGTTCGTACTTGGCGTCTGTGAGTTTTAAAGATAACGGATTTATCGTATCGGATTCTCTCGTTGCGCATGCGCAGTCAGCGCAACTGGAACCAGCCAATCCGCAGCCAGACTCCAGTTTAATCGGAGTGTCGTCAAGTTTGTACATTAGAGGGGAACTGAGAAAAAAATGTAAAAACATGATAAACTCAAAGCGCTACGTTCGAACGCACCAAGAGAATTCCCAGGGACGCCATTGTACCGACGTGGCGCGTCGTTCGTGCTTACCGGCCAAGATACGGTAGGAGAGGAAGGATGCCAACTCGCCGGTCCTGACTAGTGATTCGGTCAGGAGTTACCGGCGTAACGGGTACCTGGAGCGTATCCTAGATGAACACCCTGTAGAGAGGAAAAGCACTGTGATGTACGTACTGTAGCACGAAGTCTAGTACCCCGGCACACAAGCCACTTTGGTCATGGTTGGGTAAGGACCTTCGGAAATGGGTGAACAGGACACGAGGTATAGTAGGCTGTTACGTGGGAAAAAAAAAGGAATGGATAAAAATAGTGGGAGAAGTTTTTTTCTGTTGTTGTTTCCTACTCTATGACGCTGAGATATAAATGTATATATAAATATGGAAACTGCACACTATAAGGACGTTATTATCGTTCTTATTACAATACAGCGTCTTGCTAATTTGCTCTATAGAGTCAGGCTGTTACTAGATTGTAAGCCAATTGTGTTTATGGTTTATCTTTGTATATTTTACTGTATCTTCTCTGTAGCTGGAAAGCTTAACGAGACTTGGGCATCGCTCTCGGTTTTATATGCTTTTATCAGGTTAGTTTTATGTCTCTTCTGATATCTTGATTCTCTTTGTGTTTCAGGTAAACGCACTGGGCTCCGGCTTCGTTTTACTTTCTTGAATTCTTTTTTTCTTATGGACAGTTTCAATCCTGCTGCGCTCATCTGTAATATAAGGTACTGAGTTATCATTTTTGTTAACGTTGGGCAAATATTGTAATTTCTTATCAAGCTTTTTTTTTCTGTTTTTATTCTGCATATTGTATATTTATTTGTAAAGCTGTTCTGCTTGCTCGAATTCGTATTCTGCGGCAAGTATCTTTGGTCGATGTGAATTTGTAGGACATAAATTTTATTATGGCAGTGATCGCGACTACAGCGAATATATTTAGTAATTTGTCAAATTTGAAGAATTTCATGAAATCACCTGCTTTCGATGCTATCTATTTGCTAGTTTGTTTTTTCTATTCGCACTGGGACATTCGCGGGCTTACTCAATTTTTATTAGTATTCAACATTCGAGAGTCTAATCAATTACGAAATTTTTCGTGAAATTCAGGCGAACGCCTCCTCGCGGTGTGGCTTTCCCTTTCTCGTCGCGTCACCATTTCAGTGTTGCCAACTAAGCGCTTAAGCGACGTTTACTCAAGATTTTGAATGTAGGAATTTAAAAAAAAAAAGGACAAACCGCCAATTTCGAATTCCGTCAGTTGTAGCTATAGGAGGTGCATCAAGGGTTTATTTAAGAATTTTCACCTGTACGAATTTGAATAGCTCTCGAGCATGCATAAAGCTCATAGAAAGAAGTGACTAGTCCCAGGGGTCTCCCTCCCAGTGGCACAAAAGAAATTTTCGAAAGTCAAACGTCACTCCTCCAAAAATATCAAGCTAGAGATCCGCTGCGGTTCGACGGATTATCTTGACAGTATTTTTTTTTTTCAAAACCTCCCAATACCCTCATCCCTTTCTTTTTTTCCTTTCAGCCACGTCCCATAACCACCCAACGGTCAACAATAAATTTACGAAACCCACCAAAAAAGTAAAGCCACTAAGACGCCATTTAGTCTCCTTTATACTTAACTATGGCGGATCGTTATGCACGCTTATTGTCAATTTTATATCGTCTCAACACTCGACACGATACTTTTTACCTGCGACCAAACGACAAAAAGTGACAATTGCCAACTGCCAAGGTGACCCATTGACCATTCCAATTGGTCTCAATGACAGTGCACCAATTTAAATTCCTTACGTCACACGACCATTACCAAACCCCCAATCCATCGCACCGGCAGAATTTTAAAGAAGAAAAAAATAAATTCACTATCATTGGCAGTCTCTTGAAATAATACTATTCTTCTCCACCAGACACTGTATACGGTACAAGCATAACTCGCCATAAGAAACCATATGGTTTTTACATTTTTACCGACCCCATGCCGAGGAAAGCAAGTGTAAAGCCACGAAGACACCGTCGAAATTTTTTACGACTACACAGTGTGCCTTCTTTCGTATAATTTCTTACGCAAAGTTACGCACCAAGTCGATACTACGTGTATAAACGTCCACAGATTACTCCATACGTCCCTAATCGGTCTGCGAATAATATGTATATATATCTGCATGACGCGAATGGTCAATAGCCATATATGTATAGTAACTATATTCCCACTATACCTCAGGTTTCTATAAGAACAACAAGAACATATTTTAACTTTAATATAGCTAAGAACATTTAAATAACCACTGGAAGTGATAAGAGATTGAAAAATCAATAGTCGAAGTTATCTACTATATTTCCAGGTTAAATTATACATACGAGTCTAAATTTATATTATTTATTTTTAACAGTCCATTAATTTTTTTGCAAAATATATTATTTACTTTATTTTGCTATTCCCTATCTCCCTCTCTCTTTCTCTCTCACCCTATCTTTGTATTTGTCTTTCCTATCTCCTTAACACGTACCGTTCTCTAAGCGTATATGACCTATTCCAATGCTAAGTTAACACAGACGCTTAAATTTTTCCCAGTGTAAACTGGACTCGGGATGGGTCTGGAGTATCTTAGCAAGGGACTAAGACAATACCACTACACGGGATACCCACTGGGAGTAGGTAAAGATAGGACCCCGAGTATACGCCAGTCCTAAGATAGGACCCAAGGTTTGTTTTAGCAGGTCAGAAACCATCCTAACCTGTATATATAGGCTATACAGCACAAGCCGTAGAACTTCTGGGTTTCTCTTTAAGCGATGCTAAAATTTATCAGCCACCATCGGGTAAGACCTCGACCTCTTCTTCGAAGATCTCTTGGCACTTCCCATCTCTTGGATTTTATCTTGTGTCAGTTAAGCAGGTAAGCCGCCCCCGGAGGAACTTGAGGAGTCTCCAGGGGAATTTACACGAGGGATCATCATCCCCTCTGTGTACCCCGAGTATATTTACAGGGGGTAGTTCGTTAAGACGAGACGGAGGTAAAGAGAAAAAAAGAAATATTTTTTAGCAATTTCTCCTTTATACTCGTAATAACCGTGTGGCAGGGTATATGAACAAAGAGACAGCGTCCGGGACTATACGGCTTCCGAAGACGTTTTTCCTCTTTCTCTTCTTTTTTCCCTCCTTTTCTTTATCTCTCTCTCTCTCTCTCCCAAACAAAACTCTTTTAGCTTTCCTCACGTTCCTTTTGCCTTCGTGACTTCGCCTTGGCCCAGCCACGGTGTTCTCAACCACGACGAACCCACCGGTGCTGCACTATACGTCTACGATAGACTTGTACAGTAGGTAAACTTGAATTTGGTCTCTAAAGAAAAAAAAGACCGTACAATCGTTCCTATCGAAGCATTGGTATATATATCAAGGATACCGTCCAAGGATAGACGTCCTAGATTTAATTCGCAATTGAATTTCCCGGGCTCACGTACAGCCCGAAAAAAAATCATGGCTTCCAGGTAGTCAGAACGATACGACATTATCCAGCATTATCCGAGCGGTGTTTCTATCGCAGGTTTCTCAAGGTAATGCATTCTCAGCTAAATTCCACTGCATGCCATGTACACTGATAAAACAGGCGAAATTAATTGGTCTGTCCAAAGAAGAAAAAAAAAAGGCGAAACTCTTAAACGAACTAAGCGACTCCCGACCTGTACATTGCGATTTCATCTCCATTTCTTTGATCCGTATGACAAAAAATAACTTTTCTTTCTTCACGTGCCAAGGAATGACATTCTCTCTGTGAATTGTTTTCTCCGTTGCGAACCGAGACTTTAGGAAAAACATTGTTCTCCTCTCGCAGTTATTTGCGTACGTTAATTTTGGCGCCTTTTCAAGCGTCGCGCGAGTCCTCTGTTTTAACGAATTTTCCATAAGCAACGTTAGGATCTGCCAGGCACGCTCGCGATTGGTCGGCTCCGAGCGGGTTTCCATGAACGTTGAGATTTCGAATAATATGGGTATGAAACTACAAGAGGACGCGTGCATGCGATATGTAAAGATATGCGAGACAGTAGCGGATGGACGGTAACGGCTATCGTGTAGCTTTTGCCTGTTTACGTACCCTCTATCAGTATGCGGTTAATAGGGATGACGTCATTAACGAACAAAAAATAATCCACTTCACGCGCAATGGCGCAGTTTCATAGCAGCGACCACCAGCAGCAACAGCAGCAGCGGCAACAAATAGCGTCTAGCACTGGGAACATATGTATATATACACACGCACACGATAGTACATCGATCAGTCATCGACGACTCGAATGGGATTTTAGTTTGGACTCGTTAAACTTATTGAGACGTATTCGAATGCAGTTAACTCATGGACGAGCGTCTGTCTCGCGCCATTAATGTCACTACTTGGTTCACTGTTGAATCTTAGTCGAAATGAAGTACTCACGCAGACAGTTCGAGATATCGAATGCCGTGGTAACGACCGACGTAAAATTATGGACGACCGTCAATCCAATATACCACTTTCACGTGTACGGATCATCCAACCGTCTTGGAACGTTGCGTGACGCACGTGTTGAGTTTTCACGTAGCCAAAGCTCGTGGAGGTTATGATACATGGTTGTGCGTTTATTTGACGAGTTTCGGAATATACCCTCGGGACACGGCAGTTTCAATCATAAGCTATTTAACGTACGGACGTTTCTGTAACGTGGTACGAACGTGTTTTACATCATTGACCAACTAGAACACCGTTTCGTTCCTTTTGAATTCATTGTCGGAGAAACATTCGACGTGCATGGAGTATCTCGCGTAGCGTCACTGACTTTTATTTAAGCGGTTGGCACGCCTCGCACTCCATCGCGGCGGGAACTTTTATGAATATGGTTCTTTCATGCAGACGGATACAAAAATAGAGAATAACCAGTGACAGATGAATCGCTCGAAGAGCTCTTTAGTGTTTCTTGCCCGATACTCCAGATACTCGCGTCCGTCAATCGTATAGCGAAGTAACTAGCGGGCGACAGCCTAGTGACAAAATGGACGCCGACACGGCAGGATCCTTTAGTTACCGGCAGGCCCTTGCCTCGAGCTGTCAGAAAAGTTCCTAAACTCAAAGCAGTGTCGTACGTGCGTACAAGATGGCTCCTTGTTGCCTCGCGAGTTGTCTTCGCTTTTTTCTACGGACTGTACGCTTCTCGGAATTACACGGATCTCGTACGGAGAGGTTAGTGTGTGAGTCTGGACCATTGGTTATCTCCGACAGTGTTTCTCAGGCACCAGACCAACTTTTCGTATGCTTACCCAATACTTTTCTCATTGTAGTATTTTCATACTCGTTCAGATATTAAATTCCTCTGCTAAATACAGTAGCCACGTAATTTTTTACTCGATGTATCTTATCTACTTTATTTCTCTTATAAAATTTCGTGTGCTATGTTTCCTATCTATTTCATCGCCTCACCACGAACGTCGCGATTTCGGGGGATTTTCGATTGTCGGCTTTTTTGAAAGTGCCATAAGTGGTTTCGTAGTGTCGACAACCTCGGTTGGATACCACTTTGTTATCAAGAGTCGCAGCGTATTTTCTTTGTTCCGTTATCGGAGGACAGGGGTGGTACGTTACGGGGTACAGGCTCTTGCAACATGATAGTAAATAGATACGGTCTTGACTGCGGTCACTTTGACACGAGCGTGATAGCACTTATTCCCTCATCGAAATTCTCGTGTCTCTTTATGTATGTATCTTTCAATCGAATTCAGAAGATCATTGGATGATGCAGGTAACTGTGGACCAAGCCGAAGGTCAGTTTAGCAATAGTGACTTTATTTTATTAGCATGATGACAGTTAGTAACTCGGTCTCACAGTCCCCTAGTCAGTATCGTCTAAACATTTACTATATATATATTAACATACCGTAGATATAAATCTTTTCAACAAGAGAGAGAGAAAGACAAACAAGGGCTCAGCCTTGAAGATAGATTTTCAAAGTATAGACAGAGTCACCGATATGCAATCACCAAATTCCGTTTATTATTGCACATAATTTTGCCGTTGCGTAATTCGTGCGGACAAGCTTGTAAATCAGAAGGAGAAAAGGAGGATAAAACAAAATTGAGATAAAGAGAGAGCGAGAGAAGACACGTAGCTCCCCATTACGATTGACGCGTCACGTGTCAGGCGACTCGGTCGTTTCGTAGCCATGCGCATAGATACCTAATTGCGCGGCGAACTAATTGCCGACACTAATGAAATTTAGACGAAGTCGTACCAGTCGTGCCCTTGTTTAACTTCCTCTGTCCTTTTCTGGCGCGATCGCGTAGATGAAAATCGTAGTCAAGACAAATCGATCGAAGAGTCTCTTCTACCCGGTAACCGTCCTTCGAGGTTTGTCTATTCGCCTTTTAAATGGACGCGCGTAAATCCAGCCTCGCGTCTTTCGTTTACCGCGCATGCGCACACCTTCGATTAAGTCAAAGACTAAAGCGGCCATTGAACTTGTAGCCCTTCCGATGACCCGGCTGATTTTCGAACGATTCCCCCTTTTTTCTATTTCAAATTTTCTTTCACGCCGCATTATATTTATTCAACGGAGCAGAAAAACAATGGAGAGCACTGTTCGCGCGTGCGATTCCCCGCACGATTCTTTAAAAGTGAATACATCGCTTGCAGTGCTGTGACAATTTAGTGGGGCCGTTACACTGCGATGCGATGCAGTCTGGACGCGTATTCGGAATTACGTAATTATTTTTCCTTTCAATAGCCTCCTGCGCGTCTCGCTTCATCTCGAGTTGTTTATCGTCGCGTCAGCAGTGTCGTAGGGATAAAAATAAGTTCGCGAATCGATGAACCGCGGTATCTGTTCTTACGTTGGCGGCAGTGACACTCGGGGTTATCGTTAAATTAATATGCGAAATTAAAAGAAACGCGAGCGCTGCGAAAGCTCGACTGCCATTGTCTGCGAATTCTGACGGGTTGTTGCCCTTTTTTTTCACTCTCGTTACGAATTCGTTATGATGCACGGTCGCATTCTGTAATCGTTATTACGGATCGGCCGAGGTTTCTGTCGAGGTTCGCGTAAACAGTGCGTATCTGGCTTGTCTTTTTTTTCTTCTTTTTTTTTTATCGTAATCTCTTACCCCTACCTCTTGGACGTCTCGAGAGATAAGAAGCGGTAGTAGCCTCGCTGCTTGGGAGCGGCAATAATGAGAACGAAGAAAGGTTACAGCGAAAGAAATAAAAAGGGGGGCAAATTCAAATCCTCGAATGACATCCGTTACGGATGAACTTTGACTCGAGGGGTGATAAACTTCTTTTTAACCGAAATATAGAAAAAGAAAGAAAAGTTTGCTTTATCGAAATTCATTTTACGTCAGTCGTCTATCTACGCGCAATACCAATGTGAATTACGAGGATGACGTTGCGATATGCGATAGTCATTAAACGGAATACTTATGTAGATTGCGTAAGTCATGCTATTTACGGCCAAGAAAACCAGTCGAATGAGTATATTTTAAGGTTAAAGAAAGAAAAAGACTAACAGAAACGTCAATTCGGATTTTCGTACTATCACGAAGCAATCTTAAGACAGCCATACTATTTTCCTGAAAACACTCGATTCTGGATTGTTTGTGCGAATTGGGTAATTTTTCTCTCAAAAATTTTATCAATCCACTGTATCGCTCTGCCGATCCACTTATTGTTTTCGGGTAGGAAGAAACGGGGGAAAAATTGAAAAAAATTTACTAGCACCGCTTAATCGATTAATATTTGAAAAAAAAATTTTGCCACGGCGTAATTAGTATTTACGTTAATTAATATCGTTCGGCAGCCATTTCGTGTTCGTTCCTATACAGTCACGGTAAATACACGTAGCGTGATTGAGCATCACCGGACGTCTCGTCTATTCGGGCTACTATTTTTTACAGGCTGCGTACTGATTAGCCCTCTTGTAATCATCCATAACGTATATTAATTACCCATGAAAGTTTACGTACGATTTTTACCCTCCGCCGGTACAGTACATTTAAATGGAATAGGCCGTATGTATAAGGAATCGTGTTTTATCTACCGACAGGAAGTGCGTTGTTTATCCGTAGACTAAATATCCTTTTATTGTTATCACGATTCGACTATATATGTATATACGTGCTCACATGACTATTATATGAAGGCTCTTGGATACATATATGCATGAATGCGCTCACATATATTAATATATATGCACGGGTTGTTTGACTGGTGGTCTGTTCCGTTGACCCGTTCCGAGCGATAAATGCAGACACAACAATGTACAGCGACCTATACAGGGTGTTCCATAGAGAAAAAAAAAGAAAAAAAAAATGTACATCAACCATTATGTTACCAGCATGCAGTTTGTATGGAAAGAATGATAAGCATGCTCAGTGCTTCATCCTTTACACCGTTTAATCGAATACAGACGCGTTTTCATAGGACGACAAGTCAAATTGGTAGGACCCTGTACATCGTTACAGGAAATTTAACGTGTACCGAGCGACCTAAGGTAATGAGAATGAAAAGTTTATAAATAAAAAATAAAAAGAAAAACATTTAAACAAGAAGCGCAATGTCGCTGACGATGCCTTGAGCTTCGTTTCTACGTAGCGACAATAATTCATTTCGTCGATACAAAAAAAAATTCCCTCTTCGTTCCAGTATCTCATCAATACATTTCCTCCTTCCGGAGACTGTCCCAAGGTGCCATTACGAATTTTTATTTCCCAACGTATTTCGCAAGCAGGATATTTAGTTTACACGAGAGCGACGCGAAGTCTTGGCCAAGCGTAAAAACGACGTTTAATTACACAAGCGCGAATATTGCGGGTGAAATTACGTGTACGTGTTACGAATATTTACTCGTTTTTACGGAAAGTCATTTTTCTCATTAAAAATCATTCGAAATTATCGGCTTCAACCTTAAGGGCGATACGCAACTGTGCGAACAAGAGCCGATAGGAATTTACGTGCTGGTCGTTCATTGTAATGCTTCTTTTGTGTCTAGGGTCCGATCCTGACCCTGTGCCCGACCTTCTCTCTCTCTCTCTCTCTCTCTCTCGCTCCAGGAAAGATAAAAACGCACGAGAAAGGACGGACGTCATAAATCGGTGTTATCGGCAGCGTTCGAAAGTCAAAAACTCTTTCCGATAACCTTTTAGTTTATCTGGCTTCATTTTACGTTTCGTTAAACTCCCGCCAGAGTCGTTCCGTTCCCTCCTTTGCCTCCTCGCCCAGTATTCCCAATTTCTTCCCTGTTATTCTCGGAACCACATCGAACCACGGGTCACAGGGATTCTTAAATGAAAAATAAGTAAAAGTTACGCCACTTCGATCCTACTCTAAATTTACATTATTTTTCTAATACCAAATATCGCCTGTTGGAGCACGTTACTAGGCGGCCATGTTTCGACAACTGCTTAGCATCACAGTTCGATCCGCTTAACCGGTCGACTGACGAAGCTGACGTTATACAACTTGATAATAAACCGTGTAAATATGTATTTTGGCATTCGGAAATTTTTACATGTACCCACGTACGTTTCTTTTCTTGTACAAGTGTATATATATATATATATATATATATATATATACAGATTTAATCGCGATCAACGAGATACAGTTTAAAGTGGACAATTGGAGGTTAGGTTTTATACACGTGAATAGGGAACCCAGGGCGATTTGTATATATTTCAAGAGAGCCGTACGAAATGAATGACTGATAATTTTTGACCGTGAGTGACGTCATCGGCGATGCCGAGGGATGCTTGGACATTACGACAAGGAGGGACCATTTGACCCCACTCATTGTTTCTAATCCCACAATAAATTGAAGCAGCTGTACCAGCAATTGATACAAATTTACGTACAGTCCGTGGCATAAGGCGTCGGTTCTTAAGAGAGCGTCGCGACGGGCTCCTTATCCTTTTTTACCCCATGTTCTAGCATGGTGTATATGTATGTATATACTTGAAAAATAACATAGGACGAATGATCGGGTATCGCAATGATTCTATCGTGATAAAATGAAAATGATAACGAGGTAAAAATACGTGGGGAAGGTTAGGGTTAATTATGACGTCGTTCAATAGGCTATTATCGTCACTTGAAATTCTCCTCGTGACGATCGGCGTATCCTTTTTATTGTATAGCGTGGAGAGGAGCGTAAACGAAGATCCTCGAGGGCCCTACGGCTTTGCGTAAACACATGTAGCAACAATACGCTATTACATATGCCAGGCAGAGTGTCCAATGGCGTTCTTTTATATTTTTTTCTTCTCTCTCTCTCTCTCTCTCTCTTATTCCATTCTCATATTCTCTCTTCGTTACTCGGTATTCTTTTTTCTTGTCCCACCCGCCTTGGTCTTTCTTCTTTTAATTCTCGTATCCACCGCTAGTTGGCAGCAACGTCACGTGCCAGACTTCCTATGGGGTGCGCGCGTGCTTTACTGAATGCCTAATTATTTCATGATTATAATAATCATAATCGTGTATACGCTTACGGATTTTTGAGCGACGGACGATCGGTGGTAAATTTGGAAAAATTTTTTTTTTCAAAATTATACTCGACCCTCGTCACACCAACTCACGTACGCATTTACGTCCACGGGCGACATCGGCGGGTATTTTTAATTTCAGACTGTGGATCCGGCTTGGCTATCTTCCTTTATTACCTACGAGGAGCTATGGGATGTGGTTGCGCGATTTTTATTAATAGCTATGGGACGATAATAACTGTCGCGATAACAATTGGCTGCTGGCTCGATTAACGTTTCGAAATATTGCTGCGGGATAATTCGCTGCACGTGAAATTTCTTAAGACGGGGAAAATTTTTCCTCGCTTTACAGGACTGTAGGCGTCTTTTGTCGTTAGGCGACAGGTACGTCTCTAGGCTTCACGGTGCCCCGTACTGCAGAGTATTATTTTTTGGGTGATTTTCGAAAATTTTGTTTTTTCAATATTTATCACAGGCTCCAGGCATTATTGTTATTGTGGCTTTATAGCCTTCCAAGCGGACGGATTCCGCAACCCGGATGTTACTGTGATATGGCAGGTGGTGGGTACCTGGACTGTATAGCCTTAAGGAAAAAAAAAAAAAAAGACAATTTCACTATTATAAAAGCCACTCTACTGCCGTATCGACGAAGGTCGTACAGTCGCGACGTCCTCCGCGTTCCAAACGCTAATCGGATGCTGATTGGCGAAAAATTTTGCTGTTCTTCCCGAATGTCTTTATACCTTATTTAACAACTGTGCGAACTTGAAATTCGCGTCAGCGCACTTTTACACCGCCCATACGAATTCATTAACAGTCGTTTCTATATTTTATATATATATATATATTCTCCACGCTAAATGCCTATCCCTAATTCCCGATGCTATGGCTCGTGCGAAATTGGCAAGTAACTGACGTCAGAAGCGGAAGTGAACGAGGATCATGGAAAAAAATAAGATGAAAACCAAGATTATAAGAATTACGAAAAATTTACTTAAAATTCCCCCTGAGGTAATGAGTAGATAAAAAAAATATTTATACCTACTTGACATACTGGATATATTTATATGCTAAGTAGTGGGTTAAAAAAATATTCTCAAGATTTTGCCAAACTTCCGGTCTGGTCTTCGTTTTTATCGTTTTATCCATGATCTCGCGTAGGTAATTGACACCGATGTATTTTACTGGCACGTGTGTTAGTTATCTCTGGGTCCTACCAGTGCGTGTAGTATACCTACGTTATGTATATCTGTATCTTGTATATATATATATATATATATATTTGACCAACTATATCTATATGTACGCATATACGTATACCTATATGTAATACCTAGGCGCTACATATGTACCGCGTGTGTTGCTCTTTCTTTGGAGGTCTGCTCTTGCTCAAGGTAAGGGCCCGGCCCATTCACATGTACCCACTCCACACTGTTAACCGGGGGCCCCGCGTACCAACGTGGAATCACAAAACCACAAATTAAGTCCCGCACGCATGTGGATGCGGTTCACGCAGACAACTTCACGGCATTACATGCCGTTCGGAAAGACTTGCTGCTCGGTACAGTCGCGAGGAAAAGTATTCGGAGTATACGAAAATTCGTCGGTCGCCCACCTACGCGAGCGACGGACAGATACGAGGATAGGATACGAGGACAGATACGCCTTGAATCCCTTGAAAGTTGGACAAAAAGTTTCATACGTACGAATTATCGTTTATCGTTTATCGTAATCATTGATCGATGACTTGGACGATGATTTTCGGAATTTCTTTTTTTCATCGGATAATTTTCTTCCTCGGAAATATCGAAGCCTCGCAGCCGAGTGCGCTAAGATCATGAATCATATTATTTTTTTGTTTCTTTGATTACTCTTCATTATCTGTTTCAACGGATCGATAAGGTGATCGTTACTGTTGTGTTGCACTCTTGCAAATGGGCTGCTCTTATCGGTA
Source organism: Trachelus iudaicus (assembly GCA_030142595.1). Taxonomy (NCBI): domain Eukaryota; kingdom Metazoa; phylum Arthropoda; class Insecta; order Hymenoptera; family Cephidae; genus Trachelus; species Trachelus iudaicus. The sequence continues at coordinate 2,178,501 of JARQTH010000323.1, read as the reverse complement.
CACGTTACGCACTGCGCATGCGTACAGTGTCTTTCGTGGGGTTCTGCGCATGCGCACTTGCCTCGTCAAGTTGTCAGAAAATTCTTGCAGTTCGCCGATTGAATTACGCACGAGCAAGCAGTTTCGTTATTTATTGCATGTATGTGAATTTTATAAAAAAAGAAGTCGAATTTTGTTTTCTTTACGATTTAAGCATTTTTACCAATTTTCTCGATGAACCTAGGCAGCACGCTGGTAATGTATATGGTGGCAGAGGAATACGGTAGGTGGAGTCAATGCCAATATAAATAGTACCGTGTAGACCATAATCAATCTACGTGACAGTGTTGCTCCTATGGTCCCCATGGTACAACCATACCTTTGGAATGCCATGGCGTATACTTTCCGCCATCGCGCATCACAAGGAGCTCTTCCTTGGAAAATCGTGTCCATCCATACTCGATTTTACATGAATAATTTTCAAGATGTCCTTTCCGGGTTCTCCGTAAGACTTATAAGAGACACGCGCGTTATGAAAACGTTGAACTGTATTGTTATATACATAATTTGATAGGCAATTGATTTGCAAAATTTCATTAACTCGTACAATTTTTTAATCGGAATCCGTCATCGCCCTGCATCCTGCTCGCGATCGAAATCTTGATTCGTTCAATGTCATGTCCGTAAATCAAGAGACGCGTTAGACAAAGTCGTTTCCGCGTAAGCGACGTGAAATAAAGTCGAGACGGAAGTTGCAAAAATTCTCTGAGAATCCAAGGCAAACTGGAGTATCAAGCCAGGAAAGAAACTTCGAAGCATTTACCGATCTCTTTTATACAGGCGCTTTGTAGCGTGTATATATATATAGAGCCTTTGACTTAATCCGCTGCGCATGCGCACACGGCGTTTACATAAAAACCGGTATGAATGATCGTCACGACGACAAGGAAAAACGTGCCGATCGTGCGAAAAATTTCGCGAAAAGTGTAATTTAGGTGGAAACGCATGAAAAAGCGTACGAAGTAAAAAAAAAAGAGGGAAAAAAATCGTTAAGATTTTTCATTATAACTTTTCAATCGTCACTATCATTAATCTTCATGTCGTTAAGATATCTCACGTATCCCTCGATACGCAATTAATCACTATCACGTGTTACACTCGTATGCCTGAGTCTGTTTTTTTTTTCATACAAAATCAAATTGCACGAATTTTGACCAATAAAAGCTCAATCGATCGATACGTGAGTCTGAGATCGATATTGAAAAAAAAAAAGCACATTTCCTAAAAATAATTTTGTAAAATTTCAATGGCGAATTGTGAAGTGAAAATTGTTGGATTTTGAAATAAAAAAAAATGGCAATGCTTAGTCACGCGGTTAGTTATCACTGTCATTAATGCGAATAGCCAAGCGAGTTGTCACGCGGCCAAGGAGCAATTGTGTAAAGTAGAAGGAAGCTTGAAAAAAAAAAGATCGCCGTTGGCCTTGAACGTGGTTCGCCGTAGCGACAATATATGCGTGTCGTGCGTAGAAACTGTGGTATTAATTTTAAAAATTAATTCAATATTTTATCAACTGAGATTCGCCGCGAGGTAGGCGAGGTACGGGTAGCCGCCTACCGGTAGGAACTTTCGTGAGGAAAAATTGACTCGGACAGGAGGTTATGGGCAAAGGGTGTCGAAGTCCTGGGACAACATTGGTGCCTCGTTAATTCACTAGGCGGCGCGTCATGTGAAAAAGGCCTGGCTGTGGCCAAAAGGAGGAACGGAGGGACGGACCCAGGGGGCCGGCAGAACCCGTTCTACGACTCTTACTTCTTCGCTGGCTCCGGAGAATCCTCTTTGCCCTTGTGCCCCTCTCGCTGTCGATATACCTTATTTTTATTACTTTTTCTTTCCTTCTCTTCTCTCCCTTATCATTATCTTTGATTACAGCAAGTACTTTCGACGGATTCTTCCATTTCCTGAATTTAAATCGAGGACCTTGTATCCCTTCTACAGGGGACACCTTGAATTTGCCAAAATTGGCCAAACTGCTTTATCAATTTTTACCTTTATCATTGCACTCCGTAAGGGAATTATTTGGGTATGGTCCATGTGCAAGATCAGTTGTAATTTTTGATTTCCCACAGGCACCCGCATGTGACTGTTTCACGTTGGTATCAGGGCGCGCCCCATTATATTATTTAGAAAAATGCTCCCCCTCTCCCCTCTTCACGTACGTTTAAGCGTGGCGGGTCGCGTGTTACTGAAATACGGGCTGGTAAATTGATATTAATTGCCGAGGAGTGACAGACGACAATAAAAATATTTTAGCCGAGTAAACGTACCGCGACGCACTCTACCTTTCTGCTAACAGTCTGAGACTGGACGCGTAATTAATTAATTGTACTAATTATACGTGCCAGCTCGAATTTACGTATTCAGTGTAGCCGTGGGCTTATATTTTTATTAAAATTTATTCGCCGATTAACTTCTGCCATTATTACGTATCGATGCCTCGTACAGAGCGTCAAATGATAATAGAAAGCGGAAGGAAGTGTTGCGAAGCAGCCGGAAGTCACTTCCGCAGATACAGGTAATAATAATGTGTGACGTGTTCGATATAGTCGAAAGATCGTGAAACGTCATGGAAAGGCAAGAGAATGTAATCAGGTTTTTTTTTTTTTTCAATCCTTGTACACACCTTATACGCGGTATTGTGCATTGAATATGCATTTTTGCTATTTATACGTATGTGTATATATGTGTCTGGCGGAAGGGGGGGGGGGGGAATCACCAGATGAATTTTTAACATGAATTTCCAGTAACACATAAAGCAGCCTGCGTCTTACGTAAAAATAACGGAGCGTACGAGGTAAGCTGAAAGAGAACGTTTCCGGCACGTTACTTGCTCGCCGCGTAATTATCGGTCCACCCTGTATAATTTTCTTCAGCCAATTTTCGCAATTCCACCCGTGCCCTCGGTTCGTGGATCATTATAAAATTTAATGCGAACCGTAGGTATACCAAAAAAAAAAAAGAAAACGAAAGATCTAAGAGATTGGATAAAAATTCACGAGAAAATATACCAAGTGTCTCTTATTCGTATGCTGACGTGGATCTTGCGCAGCAATGCGCGCCTCCTTATACATTCTGCTCGTTCATTCCAGTTGTCGTGCGATTTCCTTCGAGCGACGTGAAGTCGGCAACGAACCGCCGTCAAGGATCCGGGAGTCACGCGAATACCAACCCCTAACCTCAAAGCAGAGTGTCGGGGCTGTAGGTGGTTTAATAAATGCATAAGAAGATATTTGGGCATCCCTCGAGTGGCGACGGACACCTGCGAGGATCTCCCTGAGGAAAAAGAAAGAATAAATAATAATAAAAAAAAAAAGGTTAACGCCGAGTAGTAAAAAAGGTAGAAAAAAAATTAGGCGCGTCTCTCGGAGGGGGAGACCGGTTCGTCTGGTCCTTGATTTGAAGCCAAGTGTCTCTTTTTTTAACCTCCCTCTCTCTCTCTTCCCCTCCTTTCATCCCTCTTGCCACAATACTCCCATCTATCCTATACGCCTTCGGGAACCTTCCTCGCCACGACCGTCCTCCTCTAGTTCATTTCAACCTTAAGGGCGTTGCCTGCCACCGTCTTCCTTCTACGTATACGTATATAGACAGATCGGGTCTACCTTCACTCCGCTTCTCCGTCGCGGCTTCTCCTCCCGTCGCATCCAACACTGCATCTTCCTTCCACTTCTCGGATGCACCGCCATTCGTCTCTCTCTCTCTCTCTCGCTCTCTACGGTGAGTATATTTTCTTGGTGTGTATTAAAAAAAAAAAAGAAGTCCAGAGAGCCTCGTTACGTACGGGATTCTACGTGGCTGTATGCAATCTACATATATGTATCTTACCGTATTCGAAATAAATTCTGCAGCCAACTTCACGTCCACGGACACTGGCTTCGAAGTAGACAGAAGGAAATGTCCCGCTGACTTCGTAACATTTATCTAACCTTTAACGCGTTTCGCAGCATAGCATTAACGACAGAGGGAATTCATCGAGCTGACTAATGACACTTCAAGGATCGACTCAAAAGGGTCTACGCAACCGTATTCAAGAGTGTATCAGCTGAGACGCACGTTTGCGGCTTTCAGTGGCAGGGTGTAGGATTTTGAAAATCTGATCTGACTACTATTTAATGTTTTTCGACTGCGCGCATTGTTCTGTCACGTTCGAAAATAAAAAAAATTAGGACATTTCCAGTGACATCGGAGACAGTTAAATTTACAAGTCGTAGATCAAGCAAAACAGCATAGAAATGAAATAAGAGTTCATAGCAAGGCAGCACGTAATAAGGGAGATATTTGCGTTCGAAGTTTGGTAACCTTTTCACTGATTTTCGATACTGGCGTAACTTCTTAACTTCGTGCCTAGCGGAATTTTCTGATACCCCCCCTAGTAGAACTATCCGGAAGTACCGTTGGCGCCGAGAGCGCCGTCTGGCGGAATTTTCCGGAACTACCGAAACTGCTTTTCCAAACAACGCTCCACCGCAAACGAGCCTCTTAACCGATACCCTCTCTATGCGTACGTACAGTCACGGAAGACAAGCGTTACTACCGCATTTAAAATTTAGCCTCAGCTTCGTTTTCACTTACCGGCCATTTTTCTAAACTCTGACGTAAATTGCATACGTACGTAAACTCGTTAATTCTACTTAATGCGCAAGAGTCATCGATTATCGTACAGGCTATAACAGTGAGTTACTCGAGCTCCTAAGGATACTCAGTCGGACTAAGCTTTAAAGCAACTCTCGTTCCTCTGGTGTAGTCGTGTAGTTTATGCTCGCTTACCTACCGACCCAGGGAAAGTGGTGTCCTACTTGTGCGCCAACGACCACTTGGCCAACTGACTAAGAATGCATATACACGTACGAAGAGACGAGGAACGGCTTTATGTAATCGAGCGTGTAACGCGGAGCGTGTCGCAAGATTCCATGAATGAACGTCGCGCGCCAAGGAGTCTTCTCGTTGTCTTATATTGCTCGGACAAAAATGTACCACGTATATATGTATATCGCGGATCTGTAAAATCAGTATGAAATAGGATTTTCAAGACTTGGTTGCTTAAAAATTTTGTTATTCAAATTGATTCTATTCGCTGGTCGTACAGTCGTGCCTTTGACTAGATTGCCAATTCGTTAGCTTCACCTTTAGATTTTCACTCGGCGTTTCCGCTCTGGTTCTGGACGCCTAATGGTTTTACAGAAGCCGATTATGGCGCGAACTTTGCTCGTTGCTTTCACTGCTCTTTACGCCTTGACTCCACGTCAGACTCTACGGTAGAACCCGGTGATGCGTTTAGGCTGTATTTTTCTTTTAAAAATCACCGAAGCTTCTCGTCCGTGACGCTTATGACTTTGGACGTGTCTTACATGAAAATGTTGAATAACAAAATTTGCCATGGCAACGGTTGACGGAGGTCGTGAAGAATTTGGTACAATTTTGAAGATATTTAAACGAATTTCAATTGCATCGTGCCGTTTGGAACGAATGGAACTTTTTGATAATGGAATTCATTAGGCTGCACAAGAAGATGGTCTCTGCGTCTCTTTTCAGTGCGTGACTTTATTGTATACTTATTCGCTTCTGACCTTCCCTTCCTTCCACACTTAGTCTTTGTCTTTCTATTTTTCTCGGAGACGACGTACAAAGGAAACTAAAGGAACGACGTGTTCGAGTTATTAAAAAAAGAAGATTAATCGGATTTACCTGCGGGCCAAAAATCAATGGCGGCTTCGACTTCGCGAGGCGTCAAGATCAAACAGAGGAGACTCCTGGGGACCAACCAACTGCGTATTTAATACCGTTTATTTGTTAAAGGTAGATGCATACAATTGTCGAGCGTGACATAAATAAAATATATATCTTACATAGTGAGAGTTGAAGAGACGTACTGGAGTGTGGAACACAGAACAAGAGAGAAGTGTTGGGGGTTATGGAAAAAAAAAGAAAAAGTTTAAGGGAAATGATCATAGGATAAATAAAAAGACCACCGACAGTTCTCTCCTGTTTTGTTGACTTTGGTAAAGCGTTAATACCAAAAGAAAAATGCAGCTTACCAGGCAACGACAAGAGGAACAAAAAAAAAAAATATTACATTTACCATTCTATATACACGCGTATCTCCGTTACGTTAAGGCCCCTTCGCACCGAACTTTCTGTCGGTGTCGGATTAGCGATCGATACCCGATATCGATCGTGATTGATCTCATCCTCCTTTCGATCGGGAATCGATCGTCACGAGGTACGTTACTTTCTATGGACGGCAATTTGATACAGAACGTCTGTGTGTCTGTTGTGAGTACGTGAGTTTCTTGTCCGGCGGTACACGCATGCGTACGTTGATTCTTGTTTCCTTGTCTTTCATTTCTTTTTTTTTACAATTAACATCTAATTTCTATAAAAAGACAATCTTTGTGGCGGCCCGTACAGTTTTCGTTGAGGGTTGCACGATCTCGTTCGAGAGAGACAGACAGCAGAGAAATTTTTTAAATGATTTTTGAGTGCGTTCCTATTAATTGACGATCCATTGCAGAACGCTGGTGTCGCCACCTCCAATGGAAACGAGCCTTATATCGTCCTGGAGGAAGGACACGTTGGTCACGTGACTCGAGTGGCCACCGTATACGTGATAAAGAGACTGTAATCGATGAAAATATTGATAAGGATAACAGCGAAAAGAAAATTATTATTTTCAATAATTACCTTCGGCTGGCAGGCTGGATATGAGAAGAGTTTGACCTTGCCAAAATCATCCCCGGTAGCCAATAATTTACCGTCCCCGCTGCGGGTACAGTTATTCACGTCTGTACCGTCTGCGCCCTCTGGCCAAATTCCAATAGTTTCGAATGATATGACGCACGTGTGGGTTGCCCAGTCGACGTCCCTCAGCATTGAGGATTGTGGAATTTGACGGCAGACTCCGGGATTCCCTAGGAATAATTTTCATATTGGTTTTACAGAGAATTTTGAAAATATTTTAAATTCAATAAGAATGGACAAACTTCTTATCGATAATCGGTAAATTTAATATTTTCACTTACAGTACAGCAACTCGTAGTCACCGCTGTTTGAACGTAGATACTGACTATCTACGGACCAATCCAAATGCGTTATGAAACTAGAATGTCCCTGGAAATAAAGAAAATTTAATATTACAATGGGGAAAGTTCATTTGAGGTAATTTTTTTCTGTATTATCTACTGTGGTTTTATCTACTCTGTCGATACTTGACAACACGTGAAAGCTGATGATACTACGACAAATGCACTTGTGAGCTAAAACAAAGTATTTGCATGCGAGATACTCTTTGCGAATAAACGATTTTATTTCGATTAAATATATTATTTTTTGAAATTCGCAAAGAGTTTCTCTACGGGGATACGAGACAAGTCTTACTCCGTGTCGCCGAATCCGCTTTGGCTATAAAAGAATTAACGAAGTTACCACGAATGGACTATATGGACATATTTATTTGGTTATTATCACTAGCGATAAGAATTCAAACTGTTATCAGTAAAAATAACAATTTTTTATTTAACTCACCATGCAACGTCCCACACGACTGTACTTGGTCGCGTCTTCATTGACTTGATATATATAAATATAATTATCCCTGGAACCAACAGCCAGCAAGGATCCATCAGGTGAGAATCTGACGACCTGTAAAGGTATGTAAAAATTATTAATCAAGCAGCCTTAGCTCGACAAATTAATTGATAAGACAGATTCAAATTTCTCACCTGCAGGGGTTCGGAACCATCAGAATGGTGCGTATACAGTTCTCTGGTTTCACTGTCTATGGCTAACCATTTACCAGAAACGCAGCCAACAACCATAACCGTGCCGTCCGGTGAGAAGCAGACACTCTGGGCTTGTTCCTGTAGACATAAATAAATCAAATGAAATTCGATATATCCACTGAGTATAAATTAGAAGAAAATTTATCAATTAAAAAAAAACCAACCCCAATGTCTTTACTCCAAACGACAGTATGACTGAGACTGTCCCACATCTGAAGAAGTCTGTCGTGAGCTGCAGTTGCGAATTGAGGTAGGGTCGGATGAGCCGAAAGACCCCAAACCTCTTCAGTGTGTCCCAACATGGCAGGACTGAAACCCATTTCCACATCACCGACAAGGATGCAATTTCTGGTGGTGCCAACGAGCAATTGGGAGCCCCTGCCCTCTGAGACTGTTCGGATTCCACCAAAATGATCTTCGATCTACAAGATCATCGTGCCAGTAAGCTCAAGACTCTTCATAAAAATTCCAATACTCATACCTGCGCCTCTTCACCCGTGGGCTTGAGATTTCCATCGAAGTGAAGTATTCGACCGTCTTTACCACCGCCGGTAACAACGTTACCATTCTTCAATACGCACATAGAGAATATCGAGCCCTCGTGAAGATTTCTAACCAGCCGCGATATAGTATTCGTGCCTATAAAATTATAATTAATTAATCACGATTACACGATAAAATAATAATCAACGCAAATATTAAAAATCTTACCTCTGGCCCAAACGATGATATTTCCATTGCTGTCGCCGGTAAGTATATCACCATTTTGATTGAACGCCACGCAAGTTACGTATCTCGGCTTATCGCGATTCTCAAAGACTCCCATGCGCTTGTAAAGCGTCCCGCCGTTATTCAAGGACCAGAAGGACACGTGTCCCTTCCCACAGGAGACTATTTGGTTTCGTTCCAGCGGATGCCACTCGGCGCACACTACCGTGTCGACGGAGCACTGCAATTGGAATCATCCTCCGTTAAACAAGTGACATCCGGCCCGAGCCAGAAGAGAAGTACCAGTGGGTATTGGGTCCTTTTCAAAATTCATATCCAGACTACCACGCGAGCAAAGACTTCCAGACGCTGAGTGCAGGTAATCGTTATACCTGAAATCGCTGCTCACCTTAGTCTCAGTGACCTTGACCCCACGATCACTCTTCTGCCAATCCCACACCGATATATTGTGATCGGAAGTCTCGTCGATGGCGCAGAGGAAGTTACCGCCATCGGCCTTCGAGAAGGATAAGCAACAGATGCTCCCATCGAACTCACCACTACCGATGACACTCATGGTACTGAGACTAACGGAATTCCATATTCTGATGTGTGGCTGAAATGATAATGTCCATATCGATCCACCATAAATCCTTATCGCATTAAATAAAGCTTTATTCCCAGTCGTCTCTTACCATAGAATCCCTGCGATCCGTACCTGCTACCTGACCAGTAGCCACCAACAGCTTATTGGGATGAATTGCTATGCTGTTGAAAGAATATTAAATTATACCAAAGGTACAAACTAATCGTATTCATTATGTAAATTGTACACGATACAATGGCATCCATACCACTTCACGTCATCCGTATGACCCAGGTAGTGTCTTTGGCTGTGTTCCTCCATGTTATAAAGCACAACGGCAGCAGCGACGAAATAAACGATCTCACCGGTTGGCAACAGATGCAAATTGCTCCTGCAGTCTCGTCCTCTGTATCCGTAAACCCAATCGAGTTTCAGTTTACTCTGGGGTGGCGTGCTGACCTTGTGGAGGTCATAGGACTCAATTGCAGGGGTTGGAACGTAGAGAACCACGGGTCGTCCTCTTAAGTACATCAGTACCGTACCCTCGTCTTCGTTGTACTGCATGTCTCTGGTGCTGGAAATTAAAGGAGTAAATTTCATGAAAAACAATCTATATCTTTAATATTAAAAATGGCTGACGCTCGCGTCATTCTTACTGGTATTCTCTCGGTGCTGATTTGCAAGGGCCCTCGCGGTCTACTGCTATTATTCGAATCTAACGGGTCGACGTTAGCGTAACGTACTTTTTTCAAAATTTTTAATCCTGTATTTCCCCGAGCGCGACAACCCGACGATACGATTCACCGAGTCTCACTGTTGGATACCAACTGGGCTCAGAGACTTTCGCCACTCTGAGAAGGCTTCGTAATACTCGCAATCCTCTCTTGCCCTGAAACGGATGACTCACTCGACGTACACAATGTATATGTAGACTGTGTACGTATAACCACCGGTTGAGACAGTAAAAAACTCGTGAGAGCGAATTGTCGCGATATTACGCGATACGCCATTACAAATTTAATGTTATTGGATGAACTTTTTTTTTTCGATCGTTTTGCGCAACACAATCTTCGAGACGTACGACAGTTTTGCGAAATATTTTTTTTCATGCGTTAATTATTTCTTTTGGTGCTTTAACGATCCACGCAATTGACACAGGAAGACCTCGATCCGCAATTTGGGATTATCGATTATTTTTCTTTAAGGCGAATTCACTTCATTGGTGACCCCCCCACCCCTCGTTTAGTAGCTTCCGCTCAATGTTGCCACTTCACGCTGCAGGAAGTCCCGCTCGCAATTCTTACTCAATTGCAGGACACGAGTCACCGCTGCTACTTATGCAATTTATTATAGTCTATTGAGAATTAATTATTTTCTTTTCTTTCGCTTGTTATCCTTGTTCGGATATGTGTTCTTTTTGAATTTTGCGAATTTACGGTCGATTCTCGTTTATTGCATCGGTACCCGAATTTATGGTCTTTTGCGAAACCCCCACAAAGCACCGGTTTGTCTATGTAAATTTTTCATGAGGCAATCGTCTAGCGAGTGAGACAGACGAAGAAAAAAAATATATATATATATAAAATAGCCAAAAAGCAAATTTGTTTTAACAAGAATCTTTACGAGGTAACCAGGAAGGTTCTATATTACAAATTTACTAGATTATGTACGCCCACGTCGAGCACAGTTTGCGGAGGTGGTTTCCACTTATCCCAGGAATTCCGTGCAACCTCTGACATTATTTGCATGCGAGGTCAAAGTTCACAGGTAAAGCGTCCTCGATTAATGGTGTGCTCGGTACAAGTCCCGACACACATTGTGGTAACACAGTGGATATATATTATCCATGCCACAGTCTTTCGTTTACTTACCCGTGCTTCACGTTACTGAGTACTGGAGGCTTGAAGAGGTTGAACAAGGACTTGGTGGATGCTGACAATCTATAAAAATGGAAACGAAAAACCATGCAGTGCAGAACAGAAAAAAAAAATAACCAAAAATAATTGCCACAGATAAAAAATTAAAATTAGACAATGTGCTCTCTGCCGGCTAAAATCGAACAAGCGCCGTGGTGAGGACAACAAGCTTGAAAAATCAAACGAGTCTAAGCAATGCGTGACAGAAAAAGAGCGTGCAAAAATAAATTCACCAAGTTAATAAACCTACCTGGAGGAACCGACCAGCTGAGCGTTGTTACCCTGGGACTGTTGAGGCGAGTGAATAAAGTCACCAGTCGAGGACCATCTCTTAGCACGCCTCAGACTACTTTGGGGTGGTCCGTTTGCTCTCGTCGTCGGCGACCTGAGCGTGCGTGGTTTTTTATTTACAACATTCGTTACAGGGAACACGTCCATTTCAAGAATCGAGGACCAGGATACGTCTGTGCAATGGCTTCTTGTATTATGGACTGGCGACCCAACCTACCTTGCTACTGGTAAAGGCGTTGCTCTTGGACTGGGAGATGGCACTGGGGAAACGCTACTGCTGCTTGGACTATCCGAATGAAGTGATCCGGTAGACTGGTAATGAACAGACCTCCTAAAAAAACAAGACAGAAATTCCGCTCAACCCACGTTCTTATTTACAAGCATCGACTTCGAATATTAAGACAGCTCAGGTTAGATCGGTTTAGACGGCATGCTCAGTACCTCTGCGGAAGTTGCGAAGGTGGCGTGTAACTCGCTGGTCTTCTGGGACTGGAACCGTCCCTTACGTCATGCGAGGAACCTGAATTATTTTTCAAGGACGAGGTACCACCTTGTCTCAATCTAAGGTCCTTCTGAGAGCCCGTACTCTGACTACCTGTAAATACGATTTTAACATTACAAATAATTTTTGGCTCCACCAATTTCAATATTAACCCTAGAACTAGGCACTTTGGCACCCATCGTTACGCGTGCACAGGAGGATATATTTTTTACGCCTATTTTGTCTGACGATGCCGCTGCAAGCCGTTTACTAAGGCAGCAAATGGTGTTAACGTGGAAGAAGCAAATGTGAAATAATTGAATTTCCAGACATTACAGACAATGAATAAATAACTTTAAGATTATTTTTTATCGAGACTTTCAATATTAGGGTTATCACTTTTTGCCATTCGTATAAATAAAACATTTATCTCGCAGATACCCACTTCTAAGAGGCACGTGACCGTTTCTAATGGGAGACGATATGGCTCTGTCTCCCCTTCTGTCGATCCGCTCGTCCTCCCTGCGATCTCGTCCTTCAAGCTGAGAAATTCGTCTGAGAGCGTCGGCAAGGGTCGCCCGGAGACAAACAATCTCATCCCTCTGCGCCAAGGACTGCCTTTCGAGATCGGCGACTCGTCCGAGCAAAGAGCCGGTCTCGCATTCCAGCATCTCATCTGCAAAGATTCACGGATTTAACATACCGAGATCGTTCGACCTTTCGTATCGTCCTTCGCTCCGGAATACTATCTTAACAATGCATAATTTTGTGATCCTTAACTGTGATAACGCTGAGCACAAGTACCCGCAAAGCCGACCAAGTGTACAAGCATCGAAAAGAATTAAAAACTTTCCAACGAGCCTTTCGAAGTCATTAAGATTCTCTAGATGGCAGCACTTGCGAGCGACTTGTGCCGATTCTTATGGCCTTTCAAATTCTGGTACTGTTAACGCTCGCAGTCATTATACGCATATACATATAATATTGACATCCACATATACCAAACCAATACGTCTAACCAATCTATAGCTACTCACGCCATGCTTGTTCGGCCTCATTGATGGTGTCCATAGTATCCGGAGTAGACATGACGATTAAACCTCCGGTCTTGATTCACGGCGGTATTAAAATATATCAGTCAATTGAGTATTATTACCGGCCGTTAAATTATACACTGTACAACGAACTTATCCTCGTGTACACGCCATGCTTGTTGTCTCTGCACTTTCGTGCTTTTCTTATGCTTATCGCGCATCGACTGCGTCGCTTATATTGCGTGACAATTTACCCGACCGGCGTGTCTCAAGAGTCTGCGAACTGAAGCGACGGCAGAGGACGCCCTCCCTCGCCACTGTGCAGCACGTGGTAGCTCCGCCACAAGTAGGCTGGTTATATATGAAAATTATTTATTTTTGTCTTGGAAAATTATTCGCTAGCGAGTTGTTGACTGTCTACATTTTTTTTTTTAAATTCCGTATGAAATTTCGAATCGGATGTTTTTGACATTTTTGTTGATTATTTTTTTTTTTTTTTTTCGATTAATCAACCAATAGCCTATATCGTTATTTAATGATAGTTGACAATCTTAATTATCAACGGTCGCTTGACTCGTTACCGTGACAACGCGATTCAAAATAGCGACGGTAAATTTACGAGTAACCAAAAATAATCGTCCTTGGAGCGATTTCAAAATTTCTAGACATTTTTTGCGGGGGAAATTCCAACAGTCAATTTCATTACATCGAACCAAAGAAAATCAGTGATGCACACTGAAATCTAGTTATGAACTTTCGACATACGTGTCATATGTGTCGCGAGCGTATACACAGTGAAATTATGTAACGTGCCATGTATACTCAAACTTCGTATTATGTTTGAGTAAATTAAAAAAGGAGTCAAATTTCCAATCCGATTCGCACTGAGTTTATTTCACATAAAATTTGTTTAATTTTATGCTTCATACTCCCCCCCCCCCCCGCCCCCTTCCCTGCTGTTTTTGATACATTCGCTCTGAGAACAAAAGACCATTTTTTGATTTTACTTCCTTCAACCTGGGCAAACGTACGTCATTCAGAATATATATTTTTGACACTTCCGTTATTCCGCTTCTATTTTCCTTTGTTCTATTCTACATTAAAGTTCCTTGTCCTTTTTATCCATTTAATATGAAACGTTTCGCGTATCCGATACTCCACGGGTGCTCTAACGTTTACGCCGTTCGCACGTGTTTTCTCTATGCCGGCCCTAACGCTACTGTCAGACAGAACCCAGCTGCTTTAGGACACGATCAATACGTTCCAGATACACGCGCGATTATCTAGATGAGGATCGCTCGTGCGTAAAGAGGTACCGCACCCGGATCAAACTGTTCGAGATAATTTTCGAGCGTAGTTATCTCAACATTTTCGATAGAGTTATCTAAGCGTTCCACAGCGACCACCCCCTTTTTACGTGAATAACAAAATTGCGCGCCACCCTCCGACAAGGGTAGGTCCCACGTGTCCGTTGACGATCAATAAATATATATGTATCGATCGCTTCGAGATTCACTGACAATGACATTGACCATACGACGCCAATTATAAATGCTTAAGATCAGCTGATATATTTTTAGATGGGATTCCCATGATACGTGGGCGTAGCCCGAGCACGTGGGTGTCACATAATTACATATGTAACGTTTCTAACGGCGCTAATAGCCCAGGACAATGTAAACGAGTCGTTCGTACTAACCCACGCGAAAGACTCTATATATACGAACATAAGTGATTTTCAGTATATCGAAGGATGACCGTACGAATAATTTTTGAATGATGTCGACACTTCTTTGGTTAATTTTTTATTACTCGTATATTTAACTATGAAATATATACGTATATTTTACGTTTACCCACTCGGTTACCATTACCAGATATACCATCAATATTAATGAAAGAACAGGATGAGCTAGGCGCACCTTCGTAACGTCATCGTTCGCTACCTTGAATGACTTACATAATAATCATCGTAATACTGGCACAATGCCTGACCATGCAAACCAGACGTAAATACCTGAACAATTGCCTTTGCGATTTGTAATTCCGTTTCGTAGGAATTCACGAATTTTGTCTCGACCTGTACGCATTCGAAGCGCAGACACGTTTCTGCGCATGCGCGCCAACTGTCTTCGTACGACTTTCAGATTCGTCATTCCGCCAGTTGTACTTATCGAATCAAATGTCTGTTTACAGAACAGATAACTCTGTGCGACCTTCTTCGGATAACTTTAAATATTCGAATTATCATTTACGGCAGTGACAATTTTCTTACCCATTTCTTGACAGGTCGTAATCTCCTGATGATGCCCGTTCACGCGCATCGTTGACTCGGAATTTTCTCTCTCATAATTTGGCGCCTCTTTCGAATCGTGCTCCTCTGAAACACAAGGTATCGTTACGATCAATGCTAATTATTCAATTATAATTACTTCTAACAGTCTTTAAATAAATTTAAAGCTTCGAGCCAATCGATTATCCTTATTATCTTTTCTCACAATTAAAATACGACTTGTTTCAATCCTCGCCAAAACTGGTGCATTGGTTACGCGAAAACCAGTAAGCATTGACCCGAGCGTGTCGTACCATATTTAGTATAAGGAGACTTAACGCAGCTTATTTTACGAGTAGGTACAAAACGAATCGCACAGTCTCCATAGCGCAAGTCGTAACACCATATACGAACCTATTACACACACGTTGGGTAATTGGTCCTCCATTATACCGCGAATGGTATAGACTTTTAAGACCTTGTCGGACAGTACAGAAAATAGAACAATATAGAATTTTTTTTTAAATACGAGGAAGACTTCTTTTACACTGTTTACCGGTATCGTTCCCGGCTGTAAAATAATGGCGGTGAATCTAATGAGAGATCGTCGCTTGAGATCGATTTTTGAAAAATTCTTCTTCCCCGAACACCCAGTATAATGAGTCGCGCTGAAATACAGCGCGGGTTGGTTTTACCGCGTCCAAGTGGGTCACGGCTTACAAAATCAACACGACGATCGCGTAAAGTCAGTCGTGACACAGGGAGTATCGTTAGCGTCCGGACGCTACAGGGTGTCAAAAAGAAATGCGATCTAAGCGGAAAATTACAAATAGCGATCCTATTGTCACGGGTGCCAAGAGTCTACTGGACATTTCGTGTCTTGTAAGGCGTGCAGGTGATCGATAGTTTCGCGATCATTGATCCGTTATCGATTGGCTAGGTATTCAATGTGCGTATGACGGAAATGCATGATTAGAAATCGCAAGGACTAGAATCGAGTATGTACGCATTGTTTTGTTTTTTAACCGTGACGTACTATGGAATCGCAAAATTGATTTTAATGTCAATCGAGATAGATAATAAAAATTATTTGCCAATTTGATGACTGCGAATAAGAAATTTTCGAATTTTACAATTACGCCCGGACTCCCATTCGTTCCGGTATGAAACCGGTAGCAATTAACGTTACGATTCGTATGAGATTAGTTGTCGTCGGAATTCCTCGAGGTGACTCTAGCTGCACCTTAAATACACTTGGACGTGTTTTTCAGCGTTGAAAAATTTGCATGACCGCATTTAGAATTCGCAATTGGAAGCACAGGTCGCCCGAGACTCCGTTCGAATTTAAACTGTCCGTTAGCTGTCATCGGGTGCAAATTTCGAAGTACACGGATAAAAAATGCCGAATAAAAATTCGTCACACATGAATTTTTGAAAAATTTCTTAAATTCCCCAAAAGAATTTTTTCACATTGTCCAGATAATTTATTTTTGTATAGTGAGACTGTTTTTTTTTATATGCAACCTTCTTATCACTATTTTGTCTTATCCGATCGGACGATGACGTTATCTTCAACTTTTGGGTTAAGCCGTTATCGGTAGCAGGTTGAATTATTGCGATCGTCGTCAGCATTGTTAGATCTTCGCGTCCTTAGTCTATCGTTATCGCGTTACGATAAACGGCATCTGGTAATCTCACATAATGCTCGGACATATACGCTTCTGATTATGCTCGTGAAAAGATAAGAAATTTTCGAGTTCGCTTCTGGGAATCGTATGGTAAGGTAGTCGTGCGACGATAATCTCGTGTTTGGTGGGAACGGAATGTAACCCAGCCTCTCTCGTATCTATACGGATACCGTGCAACATAGTACATACGAGTGGAATGTACGCGGACGGCTTTCGAAAATTTTATTTTGAGCCGAGTTATCAAATTCGCAAAGTAAAATCGTGAAATCGGATCGTTCGATCGCAAAAGGTAAAGGATAAAATCTATGGACCAGATTGACATGGGATTGCAAATAGTCACGATACCTGATAAAAGACCCTCCAGAGAAAACACCCTAGGATTCTACCAACCGGATCGATAAGCTACAACAAAGCCCATTGAAAGTCGTAAAGAGGGATTTGAAAGTTGATGAATTTGCAAAGACGTTTAAAATTGAAGATCCTCTGGAGAAACAGTTAGAGATCGCTCCCCTAACAATGATATAACCTGGGGAATTTTTGGTTAATTATAGAAAGTACCAGATAAATTCACCAAATATCATTTAAAACAAACAGCACCCAAAGTCCCCATTATTATTTTCCAAAAGCCGACAAAACGCCTTAAGCTGTTTCGAAGAATAATTGAAAAAGAAAGCATAAAGAATTTCCCCAAAAAAAAGAGTCAAAGAACTTTACCAAACAATGTAAAGACATCGGGATAATAAGGATTAAGAAAAGAAAGAAATTTTATTCAGCGAGAAAAAAAAAATTAGCCTTCGGGCGTCGTATGATTTAATCGTGATATTTACATACAATCCAAGGAACCCGTTAAGAATCCGCGAAAAATTTTCGCACGCAACCAACCTCCTGCGTCTCGCACGATCCGCCAGCCGATAATTCCGGATTCGTAATGTTGTAGTACAGCCTTCCGCTTTCTATGCTTTTCATTCGTCAATATATATTTTTATCTCGTTATTCTTACTCTGTGTTAAGCAACGACGCGTCTCCCGTCGTACCTTGTCGATGTGTAAGAACGAAAATGAAAACTAGCTTGCTCTTCGGTTCACGCTAAATTAATTCACACGACAAGACGCTAATGCAGTCTAAACGGAGCGAAGACTATATATTCCGCACTTGGTTATAAGGAACCGCGCTGTCGAGACCTCAGCCAGGTACTGGTAAAGCCAACAGGTGAGCTGTGCTAGCAGTTTGGTCGACAGTGCCGTACCACGCCGCGAAGAAGCCCGAAGTACAGTAATAACGTTGTATGATATACCGTGAGAAAGAATTTTTTTAAATAATTAATCATTTACTAAAATTATTTAAAAAAGTAGTGTAAGCGACTTTACATTGTCAGCAAACATATTAGTTATATCAAAATTTAATAAAACGATTTATAATATCGTACGACTCCGGGGCCCCTGTTCTCATTGTTACGCTCCTGGTATACCTGCCCGCCACTGCTTCTGACAATCGGCTTGGCGTCCAATCAACGCTTGGAAAAATGTACTTTGTATAAAAGAATTTACGGTATGGCTAACGTGGCGCCCGTGTTCATTTAGTTTTTCTGTTCAACGTGTACAGCGTGTGTCTTTTATCGCGAAACCACATCGATGACGTGTCGACTTAAAACACCTGGAAAAATGTCGATTGGCATGCGTGCATTTAAGGCTTGCCGTCTCTAGATACTTTAGTATGGACGGTAAACATCGTGCGTTTGATAGGAAGGTTATAGTCCGTACTTGATAACTGTACGATTTACCCGTGTACAGTACCAAAATGAAAATTCATCCATGTTGTATGAAAATTGAAATTTTTCAAAAATAAATTCTCTAATGACTCCCTTACTCACTGTTTAGGTGGGTGTATTTTTTCTACTATATTTGCCTACTTCTTTATACACGTTTCTTATACTGCACGATCTTTCTCATGAACTTTAATAACGCTGATATCACCCACTGTGAGTGGGTCGTGTGCTAAGTGGCTGAAATTCGAGGAGAGCAGCGTTACTTGACTAATTTACATACGCACCTTCCTTATTGACTGCCGTGTAAACAAGAATATCGTATAACGCCCATTTTACTCAATTAAAGAAAAAATCCAAAAATTATACTCGTAGGTAGCAATTCATCAATTTTAATATCACGCAGCTAAAATCGCGAAAGCAAAACAATTGCTGACCTTATAAAAATAACGATTAGACTCTTGGAAATGATTGTTATCAAATTGAAATAAAGCAAACGTAAAATTATTGACGCACGTATGACGTAGTCTCTTATCTATAACGTAACGGTAGAACCGATGCTCTCGGAATGACTAAATACATTTATGATACAGATAGTTGAATTTTCGCATCGATCTACCGGTAGGAGACACGATCCTTAGATAAGGCCCAGCCAATGACTCACGGCTCGTTCTGGGCATTACGAAACAGAAAAAAAAACAATCGCTTCCACTGTCGCAAAATTTTTGTTAAAAATTTTTTGTTGCCGAATGAATATTTCTTCCAAAATGCCAAAAAAAATTCTTTATCGGTCATTGGACAGTCATAAGACAAATCTAGGTTACCAACCGTAACACAGGGAGACGTGTAAACTTCCTTTTGCGAATCATGACTTTCTTTCCAGCTGAAGTAAAAGTTTCTATTTCAGTTCATTTCCTACGTCTCTACCAGGTATACACGCTGCGTGTATACGTATATCCATTGTACTTTCATACATGTAAACGAACCCACAGTGACGTTTTACTGTATACTTACGATTGCACTAACTATACCTTTACTAGTAGCTATACGTGACTCATTAAGACGTTTTTTTAAATCATCGATCTATCGCCGTTATCTTTTTTTGTATCACAAGCACAATTACTTTTTATGTCAAACGCTCGTAAAACAGACTTGTCTCTTCTCTTTGTTCTTATTAACTTAGTTTTGATGCACGTGGTGCAGCCGTAAACCCGCAGCACGACCCACCGTTCATAATCACAAAGTTGGTAAGTGATACCCATTTAAAACTTGTGAATGATAACAAAATTTACGTAAATTATGTTATCGTCCAATTTAATCGTTTATCTCGTGATGATTTTGTAATTATACTATCAAACTTTCATAACTCTACGTGATTACTGATCCTTGTCTTTTCATCAGATTTCGTATACGGACTATTTTACAGTGAGACTTCGGTTGACCATAACCTTATTCAATGCTGGTTTGCTATTGCAAACAGTCGGTAAAGTCGTAATTTTCTGATTCTACGATATTGATAATGTCAGTGGTACTAGCGATGATGCTACTAGCAGTAGTGATATTAGCTATTTTACTACTACCAGTGGTACTACAATGATACTACTAGCAGTGGTACCAACAACACGGGTACCCCCTGTTAACGTTGTTTCGTTCAGTACATCAATTTCTAAGATCATATCCCGAGCGTTAACTGTGGCTTTACTGTATATCAATCTGAACGCCTGGGGATAGGCAAACCTTTGTGTTCAAAGTGAATTACTGAAGTGGAATTTTGATAATGTCAATGGCGTGCAAGAAATAATGATAACTGATTATACGATTCAGATAATGGTTTTTGATGCAGAAAAAAAAAAGCGATTCTATGACTGATGACTATTTTGTAATCAGTTAAGGTGGAGGTGACATCGATATAAATATACCTAGTGATGCGAAGTCATTTTGAAAATGAGGACTTCATGGTAATAGTTGACAGATAATAATTACTCGATATCGTATATTATGCATGTTAGATGGCGCTGGGAGTATCGTCTTGCAGCAGTACGTGCATTTTGGTTGTCGCGATTAATCGATTCCATAATTAATTCACTGTTGCGTGAATATGGAGGAAAAAGTACATTGATTGTCCAGTCGTCGTTGTCCTGTGGAAATTATTTTTATACGTTTAATTGGAGTCAGTTCTGTTATAATATTATTGTATGTTTCGGCCAAAGTCTCTGTATAGATTTAGTAGATCTGTATGAATAATAAAATTATATATCACGTTAGAAATGACTCTGTCAGTGAATATCATGAAAATTGAAAATTTAAATAGTAACTTAAATTTATATTACGGACGAGCTGCGGTGTCCGAGTGGTTAAGGAGTTGGACTCGAAATCCAATGGGCTTTGCCCGCACAGGTTCGAATCCTGTCCGCAGCGAGTACTTTTTTTAATAAATAAAATTGTCACTTGACGACGCCGTGAAGACAATATTGTCAGACGTCGTAGGACGTCGTCTGCTTGTTATTTGGTTCGAGGGAATTGTACGTACAAGAAGTCAAGGAATAGTTCGGTAAGTCGACGGTTAGGGCTGCTTGGTACAAAAGTTCACCGGCAGATGGCCAGACGTAAAATTACGACTTGCCCATGAAAACTTTTCGTTCTTTATATTTCTCGTTAAGTTTGTTTATCCCAATTGGTAGTCCGACTGCCTTGCGGAATCAACCCAGTAGGAGTTCCCGGAGGCGCGTTGTGGGATTTATCACGGAAGGGCGTGGACGTAAACCGGGTAACGGAATTACGAGGGAAACTTTAAATTGCTCTGATGAACTTTCAACGGGTAATAGAAAGCTTGGGTAAACTGGAATTCGTTACGGGAGAGCAGTTCGGCACACCAGTGGGAATCTTACTTTTTGACCTTTTAAGTAAAATGAAAAAAATAGTACCCACAGTGTAGTATACGGCAATTGTGTCTGTGAAATTGGACTCCACGTGGACATACCTATCCTGTCCTACATTGGCAAACAATGGGTTCGTTAATTCTCTTAACGAGGAAGGGTCGATAAAGACAATCGCACTGGGAAGAAAAAGAAGCACCAAAAGTATACATGTTGATTCCGAGGTATATAAATAAATTGTGAACGAAGCTGCGTTAACAAAGGACCGTTTTATTCGATCAAATAATCAAATAGCAAATCGCAATGACCTAACGATCCCGGAGTGTAACGAACGCAGACTCGAACAGTGCTTCTTCACTTGTGCAATTTGATTTGGAATTTGAAGCAGCACTCTTGCTGTTGCTCGTTCCAAAGCTTCCACTTGACATCGTAAGTTCTCTGAAAATGCAGAAAAATTAGCTTTTACTTATTTTCTCGATCCACCCTACTTCTTTCCAGAAGCAATAGGGAACAGGTACACCGCGTAAATGGACGATTCAATCGTTCGAAACTGCATTGGATGCATGAACAATCATAAGGGTTCACTCACAACTGGATATTTCTTCGAAATCGGTAAGGATACAGTGTACGACTGTCTCTTGCCAGGAGTAACTGGACATTCGGTGGCTGTGCAGGCATTTGTTTCCATTCCTAAAAATGGCAGATCTACTACCTCAGTGGCCCAGTACGCACGAGTTTCCAAAGTGGTGCCTTCGAAATCTATGAAAAGGGAAAGAAAGATATTTTACACTAATCTGAATATTTTAAATGTATTTCATATTTTTTAATTTATACTTACTGGCTGTGTAGTCAAAACTGATGCTAGCATCGTGACCCCGTTTCAAACGGCACGGTTTACCCTGTGCAGCTTCCTTGCAGGGATTCACACGGACCTCGTGAACGGTACAGTTGATAGGAACATCGGCTGCAACAGTAAAATTATCTAATATGAGTAATCCCACGTGAATTCAACAACTAAACTGTTTACATTTACATTGAATGTCGTAACTTCCAGGAAATCTACATCGACTTTGAAAGATATCGCGAATTCAGCAGCAGATCGAGTTCAAGAGTTCACGAGTTCAAGTGTCCAAATCGACGGGAAAAAAATCAGTGATAAGACCTACGAAAAGAGACGAGCGTACGCGCGTTAAAATTCTGTCGCCAACAAAGAAAGAGTCCGAGTAGCAATCCCCCATATATCCACGTCTTTATAAACTACCTCAGTTCTCTTCACAGGGGTTGAAAAAACGTATATATATATAATATACAAACCCATACACCAATGAAGTCGGGCTGGTTTTTATTTATCAAGATTTAATTCGATTCCCATAGAGTTACCCCTCACGGACTATATCCCACCATTCGATATTTCGTTCACCCCCGTTAGTCCCCCATAAGCGTAAATGAACAGGCAATAAATATATTTCACGCGAGTAACAAGTTCCCAATTAATAATTCACTGGCTAATCAACTGCCGATAACTTAATAAATAATAAATTAAATGTACTCACGTTCGTAATTGCAAGCCGACCATTGTACGACATCGGCGTAAGCCGAAACGGCCAGCAGAAGAAGTAAGGGAACGCCTGCACTCCTGTAATTCATTGTATCGCTACGGTGGTTCAAAGCCAAGTGAAAGAAGCACGATGCGACGCTCAGTGGTGAAGTCAGATAGCAGGAGGAGGTGGGGCCATAGGTCAATTGAGATAGCATCTTTCTGCAGAACTTATCCACGCTTATACGATTTCGTAGTCAGAAGCAGAATAACGAAGTGATATCTGTAGACAATTTAGGGCTTGATATTCACTCGAAAAAGAAGTTACGAGTCTTATAGGTTATGTTCGTATCCTTAGACAGCTTTTAAGTCCTTATTATCCGAGGGTTATTCGTTCACGTACGTATTCTTTTAACCTAGCTTAAACTTCTATTAGAATTACTTGTCCTTTATCAAAGCTGACTCCTACGATTCACTCACACCCGGACGACCTAATAGCCTGGCGACTAGCCGAGGTAGCTTTGCAGTGTACAGTATTATAAATGTCTATACCTATGTCCTATCAGTATGAACTTTGACCCGCAGGCTCCTTTGGACGTCATTATTCTATAGGAATTTATCGGGCGCCTTCACAGACCCTTTAACGCTATTGTAACGGGTTGTCGATTCTTGGAGAGAGTTACTGGGTACGTGGTTATTAAGGGTTTAAGACCTTTTATTGACTAGGCGAGTTTCTTAGGTGGATTTAAATATCCTGAATGGTTAAAAATAATGAAATTGGCTGATCCGATCGGCAGACCAGCGTCAGCACGAGGAACGCATGACTAAGGATAAGTACTACTCGTGGACCCAACGTGGCGTGGCCTCAGATGACCAATCAAAGACGAGACCGCTAGAAAAATAATTGACCACAATTGTTAAATTGTGCATTTCCTGATAAAATTGGTCCAATTTGTCCGGAAGAACGGTGCCGAGGCTCCCTCGATTGTGTAAAAATAGTCGAATTCTGCAACGAGACGGTGCGTGGCGTGAAAACGGAAATTACGAAATTTTCAATTCGAACGAAAAATTTGTATCGCGTTGTGGTTGCCGAGGAAAAAAATTGTTCGTTCGATTTAACGCGTAGAGTGACGTTTGCTTTATACCAAAAAAAGGTTATTATCAATCGAAAAATGGAAAATTTGATTCGAACTCGTACAATAATTATTATGCATTGTCGGATATGGACAAGCCGAGGTCAGGGGTCATAAAAACAGATCACTTAGACCGTGTGCTCGGTATTACGAGTAAGACAGATTATTCAATTCAATGCGATACATTCAGTAAGATCTCAGAGCGACGGAAACGTTAAGAAACGAACTTTCCCACCAGCTAATGAGATATCTCGAGTTCCTGGAATTCTGAAAAGATAATAAAACAATGTCCTATCCGTAATCTGCTATCGGCGTTTCATTTGCTCTCGCAAATGAAACGAAATAATTGAAACGGGTAATTCCCGAAGTGTGTTTATTAAATATAAGAATTAACAAGGTAATAATAATAATAATAATAGAATAATTAATAACTGTACAAAGTCTTAACGTCGATAAAACGGACCTTTCGCGAAATCTCATAGCATCATTCGTCCTACGAATTGCGTACTAGTAGGAGCAGCACCGAGTAATTAGCGTATCTTGGGTATAAAAATTGCAGAAGGTCCCAGAGTAAGGTACGAGATACGTTTTGGCGTATTTTATGATTTTCTTTTTCTTTCCATTTCTTTTTCCTCTGCTCGAATAAATTGTTATTTGTCCGTCGTACAAATTTTCACCGAAAGAAAAACGTTTCTCGTACGTTATATATATGTATACCAAGGAAAAACAAAATTCCCACGTATTCGTGTATAATTAAACAAAAAAAAATCCTGCTTCTCTTTGGCAAAAATATTTTGCACCACCTTTTGCACTCCTCGATGAGTTTCACTCGCAAGGAATACAGTTATAGCTGCCTGAGTCCATGACGACTCAATGAGTTTCGTTATAAATAATGGAAATTTTATCGTAAAGAATATTATCTTACTTAGAACTACGCATAGTACCTTAACAAAGTCTTAAAGGCCGCCGTAGATCCTACTTTGTATTTTGATTGGGATTCGCGAAAATTTAACGGCACGGAAGGAAGACGGTGATCGACCGTATTTTTTTGTTCTTTCCGTTGAAAACTATCGTCGTTGCTTTTTTTGTTTTACGTCTTTCACGAGAATTTATCTCTTTCACTTTTTTTTATAAAATATAATACTGTATAATGTTTTTTTTCTTTCCTTCTGTCTCGTGCCAAACCGAGAAATCCGCACGATTCGCGGCTCGGGGACGGTCGAAGTAAATTTGTCATTTTACACCACGTAAACGGGATCCTTGCATACGGATATCCTTGCCTCCTGGAGGATTCTCAGTCTCGGTCCCAAGGGAACACCCATTTTCTGCAGCCTCTCCTCGCTCAAATAAGGCAACTCGACCATGCCGACTTTCTCCTTCTCGAATGCATTTGCGTACTTCTGTAAAGATATTTCCCCGGAGGCATTAATAAAGGGTTATGTGTAGTTGCTTCACGGTGGACAGCCTTATGTATACATTAAAGTGTACAGGCTGAGTCAATGTTAAGCGTATAAAATAAATTTGACGGATTTTATGTGATCACTTTCGATATCTTATGGAAAAAAATAGAATAAGTGATCCCTTACAAAGCCAAAGAATTCGTTTGAAATTTTTGAATTTCCTATACCCTTCGCGAGTGCGAGAGAGACCGTCTTATGGGCACTTACGTGGATAAGAGAGAGACACGCATAGCGATGGCACAAAATCAATAGGGAACCCCCTTTGCCGATTGAATTGCATTAGGCTATTTTTGATTGACTTTAATTTTTATGTGTCACTAGAATTGATCGTTCGATTCTCAGTTAAATGTCACGTTCGAGCTAGACAACCCCGTATAGGAAATCGTATTTGCTTATTCGAAATGACGGACAAGGACAGTTACCTCATACCCAAGTTCCCGGAGGAAGAGCCTGATGAGCGGTGGTTCCGTGCCGAAAAACTTGGTCAGCTTTTTTACCCTTGAGGGATTCGAGAGGGCAGGCAGCTCCGAATCTTTTATAAGGGGTTGCGACTGTGACCTCACCATCGCCATGCTCGTCTGCGTCCTCAGGGCGGCGATTTCACCCCGTATATTCTCCATTTCCTATTCGAATGACCCCTTACTGTATTAAAGACCATTTCTATTTACGTTCATCCAAGCATATCATACCTGTATCATAAGATGCTGGGTCCGCATCTCTGAGCTGAGATGAGCGACCGACCTGGCCAGAGTAACTACGTGGGACTCCAATCTCTGGAACCTCTTGTTGATGCTCTGCAAAAGAAAATAGAATGTAAAATGGTCAAAGGGTAGAAGAATTTAAAGAAAAAAATAACGTGTAACATTACCTTGATGTCTTTGGCTTTTTTCATCCTGTCGTCGATTATGTGAGACCTCCTTTTATCATGATGCCTCGTGACAGGCCTCGACGATACCGAAGATGTTGGTAAGGAAGATACCGATCCATAACTTGCCAGTCCTCGCGCCTTCCGTCTCTTTTTAACGCTTCCTCCCAGGAGTTTCAATACCTGTTCAGAATATTTAAACAGTCCAGTTCAAATTAAGCTACCTTAATCACTTAAACTGGCATTTAATTTAGCGGGCCCAAAACTGCCTCGCGGCAAATTATTTTTAGATCAAAGTCAGCGGACCGCTTACGCCTTCCAAACGCGTAAAACAATTCTGGGTCACAGACAGTTGAACGTCTGAGAGACGCGATCCCTGGTTAAGTGGTTAAACAGGAAATCTCATTCAATCTTATTTACCTCACTGTACATGCTCTCAAGACCTTCCAATTGTTTTCTAATGGTTCTTGCGTCATTGGTACTGAGATCCGAGTCGCTTCTATCTAACATAGAATCCAGGTCAAGCCCTGTCGTAGTGGAGGTCAAGTCTGCAGCTTCAACGCCAAAGACTGGAGAAAAAGTAAAAATAAAAAAAAAAGAACTATGACCTAACCAATGCGATTTGAGAGGAAAAATAAATCCCCATTGGTACTCACGATGAGAGAACTTCTTAGCTGCCTCCTTCTTTGTCGTAGAAGCACCGCGATGCTTTGAAGTGCTTGGAAAGCTTCTCTTATCAGTTCCCTTGCCGTAGTCGCTGTAGTTAGGTTTTGTGCCGTACGGCAAACTAAAGAAAATATCGGAAAATCGAATTGAAAGATGTATTACGAACGGACAAATGGGAAGTATTATTGCATTTAAATATGGGACAAGGAACTCGTATGGACCCTTACCTGGCTGTGTATCGATTTCTAGGTGTACGAGGACTGCCGTGCGGCGATAACGGTGGTAAGGGTGGCGTAACGGAGGAAACACTTTCAGAGAGTGTAGAGTGCGCCATGGCAGGTACATCCCTAGGTTCCAGAATACTTCTCAGTTCAGATTCTACGATATCAACCCATTCGGAATCTTGTCCTGTGTTGAAAAAAAATAATTCAGTTGTTCGATAAGCACAACAAGGAGCGTTACCTTATTCATTGAAAAGTATCCAAACCTTGAGGAAGACCTTGATCTTCAGGGGGTGGTCTTCTTCCACTGGAATACACAGCAGATCCTCGACCCGAATCCACATTCGATGAGCTCTGTCCGGCTTTGTCGTAATCTGATCCAGATCCTTGATTTTGGATTTTCAGTCGACTCATACCTTGGTCCAAGTCATCCCTCCTGGTGTCACCCTTAATAGGATTCTCCTTGACAGCTTCCGGTCTTTTATCATCGATTCGTTTGGAGGCGTTATGCGTCGTATTTCTGATAACGTCATTATCTAACGATTCCTTGGATAGCTTTGGACTGTACGACGTATCTCTTCTCTTCTGCAACTCCTCGACCCTCTTCTGTACGGCATTGGAGTCCTTAGACTCCTCGACGTAATCCTGATCCCTCTTGGAGGCTCGCAATTCCTCCCTGCGTATTCCAAAACTCGTTTCCGGCCTGTACTCCTCCTTCCTCTGAGATCCGTTCCTGGCGAACTCGGCCTGCCGATCCTCAACAGTGATCTCGTACTTCTCCTTATCAAGAAGATCGCTCTTATCAGCGCCAGCTGGTCTTTCGTCCTCGTAATTGAGTTGAGGCTGCGAAGCGGCCTTCTCGATCCTCTTGGCAGAGTTTCTCCTCTGAAACTCGACGTCCTGATTGCTTTCTGTTTTCATATATACCTGCGGAATCCCATAACGAGGTCTTCCCTGACTATAGTGATAATAGACCTCTTGGCTCTGTATCCTCACATCCGTAGTTTGTCTGGACGTGCTTGGCAAATCTATTTGAGATCTGGAAATTGGCTGTCGCGCCTGATACTGCTGATAACCGCTGGTGAATTGTTGCCCAGTTCTAAGACCAGCCTGCGGCGTCTGCTGACCGGCCTGGATCTGTTGCTGATGCATTTGCTGAATTATCTGCCGCTGATGCATATTCTGAGCGTGTTGCTGAGCAAATCTTGGACTCTGATGAAGCTGATTCTGATGGAGCAGCTGCTGAGGACTCTGGTAGACCTGTTGCTGAGCTTGCGACTGCATGGGCAATCCGTGTTTGGCACCTGCCACGCTTTGATGCAGTCCTTGATGCAGCGACGAGCTGCTGACTGCACCTGGCCCAGGTACAACGTATTCGCGGTTCACGCTCTGCACCTGCTGACCTCCCGGCGTTTGTGGAAATGAACCAATCTGAGTCTGATGAACTGTTTGAACACCGGCTGGCGTGTGATGACTCACGTGAAGCTGTGCGCTTTGACCTGGTAAGCTGGGCTGGATCGGAGGTCCAGCTTGCAGCTGTCCAGGAAGTGGTACATTCTGCTGTCCAGTTTGATACCCATAAGCATGACCATACTGACCTAAAATCCGGTTCCCATTGGATCCCCTCTCTCCTTTTCTTTCTCAAATCTTTCTCTGTACTCACCGTACGTATTTTTTGGATACTGCTGCATATTCACTGGAGGATCCTGAGCCCTGGGCTTCCCATAAATACCTTCCTTCTTCTTTGCTTCCTCCTCGTTGATACTTCTACTCGACTTTCTCAGCTCCTCCGCCACGTTATTCAAGCTAGCTTCTGGCTCGGTATCAACGTCCTTTCGATTTGGTCCAAATCTACTCGATATCATATCCTTAATAGTGTGATAAGTCTTGGACAAGGACTTTGTTCTTTCCTCCTCGATCTTGGATGTTCTTGGGACAGCTCCGGTCGACGTGGTCCTACACAAATAATCATTTCAATGCCAAGAACAAAAACAACCATGACCCAACAAAATTGACTCTTAGCCGAGAGAGACTCACGAGTAATTCTCCTGCGACTGTAGTCCTCTCTGCACCTCTTGCCTCAACTCTTGCAACTGATTGCCCTGAAATAAAATACACTTTACCAATGCACTTCAAAGATGCTTTAACGGTCACCATTAATCTTATTATCCAATGCCACGCGATGCTGCTCTATCCAGCTCACCTAACGGACCAAACCCAACAAAGACTTCGTACTCATTGAATTTCAAATTACAACACGATTCCATGAAATCACATAAAATATCAAGATGGGCCTCATTCGCAGCTGTCTAAATGAATATAAATAATATGGATACTAGACAGCTACTCTGTCTTTGTAAATAAAAATTATGTCTTAATACTTTGAGATTCACAACAAAAATATCCACTAAAACCAACGCACGAGTCAGAGACCACGATGCGGATCCAAGAGGCAAAACAAAGATAGCTGTCAATCCGTCCTTTATTCTCTATGTCTCTATCGACTCCTCACGCTTTACAAAATCTTCCTCAACCGATCTTCAGGATACGAATAACGGCCTGACGCGTCAGACGTGTAAGCCACTCAGAGAATTTCAAAGTTGTCAGACTGAAATCCTCTGCTTCTTAGGAAGCGATGCTCCCTGAATAACAACATGGCGAACGAGTCTCGCTAGGCCCTAACCACGCAGCGTGCATACGGAAAAAGGTTTTCTGACTTATGTCCACCAATGTTAGCTCTGATCATAGGAAAGTTGAAAAATTATTTTCTTTTTACCCTTCGACCGCACCATCCATTTTTCTCTATTCCTTAGCCACGCAACACAGCCTCCGCCGTTAACAAAAATGTCTGCGACGCACCAATTTGAAAATAAAAAAAATTCCAAAATCCACCCACCGCGTCCCTTACTCAAACGCTGCATTACACTCGACGGAGGCTTTGCATTTCTTAATACTAATTTTAATTCAGTTTTTTCTTAACGCTTTACCATTGTCCGATATCACGTCTGACTGATCGTGAGATTCACAAGTTACACTTTGAATATATTACTCTATAGCTTAAACGATTAGATCTGGATATAGACTAGTGTCAATGACCATGCATTCACTATAGCTATATAGTATGTGTCTGTTATGAATCATGCAGCGACGCAAAATCCCGCTTTATCGTAGTAAACGTATAGTAAGCTGGTTCACCAATAGCCAACCGTAGGAACCGTTAGAGAATCTCATTCTGTGAATAAGTGGACGCGTGTCGGTGCCTCCCGAAGCAGTTGGAGAACGTCGCCTAAAATTGTATCGCGGTCAACGTTATGCGCGGACATTATGTATTAAGGTTATAAAGAGAAGAAAAAAATTGGAAGGAATAATTAAAATTTTACGTTCACCTAATTTCATATTTAAAAACAAAAATATTATCGTATCCAGTATCTCATACGAATTTTCTTACACACCTCCTGTACCCAGGCTTGCTGTTTAACTGGCGCATCGGGCGCAATGGCTACCCTCCCTGAAGTCCTTTGCTTGTACTCGTGTAGTATCGGGATTTTTGAATTCTTATCACTGGACGACAGGACCACCTCGCGTTCGATCTGTCGAAAAATTATGAAATTAAAATACATCAAAACGTTTTTTTTCCCACCAAATCCCATTAAATTTCGGCCTAATGACTTAATTAGAAATGTCTTACAAGGTGCAAAAAAAATTTTGAAAAATCTATCTCTCCTCTACGACCATTACGTATCACCGTATCCGTAATTCAAGAGGTTAATATATTAATAAGTAGATATAAAAAGAAAGAAGCTTGAAAGTGTATAACTCAGTCACAGCAAGAAAGTAATGCGCAATCGAGTACTGCTTTACGAACCTTAGTGTCCTATATGCTGGAGAAAATGTAATTAAAAAAATTTCACCTTTGCCCAGTACCGTTATACCATACAAGCATTCAAAAATGTCTTATCAAAAATAAAATACGAGTCCATCTTGACAATGGCGCATCCCTCCCCTGCGACCCCCGTTCCTCCCCTTACAAAAATCATCCATCAAAACCAACCGAATAATCGGAATCGTACGTAACAATTGGTACGTAGGTGCGTAATCGACTCAAAAAATTATCATAACAAGAAAAGCGCGTAAATAAAAGTGATATCCGAAATGTATACCAAGAAAGAAAAAAAAAAGAAAAATAGTTTCCGGTGCAGCAGAACAAACGGTACACGCGTACCGTCTCCCCTTTGTCTTTATCCTTGTCTCTTGGTGCCCCCGTGCACGCGAAGTAAACTCGAGCTCTGAGAATCTTCCCAAGAGTAACAAGTTGCGTACAATGAACTGTTACCAAAGATTTCACCCGGTGCCAATGGCCGTTTCCGGTTCGAAAAGCAGGAAAAAACAGTATAAGTCGGAGGATACTTCCGGTTTTCCTGTCCATCGATACAGACACGTGACTCCGTACGCTTGGGTTGTAAATGTGCGATGTTATCGTGTACAGACTGTATATACTATATCCCATTCGCTTTAACTAGCCTCGCACAGAGTCCAGGACGTGTTTACGCACCGGAAATTTACTGCTGTGCGTCTGCAAGTTGGCAGATTGTTGAATCTGACTTGGGTTCTGATCCTCGCCGTATAACGGTGGCATCCTGTACTCCGGGCTTTGCCCAGTATTATGCACGAGGCTCTCCTGCCCTGACGAACGAGCTGGACTCAGTGTGCTCGTCTGCGCTAGCGGCTGCTGGTCGTTCGATAGACTCTGATAATTTTGATTCTTCTGATTATTCTGCACCGGCTTGGGCGGCGGTACCGGTTTGTATGGTCCTTCCTCATCTGAAAGAATTATATATCTTTCATATACTTTTTCTTTTAATTTTGTATTTTTCAATTTAATCCTCTTTCCTCGTGTTTTTGTCGCGCACTGAAAACGCATGCGCAATTCGGTGCTTTACCTTGATTTTGATTTTGCCGCCTCAGACGACTTTCCTGCTTAACTTTACGAACCGTGGTGGCCATAGCGTATTGGCTGACCATGTCTCAAGGCTGTTTTCATTAAACGAACCAAACTCGCGTGAGTATACTAGGAATTGAATAATTCGATGGGCGCGTTATCGATTGATTTATTTTCACTGTGATCGTCGCTCGCGATGAATTTTTTGGATGTTTACAACGATAAGAAAATGGCTTCCTCGCAATTGCGTATGATTTTTAGGACTGCTTCTGTATCAATGGTCAAATTGCGCAGCCA
This sequence comes from Trachelus iudaicus, assembly GCA_030142595.1. Classification (NCBI taxonomy): domain Eukaryota; kingdom Metazoa; phylum Arthropoda; class Insecta; order Hymenoptera; family Cephidae; genus Trachelus; species Trachelus iudaicus. Next base: position 2,145,952 of record JARQTH010000323.1, on the reverse strand, counting down.
ACTCGTGTACCGGGAACGAGGAAATTGGCGGGGAGTTTAAATCGACTGTCGAAGCGAACACGTTTCGATACTTTTTAAAACTCTTCAAGGTCTCAGCTTGAATATTAATAGCGACACTCGTAAGATAATCAATCACAGTCAATCATCGACTTCGACACTGAGAATTACGATGAATCGATAAGAGCACGAGATGACACTTCTTTTTTTTCACTAAAATAAAAAATTCAAATAAATTAAGAGCACGAGTATCTCATTTTTTTTCTCTCTTGCCAACCGTAACGCTTAATGGGATTATAGAGAGAAAAAATATCCCCACTCGAATTACCTCTAGGGACAAAAATCTCAATGATCTTTCACTATTATATTTCGCTTCGCCACTATCACTATATAAAGTCCACCCACAACGTTCGAACGATTTCTCAGTATCACTGCCCACCTCGCGAGTTTCTTAGCCGTACTGAAAAAGCCTTAAACTTTCCATTCGGGTGAACGTCTGAGGTTCCGCCATTCTGACTTCACTTCCGGTATCATCCCCCCACGAAAAACAATTATTATAGGCACCAGGCACACACAGAGAGACACTCGAATAATTTATTCCGTCTCCATACACCGCACTGTACGCGTCGAGCGTACACCAAGCGCCAGTACTGCACGCTCTCTGACTCTTTGTCACGGTGTGAGAGCCCCCTAAGTCCGAAATAGAGGCTCTTCCTCCGTAGAAAGGTGTGGTTTTGCTCGTTCTTAAGTTCGAACGATTTCACTAGATTTCGCCATGTGCTTAGTCCTAAAGCCAATAATAATTTTCACTGGCCATTAATAGCACGTGAAACAAAAAGCAATTAAAAAAATAATCACTGGATACCGTAGCCGGACTCTCCCGGTAGAAACTTTCTCAAAAAAAAAAAAAAGCCCCTATTCCTAGTTACACAAACGGTTATCGTGTCGGGTTAAGGACTGTTTAGCGACTGTAGCTGACAGAACCGGACCCACTTCTGCCCTATACGAATGGCAGGTCTCTTCCATTTTCCTCGGTGGCACCTTTTTTCCCGACTTGTCTCAGACTCGTTCCATACTCGTGGGTTCACCCGTAATGCGCTACTACGGGGAATCATGCATGGTTGAACTACGTAAGTGCGTACTAAAGTCCAGTCTTGCGTTCGCTCACGACCCTCGCTAATACGTAGACAAGGATGAGCGTTCGAAATTACACGCGGCTAACGTACTTTCTCACGAGGCCACTTAGACGCCTGTCTTAAATCCGATGGCATTCGGTACTCACGAAATTGCTTTTTCAATAAACGCTCACGAGTCCGATTCGGATTCAAAGTCCGGACTGTACGCAAAGCCGTATTCGCCGCGCCGTAGTCGACTGCTTCAAAAAGTAATCAGGAAAGCGACAGAGTTCTGGTAAATACGTTATACACTTTCTACGCGCAGAGATACCTCCCCGCAGTCTTTATTAACGATCTCGATGCACTCGGAAAAAGCTGTAGCCTACGACTTCACGCCGATCGGGATTACGGTTGTTAGTGTACAGGGCTGTTCTAGAATGTTCCACCGAGTGAAGTTGGCTGATATACGAGATTTCTACGTCGGTGAGCAACTTCGGTTTATACGATTATTCTTAACGTACGAGGAACGTATTCGAGTTGTTGTTATGATTTATAGCGTGTTATGTATGTTAAAATTTATATAATAATCAGTACCAACGAGTATCTATCCTTTTCTGATTGTGTATGTATATATATGTTATGTGCGGTTTTCAAATATTCCTTTTATTCTGTAAATCCGGTCGAACGTTCTTCCTCCTCTTCCCTGCGATAGAAACGGCCATTGAATGGGGTCTAGTTTTTGCCGGGCAACTAGTTTCATCGTCGATTTTCTTCTTCTCCGTCCTTCGTCCTTCCATCCTTATCTTTTCAATAGAAGACGCCGTGCGAGAATCGAAGCTACCTACACGCGATGAAAACGCGCCACTCGCCATTGGTTCTTACAAAACGCAGAGAGACTAGCAAATGCCATCGTAGTTACTGCTGGAACACCGGGTATAACTTAATAGCAATACAATGGAGGATATACCCACCTATGTTAAGGTACCTTGCCAACAGCCTCTTACAAGACGCTCGTAATTGTACATAATTTCTTTTTCTCTTATAAACGATACGTGCTTCCCGTCCAACCGAATCTCATGATTATTATAACACGACTCAGCGGGACAGCTACATCGAGTTACGCAAGTTTTGACGGGGCGAAGTTGTGGAATAAAAAAAATTTATTCAGACAAACGAAATAAATCTTGTTCTAAAGTTTTGGAAAAACAAAATTTACCTCGGCATCTCGTCGCTGGACCGTAATCGTTTCGAGTCCAAGAGACTTCTTAGTCGCGTAAAAGTACCCTGGAGATTCGAACTCTGACTTGGGGGGGCTTTTTTTTTCTTTCTTTTCTTAGCCCTCTAACCAGGGCTGCTTTTCCTTTGTTTGTTTCATGCTTGAAATTACGTCGTTCGAGAACTCTAGTTTTTCTTTTTATATCCTTCTTTTCCTTTATTTTTAATTACCTCCTACAAGCACTTTTACAAGACGATCGTAGAATACTTCCCGAGATAAGACGTGTCGAATCGCACCTTCTCAACGGTATACGTATGACGGTCGTCTCGCATCTGTTGAGTTCGTATGAAAGACTATCTCGGAGGTAACTGTACTTCGTGATTTTTATTTCAATAAGTCAATTAGATATATGCCGGAACACTATTGTGACTGTGTATAGACAATTTTCTGTATCGTTTATATCTAGTGTGTGATAGAGTAGGAATTTTAGTTGAACCTATTGACTGCACATTTTTTATGATTTTTATTATATAATTCACAGTAGTGCCTTTCTTGTGTGCGTTATGTACGGGCACGCCGTATATGGAGTAATTAACGAGACGGGATTAATTGGGTGTTAATTAGCCAACGTTACGCCAGGCGGAATAGAGTAGGGAAAAATTTCTAGCAGCGTACCTAGCCTCACACGGTATACTCACTTGCACCACCCACGCATTCTAAAGACTATATATGTGTATAGGGGTTGCTGGGCTAACAGGAGATCCTAAAGGAAACAAAACTGTCAGAATAATTTGAAATATTTAATCCGATTATCCTAACTTCGACTTTACGGACAGTCCCCGTTCTGGGACAGGGATTTCGGCCATTTGTATGTATGAATAAACGTGCTCGCGCTGAAGTTAATAATTATGAGATGATAATAATAATACAGGATAACCTATAGGTAACTTGTCTTACCTGATTTCATCCATTTCAGGTAAACGCATAGGTTTCAGTCGTCCGGCAGAATTTCCAATAACACACGCGACCCATGACCACCCGGCACTTTGCACATTTGTGTAAAAAAAAAGATAAATTCAAAATTTTATGATTTTGCGTGACTTTACGAGAGAAAAAAATGTATCGTCTACACCAGCCAGGATGTCGGATCCATGGTTTTTGTTGAACACCTTTTGAAAAATTCTTTTGACACTTTGCATACCGATCATTGGCATGCGTTTATTTTTTACTTTTTACGGCATTCCAAGACGTTTACGCGGCTGATCTGCTTTCCTCTTGGCGCTCCTGGGCGAACTTCAGGTCGTAAGAGGAGTGCCGATCGCGATTATTTAACGTTCACGCAGACTCCACTGTTACTTGGGTTATCCACGACATTTCACACGTGTTGAAGGTAATTTTGTATTTCGAAAAATCGACGGATCCTTACGCGAAAAGACGCCCGGCCAAAGCAAAGCTGGCTCACGATCCGTAGACGCCGGTGGAACGAGAGAAGGTAGACTCGAGCTCGTTAAGTCCTGCCCCACCTGGTAGAGAGCTAGCAAGGTACGTCGAGAAAAATGTGAGGATCGGCGCCGGCTCTGCTATTGGCTGCTCGCGTAGATACATAGCCGATCCCATATTCCTAGTCCTCGTCCTCGTCCACGTCGCGGTGCACGAGAGTCACTTCTTGTATTACCAGTTATAGTCTGGAAGACATCTGGCAGTATTATTCGTCCGAGAACTCTTTGTTACCGACACTATTAATCCTGCCGGCGCAGTCGATAAATATGGGTAGACTCGAGTTTACGTTTGGCAGTTGGCACTGTTTCCTTTGGTGAAAACGAAGACAAGGGTGGACCGTGTATCGCGGCTAATAACAATAATGATACTCGACCGATCGGTATTTCGATTTATAGAGAAGATAAATCCTGACTGAGTCGCGCGTGTCTCTTTGGAATTTTTTCTTTTTTCGTTGGAATACCTAAGAGGGAGAATTTTCTGTGTGGATTTCCGTACGCTGTGTATTCACTCACCGTGTGACGCGCTGGTAGTGGTACTTCCATGCTTCTGTAACAGAAGGAACAGGTGAGTCGTACTCGCCTTAAATCCAAGACAGGTGCGAGTCAGAGACAAGTATTGGGCCGAGTGTACTTCAAAGCCGTAAGATCGTATCCTGCGATACTTATGAGAATACCGTACAAGGACTTCCGTGAGGATTTGAAGGCGGAAAAAAAAGAGAGACGAGGTATTGAAGTTAAACCGGTCGGAATCACGATTCATCGTTTACCAATCGTTCTCTTTCGTTGGGACAACTTAATGTTATGTAGATGACATACATAATTTATGAAATGAATATGAAAAATAACAATCGTATTGTTCGTGTAAATTTTTGAAACTTGCCCAGAACGTTATTTATCGGTTTTCAACGACTTTTCGATAATATCTTTGGATCGGCTGGAGATATTTGAAAAATTCAAAAAGTATTTTGTTCGGTGTTCAAATTTACGACGTTACGAATTGACGTTGGGGATAAATAGAATAATTAATTTTAATACCGGATGCTCGTTGTTCGGCATTTGGTTCACGTTCTTCGTCTGCATCCTTTAATCTGTAACACGGCGAAAAGAAGCTATTAGTGATTTTACACGGCAGAACGGAAACTCATCTGTATATGTATAATGGAGGCTGCTGTCTACTCGACCGGAAACGCCTATCGACGTTTCTCACTCTACCTGACGCCGATCATTAAGGAAGGACAGAGCGATGCTCGTTAAACTCTAAAGGGTTGTTCTTCTCCCTTTCTCACTCGCCCATCCCTCCATCTCCCTATCTCTCGATGGCGAGAACTTTCTAATACGAAATTTCGAAAATTGAACCAATTTCGACAGGATAAAAAAATACGAACGAGTGGTTGGGCGTTTGCGCCAGACAAACCCGAGGAACTCGAGCTACATTCTCGTGATCTGCAGCCATTACAGAACCGGGTACACATTTTCTCACGAGATGCCTTCGCTCTAATTATATGTCTAGCTGCTCCTCAAATCTACAGGTTTATATCGTTAAATACCAAGCACTCTTTTGAACATTAAAAACAGTAAAAGGCACCTATCTACCTTCTTGAAACCTGCTAACGTTTTTTTTACAGTCCAGATGTGGATAGTTTATCGGTCCTCGTACATGAGATACCGGTAGCAGTCTTGCTTTCAATAAAATCAACTGTCCTTGAGGATGAAGCAAGAAATTGATAACGTGCGCATAAATTCGAGAAAATAACAGTCACTTTTATCGACCAAAATTTAATAAATTCCTGCTCAGAGCTTATCAGCGTTAAGCTTCCAGTTTCTAGATTGCAAGGTAACTCCACGTTCAATAACCTGAATTGGGAAGCGTGTAGTATAATCCGACAGGATATCCTCCATCAGGCTCTACACGGACACGTTCCGTTCTCTTTGTCGCTTATTTTTATCTTTTTAATCTTCCTCTTCGCTTTTTTTTTTTAATAAAAAGATGCCACAAGCATCCGCTCCCGAGTCTCCTTTTGCCTGGATAATTTCGATCCGGCTCCGGTTAGATTCTCATCGTGACAGCGATACCTCAGGTGGGCATCTCCTACCGGAATAATAATCGCTCTCCGATCGTTCTCCAGGAAGGGAAAGGGTTATTAGTGAGGTCGGTGAAGGCACGCGGTTCAAAAACCTCTTGAAGAAGTCTATACCGAATTTCAAGCCAGTGTAGATGAGACGAGGACGACTTGAATCCTGGCTGCGTTTAAGTTAGGTTAAAAGACAGGCGTCCCTTGGAGTTTCGAGTTTGGTGCTCTGTGCCTGGAATTGTAATTTGTATTTAAAGAAAAAAATATTCCTGGAAGAGATACGAGAAGCATTCGATCGTACTGCGTGTATATATATATATATATAACCAAGAAGAAGTCTGTCCAAGTCCAAACACTATAAAATTGAGATACCCTCGTTACATCGTATAAATATACTTACAGATGAAGTAAATAAATTTTAGTAGTCACTGCAATATTGCAAATTTATAGCGAGTCCCGATTGGCTGAACGAGCCCTTCGACAAAGAAGTTTCAATTCTTAAAATAAAAATATTCGACAAACTCGACACGACCGGGCGGCGTTCTTACAAAGCTTTGCTAGTCCCTGTTAAATTGTCCAGCATCGAATTAATTCCTTATCAGAAGATTCGTGTCAGAGGGCGAAGAAGCTGGAGAACCAAAGTGCTCCTCGTCACTTCCGGACATTATTCACGTTATACGATCCTACAGGAGGGCTTGGATGAAGTTCGTTTATGGAGGCGACGTGAAAAAAAAAAAAAGTGGAGAAGAATTCCTGACGCTGGGGGATGGCAGATTGTGAATGTTATGTTAAAAGCAAAATGTCAGCCGGCCAATGCGGAAGCGAATTTACGTTTATTTTTAATATTTATCAGTTCTTTTCCCTGTTTCCGTTTTTCTTAATGGGTAAGTATGGTTGGGGATTTTGTAAAGCTTCACCAACCTTCTTACACCAATAAGATAGACTACACTTCTATCTTATTTTCATATTCTCTCTTATTCGTTATCAGCAACATTCCTGCGTCACGTGTCCTTCAGTATCACAGCCTTACACTTATCAATCCTTGGGCCTTCCTTCGGTATGATTATTATAATATTCACACACTGTCTACCCCGACGCGTCTTTTCAAACTGGCGCTTCATAACAAACTGACTTTAACGGTTCTGGTGGACTGACGAAACCTCGCGGCTTCGAGCCGAATTAAGCCAGGAGCTACGATCCAAACTCCTTAGTTTCATCGATGGATACCGTTCTGTCAGGTCTCCCACTTAGTGTCCAATAAGTCCATCCTGCACCCCCACCATGGACCGTTTCCTGAAATAAATATATTGCATATAATGATATTAATTGTGGGATGAAATTTTGACGGACAATAAAAATGATTTTTAACAGGACTTAAAAATTCTTAATTGGTCTTATGGGACCATCACAATCTTTTTTTATGAATCAAACCTTAAACCCTCACAGGGAAACCAAGTCCTGAAGGAGAGTCGTATTCCCTTATACGCGCTATAAAGATCCTGGTGGTAACTGCGTAGATCGTCCAGGCTCACGCTGGTAAAGGATGTTCTCCATTTGCACTGCCTCCTGGGGTAAGGGTACTAGTAGGAGCCGTGGTCCAATAAACCCCAGGACCTTCAAGAAGAGAAGTACCCTTTCCAAGATGGGTCGTCTCTAAATAATGAGATAAAGTTTGACGCTTCCAAATCCACTTGCCGAAACTGCCCTGGCTCTTTCCCTCTTCTGGCGATCCCTCGTCGTGGGATAAATAAGTGGCTGAAGTAAAAAAAAAACAGTAAAATATTATACACATTCGGTTTCACCCTGCTCGTCCGTATCAGCAAATAGAAATCGTTTGTTGATACAGATTCAAATATACAATATGAACGCGTGTCGTATAGAGAATTTGGCTAGAATTCAAAATTTTGACATACGTACATTCCTATAGGAACGCACAAATTATCCGAGAGATGAATTATAAAAATAATTGCAATCGTTAAGATCATCACAGTTTGATCATTATAATTGAAATAAATATTAAATCGTTCGTTTTCGAAATTGACGGATGCCGAAGGACCAGTTATGAGATTTCCAAAATGATTTTCTACGTAAATTAATATTTTCACGACCAGTAAGTAAATCGATCACATTCGTTTCCTCGGTTTAAATTTGTCGATCGACATCTGAGAAACACCCGGTAACCCGAGCCCTGATAGATGAGAATTTCATATGGTCATACGAACTAATCGATATTTGTTAAAGGTGTCCTAGCATAATACAGATATACATAGTAGGCAGATTTAAAAATTTACTGTAGAAAAATTCAAGGTCGCCAACGTAGAAAATATAACTATACTATAGATCCACGTGAAAACGTTGATTCACCATAGCCAGTCAGCGTCAAGCCAAAAATCCTACGATCTAGTTCAATTTTCCCGAGACGTTTCAGAAGCATGAATATCCCTAGAAAAAGGTTCACGAGAAGGATTCATCCCCCAGGTCCCCCACCCTCCTTTCCATATTTTCACAAAACCCAAGAACCCCTCTTGTTAAGGAATATACGTCTGGCGCGCAGAACGACTTACGAATTACCCCGCGTCGAGGTATCTAGTGAATTTCAAAAATTCCCTAGCAACATCCGATTTATCATACCCGACCGCCTTCCAATTAAACTTTCGCACCCTATTTCCGCCATAACTTTGTCGAGCTTTTTGAGTCATGGAATTTCTTTCTTTTTCTCACCCCCCCCCTCGACCCACCAACTCCACCACCATTTTCTCTCGCTCTTCTAATTTTCTCGCCGTACACCGCTACACCCTGTCCCACAAATTTCCATCATGGAAATTGATTGATTCATGAATCACATAGGAACGGAAGGAACTCGGTAGAAAATTCCTAGTACAAAGCTGTAGTCAAGGACGTTCGATAAGCCTGGACTTTCCCATTGGAAGCCCTTGCACAGACACAGGCATAGGAGGAAAAAGCTTCATCGAGTAATCCCATAAGTAAAGAATCCTCGACCCGTCGATACCGGCGACAGTCTACGTGAGCTAATGAAAGCGTCGAATTCCAAACGAGAAAAATTTCTACGAAGAGGTAAAAACAATTAATTCTTTATCGCGCTGTCGCAAGTTCGACTTTTTCCAGCGTTTCGAACCGCGTCTGCGCGTCGCGACGTGGAACTTGTTGTGTGGATGCCTCAGTCTCGGCTCGCCTGGGCTGTAGGCAACACGGCCGACGTAGAAGCACGCCGAGAAAAGATATATAACCCTCACGGTATCTCTCGCGCGAGGTGGACCCCCGGGAAATTCCACATAAACGTCGAATATGTTGTGAATCTCGTGAATAAGGGAAATAAACGGCAGCCGTATTCCCGGTGAAGATCTGCCACGGTGTGCGTGAGAGTGTGAAAAGGAAAAGGAAAAAGAAAAATTCATAAGGAATCGTGGCGGCAGTTTCGTAAGAAAAAAAAAACATCTGAACTAATAAGAGAGACAAACGTGTACGTACCATATGTATAAATAGGTATATATATCTCTACTTATGTAATATATATATATATCTATGCATATATCAATACGTGTATAGGACGACTCGAGAACCGCTACCTGCCGTAAATCGATCAGGGTTGCATATACGAAAATAAACACGGTGCAGTGGTGGGGATTAAAGGATATCGTTAGTTGGGTTCCTTGTGTTGATACGTGGAATTGGGTAAAAATACATAAATAATGAAATTCCATATGAAATATAAATAAGACTATCTTTTCTAATGTGTTTCACATTCCTGAATCTCGTGTGTCCATCTTGTATCTCTCGATCCTCACTTCGCGCTTCATTCACGGCGATATCTCTCGCTCTCGTGTATTTATCCGTGCTCCTACAAACAAACGCGAACCCGGTAGTATCTGGAAATAACGCCGTGCAAACGCCATTTTTACGAAATCCCACGAGAGTGAACGTCAGCTGAGATATACAAGATTGAGGTGATGAGTGACGTAGAGGGGGAAAAAAGGGGTGACAGAAAGAGCGAGCGAGCGAGCGTGTGTTTGTCTGTACGAGAGAGAGAGAGAGAGAAAGGGAGAGGAAAGTGAGAAAATAAAGTAAATCAATTTCAACGATCGCTTCCGTGTCGGTACGCACTTTCGGTAAGAGCTTGTGTTATCATCCTGAAGCATCTTCACCGGCAGCAGATCGATTTGCTTAACGAGACGAGTGTTTTTTATTGATAGACATTTTTTTCATATACCTCATGCACGGTTTCATTAAACTTAACGTAGGAGAGACGAACGATGGGGATTTCTTGAAGAGTATCGAAAAGCAGGGGCATTGTGCTGGCGTAGAAGAGAAGGAGAGAAGAGGATAAAGGCGCATCCGTACCGACCACGTCAGTGCGAACGTCAAATACAGCGATACGTTGTAGATGAGAGATGAAACTAAAAATAAAGAAGTATTATATTGTTTAAATATTGAAAATCCTCGCGAGAGACAAATCTGTGTTCACTTTGAGTAATTCACGAATGAGCTTAGTTATCGTGAATAACCGTAAGGTTGCCCATTGCCAGCAGTAACGTCGACCAATCTATACGTACCTATACTCGGTTCGCGATAAATCGAAATAAAATGCTGATTAACGAAGCAGATGAGAAATGGGAGCATCGCGATATAACGATGAACCTGACAGCGTCGTTCGTCTGAATGATATCAATGACTTTCTCTTTCTCTTGAACGTCATCGATCCGGATAAGGATCAGCATCTACTTGCTGCGTCCGATTAAGCGTGATAACGGCCAAACCGATACGGAAAATTATTTTCTTCCATCGACCATCCAAGTAGACATTGTCGCGAAGGAGAGCATCCAGCGAAGACCAGGTCGGAGCTGAGACTGTCTTGCGAATTTGATCAGCACCTAGTGGCGTGTCGACGTGCAGCTTCCGCGGAAGAGGATCATCCCTGTAAGACAGTGTACGGAGTCCTGGATTACTATAGTTATCCAACCAAGAGTTTTGTCTTCTATTTAATCAATTTGGCCTCGAAGAAGACGCACCAAGACTCCGTGGACTATGGGCTGCGAATTAGGAAAACTCGCGTCGTCCTCGTCGCAGAATCAAGGGGGTCGTGAAAGTCCGCCACCCCCGGCTGCGACGGATCCCCGGCTACCCCTCACTGCAAGACAAAAATACACGATAATTGCAAGCTGGAAAGCTGTGGCAAGAGCAATGGAACCAACCGGTGTTTACATGTTTATAAAGTAAGTATCACACCGTATCCTTATCCCTGCGGTGCTGATGATCAGGTCTGAGGAATTTATAACGGGAACGATCACTCCCACGTTACTTGGGAAAATAAGGTAGGACGGTACGTTCCTCGGGATGGCTTAGTTCCTGGGGATAGATATACAGAGATACACAGAGACGTCTTTACAGCTGAACGGACGGAAGGGCGAGACGCCGGTGAATAAGAGGATGAAGGAAAATTTCGTGAGATTCGAAACGCAGCGTTTACAGTACATTAGCTTTGCGGACTCGTTAAATCTCCCTTCTGGAAAGGCGTCGCGACGCCGGGTGGTATACGTGCCAGCGTCGTGGGCTCTGACGCGAGGAAAATTATGCGTGTCGCTATGTCCGGGTAACGAAGCAACCCTTGTAGTTGGTAGGCCTTACTGAGAGTAAGCCCACCTTAGTCTTTTGTGTCGGTGACCTACTCCGTGATGCTACGAGTAGTACTGGTATAGTAATTGTAGTAGCGCTAACTCTATGGTTGAGCATCCCTTGATTAACATCCCCTGCGCCATGAAGAGTAGATACAAGATAGAGAAAGGCATGTACTTTACCCTAAAAGTTGCTTCTGAAGCTCAGGGTAGATATAAAGTTTGACTTGGTTTGCGAAATTGACGAGGACTCGTACTAGCTACGGTAAAGGGTTTTGTTATACCTTACGGTATCCTTTCTCCGAGGGAAGTAACGTGTACCACCCCTAGACTGAATTTCCTAGTTCGAGAAACAGTCAGTCCGTTCGTGCCATTACGTGATTAGCCCTCGTCCATGCTTTTCGAGGATCCCATCAACATCAGACCCACGCCCAGTAAAGGTCGCCCACCCCTGTCGCTGTGCATCCCTTGCGCCCCTTAGTCTTCATTATCTGACACCTCGTGTATCAGCCCCGTTATCATTCTAGCAAAAGGAGTCTAATTGTCTAAGCAAAGTACTGAGCATTTTATCCAGAACCAACAACAACACTCCCCTTACGTATATTAAGATTCCCCTATTTCCAACAATTTTCAGAAAAGGCCAATATCATCCCAACCTATTATAATAAGGGTAAGCCTAATCTTTTCACGAGAAGTCATATATCCAGAGGGCGACTTGACAAATGAATAAGGAGGTCTTCCCGTCAGTGTCGTTTCCCTGTCTCATGCCAAGGTACGAACTTTTCATGTTGACGTAAACAACCCTCTGGATCAACCCTTGTTAGGCGTCTAAGCATCTAAAAACCACAAGTACCGCACAGTTTCCACCCTGGCTCTGCGACGTATTTGAAAAGGCCAAGCACACCAGTCCCAAAGTACACAGGTCTGGTTTCTAATCAGTCCTGGGATGAACCGCTTTAATCCAAAAGGAAAAGCTCGACTTTCAGGGAAGGGACGAGCTTCCACATCATCATCGACGTCTTGATTAATTGGATTGTGGCAGCAATTAAAACGAGCCTTCCATGACGGTGCTTCAATTTCTTTTCTCATTCACAAGGCGAGATCCACCCCTCAGCACTTTCGTCCCTGGAACAATGGCTTCCACGATTGACGCTGCTCATCGATTGGCCAACTTCAAAGCTCGTTCGCACTGCAATGAAAATTGACTTTTCTCTGTATAATATACACTAAAAAGAATCATCCTATTATTTCCTCTATACGGTATTCTACGTACTCCCTGTACACAGTCTATCAGGCCTGTTCCGTAAAAGCTTCAATCAACTCGGGCGACTCTATTACACAATGTTAATCCTGCGAGAGAGCAGCAGCATCCCTTTGGAAATGTTTCATCCTGAACTCGATCCCACGTAGCCACCATCCACCGCGAGGCACCACGTAAATTGCGTTGTTACAAGGGCGGTTTAAATGCCACCCAAGCTTCGATATAAAGCCAGAATGAGGACGTGTAGGTACAGTCACCCATGGAAATGATAGGCCCTACTCCAGAACGTCAGGCATTAAGGTAACTTCGTCAAGGGTCCTCCCCCCGACAAGTTTCACGTACAGGATGCTCGTGGACGTCAACGTGAACTCGCCTTCTCTCCGTTAGCAGCTATGGAAATCAATAAGTTCCAATATATTTATCTGCCTACGATAGTAGATACTTACGCGCGTAGTATCAACGTCGACTGTCCTACTCGATTACGACATTCTCTTCGTGGACAGAACTCACCCTCCACAGCCGTTTCGTCCCCTCTCGGCGCCTTTGTGTCGGCCGCAACGATCCCGTCGACCAGCGTTATTTAATCTCGATCCCCTCGGACATATCCCTGAAATTCTCACCGTTACACACATCTACGTACGACGCGAGAAAGGAGAGGAAGAAGAATGAGAGTAAAATAATCTACAGTGTATACCTGATCTTAAGTCTTCTGCAGCATCCCTCTCTTCTTATACTTGTCAACTGGAAATTGTCTCTTTCCCAAGAGTCTCATTAGAGGATAATACGAGACAGCATGGACTATCCGTTGGAGGTTTGCTTTTCGGCCGTTGTGATGACACCTTAAAATTAATGCAACTTTGTATGATTTATCTATGTGTGTATATATATATATATATATATATACTATTTGGATAAAGGTATACAGGCCAGATTTCCTAGCCTATTCCCAGCTGGGAAATGTCGTGCAGAGAATTGAGTGACAGCTCGTTCGATAGGGTGGCTCGAGACCAACTAATTTTTACGGGAATCATGGAGGAGACTTCTATGTGCTGGTGAAAACTATATGTACTATATACTAGGTATATAGGCTATGTAGTATATGGGGTCTGACAGTATGAGACGATTTAAGAAAAACAATGAGACCATAGAGATAGGTATCATCCGTGTAATGTCGACAGAGTGGATTTTTAGGAATTTCGAATGTTGGCTATAGTACCTTGGACAATAGGGAGATATTTTTATGTGATCTTATCTTCTTTTTATAGATATTTTCTGTACGTGTATAAATAGAATAGAAGTCGGATCGTTGACTGGAGACGTTTCTAGGTTGGAATAAATATCGCGTGCTGATTGATCATTAGATAGCGTCGAAGGGTGATCTCTTTATTAGGTGACATCTAACGGGTGGCAACGGAAGTTACGATCTAACCGATAAATAACCCACCCGGCAAATATCCTTGTGGCCACATGTACGCGGGTACGATAGGGTGCAGCCACTGAACGAAATGAAAATGGGAAAAAAAGTAAAATGCACGACCCTCCAGTACTAGTTGAAGCTCGCTCTGTCATTTCTAGAGGCCTCTACGTACCGGGTGGTCATCAATAAAATATGTAATTCCTCGTGTTTCTCGCTAACGTATATATGATTAATCTTCTGAAATACGACAGACTCGAAATACATTGTCATAAATGACAGATTTAATGTTATCATCGGTATTATATTATCCGAATAAATAAATCTATTCTAAATGGACACCCTGTGTACGCTATGGACCAGCCAAATCGGTGAACGCAGTGAAGTTTCTCGCGGTTGAAGCTTTTCATTTGTTAGGTGCCAGTGCAGAGAGACGAGGGAATAAGAAAAAGGAAAAAGTTCATAATCTCTGATAAAAGAGGCGAAAGAAGAGGATCGCTTTCTGCCGGTTTCCAGGTTACCTATAAATCCTTAAGATTTCTGTGGGATCATTATTTCCGGGCAAAAAGCTCGGATTGAGCCTTGGCCTCTTTCTGGCTATAAAAATTTCTCTAAACGACACAGTCCTTCCCGTCCACTTTCACGCTCCAGTATCCCTTCATCAGGTCCAGTATTTGTCTTTGATGTTCCAATTCCAGCCTTTCCCTTTCATGATCTGTCAAAGGTTTTCTATATTGCTGATTCCATTCTGAAGTCTTGCTCCTTTCTCATAAATCCACAGTCATCAGGTTCTAACTGCAAAATAAGAATATCAATGGTTCTCAGATTGTTCGAGGAAAACGCTGAGCTTCTGGATATGTTCACCAAATTCCGTGATCTGAAGACAAAGGAACAACAATCGATGAGTATGGAGCTTGCGGAACATGCCACCACAGTTATGACTACCCTGGACGAGGGTATAAAGGGCCTGGACGACATGGACGTCTTCCTGACCTACTTGCACCAGGTCGGAGCATCCCATACAAAGATACCAGGGTTCAATAGGTCCTATTTTTGGGTGAGTATCGTGCACAAAACTGAAAAATCAATATTTCTTTCAATACGAGAACACCGATAGCCTTGATATGAATGCGAATAAAAAAATAATGGTTGGTATCGGTAGTTCACCCTCGAGAATATTATTCGGCTTTTCATTTCCTTAAGATGATATTTCTTTCTTGGACATCTGTACTCGGCATCGGATGTCACCGTCGTCGCGTAAGGCACAAAGCTCCTTTGATTTTCTAACGGGGCGCGGTGGCTTCGCCTTTGCTTTTCCGCTATGACCCTTTGTCTCGAAAACAAAGACTCGCATATAACGCTCACCATCTATGACAACGTCGTTCCCTGTACCACCCTCGTCTTTACGCACTGCTACGCATACGTAGTAACACTACCCACACTAGGTAATAAGTTAATAGGCACTCTGACACAGTTCGATGCCGCTTTCTGATCCAGTTAGACTCCCTTACCGCACGTAGTATAAATACTCGCTCGAACACCCTGTAGAAAATCATTAACTTATTATACACGAATGACAGATAGGAAATTGTATAAATATATTCATATACGTGTAGGCCGTCTCGTCCCAAGTCATCGTGCACCCGAAAAAATGATTCCTTGGGTGACCCGTGAACGGATGGTTGTCATTTTATATTTTTTTTCTTTCAGAAAATCGAGGCACCCTTCCTGGAGGCTGTCAAGCGAACCCTGGAGGACAGATACACGGAAAACGTTGAGAATATCTACAAACTCACTATAAAGTTCATCATTGAAACTTTAATAGACGGATTCGACAAGGCACAGAATGACAAGGCCAAGTCCTAGTTTTCTCCCGCAGGGTGAACGAGCTACGGCTGCGAATTAGCGAGGGTGGCTTGTTTCGCCTGGTGAAAAGCGTCGGAGGGTTGGCTCGGCCCTCGAGTGAAGTCGATAACTCTCGACCTTCCTGGTGTATTAATCCATGCTGCAGCAGGTGTCGAGCAGGATCCTCCGAGCGATGCCAGGTTTATTATCGTCTCGTTTATCGTATATTGTATAATTGTCATAGGGAGTCTGACATCTTCCTTATACAAGCATAAACCACCCTCAGGAACAAAGGACTGAGTAAGGGCATAGGATGAATCCTGAAAACGTCCTAGGACCTGCGGCACTTGAGAATTGGTTTAAAAAATGTCAAACTCAAAGCGAGAGCACAGAATAAAATGGGAAAGGAGAAGAGATCAGTGACTCGAACGTGTTTCAACGTAAGATCCGTCGGGAGCGCCACTTTCGCCATGGCTTAACAAGTTGCGCCACGAAACGACTAGGTGGCGCTAGTGGAGACAACAGAGTGCGCTGATACTCGGGTCATGCCCAACAATTTTTATATCGAAAGGAACATGCGAAAAAAAATCATTCTCGCTCAAGAAGGATCGACCGGGATCCAGGGTGATCGTGGTACTGATCGCGAATCGCTTTCACGATCGTCTCGTTCCACGATGCGACGGTTTATTTTTTTACGAGTTTCATTCTAAAAGCCGCTTTTTATAACAGCCCGTGCTGAACCGGCGCACGAGCCCTGGACTCTCCCTCGAGCCCGGCCACTCCAGGTGTCTCTGGCTTCGCCATATCGTCCTTCGTGTTTATCGAACGAACAACACGGGTACCTATGTACCAACCAACCTAGTACGTATTTCAAAGGTAACGCGCACATGGATAACGATCGTCCATAAAAAAAGCGTACGTTCATCCATAAAAAAAAAGGTCGAAACAAGCCATGAAAGTTATCGTAATTTTTCAAGATATAACGACAAAGAGGTAACGCTATGTCAAACGATCATCATCATCGCGCGAGTCACTTTGAAAAAAAGCCCACCCGATATTTTTACTCGTTATAAAACGCGAATGGATATACTTTAGGAGTGTCCCTCTTCACATGTCAATTTCCTAGGAAGTCTTTAAGCTACGATGCGAGCATCCCTTTGAGATTATTAAATAAAATTTGCCAAGGGATGCTCTTATGGGATTAAAAAATAAGAAAAAAGCAAAAGATACCTGGCCATGACATGGACCAGAGTACTTGTAGTGTATTAATTCTCGTACACGGAAGTATTTCGTGTTCGCACAGAACGTGTGTCAGGGATGCTCGACACAGGTGATAAATATACAGCCGGTGTGAGAGAACCCTTACAGAGAACGAGAGATGTTGATTGTTACTTAGACAAGAAATGGACGCGTTGGCAAATTCGTCTTTTAATATTGGGAATCCAAGAAAGAGAAAGAAAAATAAAAGCTAAAAGCTCCGTCTCCTCGTCGAACATCGTTATCGACAAGGTAGAACGTTTTTTTTTCTTCTCTCTTTTATTATCTTTCTCATTCAAGTCCCTCTACCAAGACGCAGACGCGTCTATAATAAATGTTGCATGAAATGAATATTAAACGTCTCGGATAAAGCTGTCGCAACGCGGAAAGAGCCGATTCCCAATTTTGAAAATCAACTTTTTTTGTTTCCAAATCCAAAACGTGGCAAACGCGCAACATCGACAGAGTTGCAAAGTGGAGAAAAATAAATCCCAAATATAAAGTCATCTGCACTCCCTTTGATAATCGCACAATGTATCGGGAAAGTCAAGGCGTCGCGATTAACGGCCATTTTCGCATTGCGATTTTTGGCTTTAAAAGGAATTTCATACGAAATGCACAAACGACCTGTACCTTCTACTCTCCGACAAACGGATCTATTTAACCGAAAGTCTTCAAGAAACCAAAATAGCAGATATATATATACACATACATACACACACACACACATATATATATATATATATATATTGATTGCTAGTTTAACTTGCAGTTATGCGAATGTTGCATTATCTGTTTGTTTGTTCTATACAGGTCCAAATGTATTATTGTATCTGATGGAATATTATATAACGAAAATATATAATATATTTAAACATAACCTCGTCCTCTGCTCCTGTTCGGAACTTCATTTTTTTCCCTTCTTATCTCCGCTCTCGCCATCTCGCCATCTTGTACCAACCACTTAGCCCACCTTGCTCATAAATAATAATTTAATATCTCAAGTCTCTAATTCATAGTAGAATCTCCAGTACCCAAAAGCTTTTTTAGGTCAAGCATCTCTGACGCCAGTAACATAAGGGCTGTTCCACAATGCTCGTAATAAGCTCGCATGCAATACCAATAAGCTCGATCGTAATATGGGACACCCTGTATATATATCTCGTAGACGAGCATTCGTTGGATTATACCGTAACTTTGCAGGCTATAACGAGCATTGCATAACAACCCTAAAAGCTTTCTTAGGATGTCTTCCAAAACTGACTATGAGTCTAATAAAATAAATGAGTATCTAATAAAGATGCGAGGATGTTCCTTAGCTCTTGCAGTAAGTCTTGAAACAGCCGCTTAAAATGATGCTGGACTCCACTGGGGAAAACGTCTGCAGATTTTTTCTTTATCGCTTCACTAGGCTCCGAGGTAAAGGAAAATTACGGGGCGTGTAATAATTCGTCAAAAGATGCCCTCGTTTCTTGAGGTCTTATATGTTAATGTAAATATATACATGGAAAATAAGTTATGGGTCAGCCACTCGTGATAGGAATATATATATATATATATACATTTGTATTACCTGATTTACTTGCTCGGGTTGACGCATGTACGAGTCACATGGTTCATTGTCGGGTTGTCGAGCGTACTTCTGTTTTTTTTTTCTATTATACGATATAAAGTGATTTTTTTTATCAGCCGTAAAATTTGTTTACAGAGTTATTTAATATTGCACTAAATTAAGTTCGCCAGTCCATTTGATTTCTATGGTAAAGTCAGCTGCGGGTGGTCAAATACTTCTGAATAAACCTGTATAGGGTGATTATTGAACGAAGCTGATAATTGAACATACCGCAAGATTGATGATTAACATGCGATGGAGGCCGTCCTGGACTTGTTTCTGTTTTTACGAAAAGCTGTGCATATGTCGCTTATCGGTAAACAAACGAAGTCATGATCCTCGGAAATCCACAAAGTATGCTTGAGTGATTAATCTTGTGATAAAAATGAATTACTGACTGGCATTACCTTATTTCTCATCTGTCAGGAATTAACGATACGGTGTTTATAAGCTGTATGATTAGGCGAATGTATTTCTAAGTGTATTTTTAGACTTGTTATTGAATATTGGACAGTTGAATGACGTTTACTTTTACGAATAGAAATAATTAATGTCTTCGTTCGATCGAATTTGAACTTGCGACAATGCGGAATTCACAATGACGTCGCTTTACCTCGAGATTTCTGTTGACGCGGGAGCCGAACTCACTCGAACATAGCCGAGTATAGACGAACGAGATTGAGAATTACATATGGCTGCTCTCTTGTAAAATTGTTTCAAGGGGTTGTCTGGACAGCACCTTAGCGGTTATCTGCGATATAGTTCGGAATTATCCGACCTTTTCGCACGGTAAGTTTAGCTTTTGTTATGACTGATGGCTAGGTGATTATCGAATTTAGTGTTTATCTTAGGTTTTTGCCGTAACCTTGCTTCGCGTTTGATAGCTTGCGTGACAGCAATCTTGAGAATGCAGAAATGATTTGATATTACGGAATATTTCTTTTGAAATTTAATTCATCTGCACTCGTTAATATTTTTCTTTTGCGTTAAAGCTGATAGTTAATATTTCATTCTTGGTTTTAGCCATTTTTTCATTCTGCCTTAAATTTATAGGTTATGCTTGTAATGCTTGTTTCAATTTTAATTGTTACAAGGCATTTCACTTGCTTTACAGATGCCTAGTGTTAAAGACGAGTCTGAAGGAGAAGGGGAAGAGATGTCGCACGATAGCAATGATAGTAATCAAAGTTCAGCATCCTGCGACAGCAGTGCTGAACATAGTGATAGCGATGATTCTTCGGAGATGGATGAAGATGAATGCGAACGACGTCGGACAGAATGTATGGAAAATTTGGTCGATCTTGAAAGACAGTTTACTCTACTGAAGGAGCAGTAAGTGTTATCTTTTTAGTGGAAATAGAAGCCTTAACAGTCGAGGCATCGATGAGTTGATTTTCTTACAGATTATACCGAGAGAGAATAACCCAAGTGGACACAAAGTTGGGTGAAGTTCGTGTGGGGAAATCAGAAGAATACTTAATACCATTAGAGCGCCTTAAAGAAAATATGAAGACCAAGATGGAGGTAGCTGGAATATTAAAGAAGCTTAGAATACAAAATATACAGAACAAGTTCTTAGCCGAGGAACAGGCTGCTTTACAAAATTTTCAAAGTGAGAAAGAACTCGTATGGGACTATATTCATAGTGACTTACAAGAAAAAATACGAAGACTCGAAGAGGATCGAAACAATGTTGACATTCATGCTGACTTATGGCTCAATTCCAGCGGACGTAGACGTAGAAATCTTACTGAGAGGCGTCGGGCTGTTTCCGTAGCCGGCCCATACATAGTTTACATGTTGAATGACGCAGAGATCCTGGAAGATTGGGCTGTTATAAAAAAGAGTCTAACTAGTCGAAAAACAGAAATTTTATAATCTCAACTTCCATCGATACTGAGCTGGCATGTATGTTCACGCGAAAACTACATTGTACGTTAAAATCTTAGTCGAAAGCGGCGTCATCTATCATTAAAAGTGATTACGTATGTTTTTGGCTTCAATGACAACCGTCGTAGAGTCAAGTTTCGCACTCTGTGCCTTCGTTTCCGAGGAAATTTGATGTGTACGAGAATAAAAAAATGCTCATCTGGTTAGGAATGTATGCAAAGGATGTAAAATAATTAGTAAGTAAGGATGTTTCATATTAAAAAAAAAGACTATTCTAATCATGGAATTTATTATTATACAAATTGTAGCACTGTACGTGTTGATCCTTACTTGCTGCTACAATTTTGCGTAATTGTCTATGACAGTATCGGGACCATAAACACCATTCACTATTTCAGCCGCCTTGCTTGCATTTTCGCCTTTATCAAAGCAAAATTATAAAATATACCGAATTTTCTCTTTGCTAACTTCCATCTCTTACACCCCGTAACTCACAATTGAAAAACAATCGACCAATCGAAGAACTGTAAAAAAATTATTCTTTAGTACGAAATGTCACTTTTCCAACGAGCACAAGTCAGAATTTGATCAGTACTTTACGAGATATATATCACTACAGCCATCTAACGAAAAAATAATGGATTTCTTTTTCCCCAACCTGTTAAAATCTTATAAATTTATTCGTTCCAACAGTCGATGACTATTCTAGTAATTCAGCAACGACTGAGCGCAGCTTATCGGCTGTCATGAAGAGTAATGGCTGCTTCGGCTAACAGATGGCAGCACTTTCAACGATTTCATATCCACCTGACTCGCACAACCAGAGATGAGTAGGGAGATGCACAACGCTACGGTTTTAGGCGATACCAAAAACATGGCGTTAAATCGTAGCGGCAAGTCAGGGAGTAGAATTTAGTGATCATCGCCTCCGTCGATTATGCATGTCCCGTCGTAGCCGAGCTGAACGTGATCACGAAC